>VZRW01000588.1:21211-77422 GCA_013398125.1 Aegotheles bennettii | reverse complement strand
CATCCCATTGACCACAACTCTCTGACCTCTTCCTTTCAACCAGTTCACAATCTACCCCAGTACCCAATCCTCCAGACCACACTTCCTCAGTTTAGCTGCAAGGATACTGTGGGAGACAGTGTCAAATGCCTTACTGAAATCAAGACAAACCACATCTACTGCTCTACCATCATCTATCCACCTAGTTACACCCTCATAGAAGGCTATTAGGTTGGCCAAACATGACCTCCCTTTGGTAAAACCATGTTGACTGCTCCTAATGAGCCTCTTATCCTTGATATGCCTGGAGGCGGTGCCAAGAACAAGTTGTTCCATCACCTTTCCAGGGATGGAAGTGAGGCTGACCGGTCTACAGTTACCCGGGTCCTCCTTCCTGCCCTTTTTGTAGACTGGAGTGACATTTGCTTTCCTCCAGTCCTCAGACACCTCTCCTGTTGCCCACAACTTACCAGAGATGATGGAGAGTGGCCTAGCAATGACTTCTGCCAGCTCGCTCAGCACCCACAGGTGCATTCCATCAGGACCCATGGATTTGTGGATGTCCAGATTACTTAACTGATCCCTAACCCAGTCCTCATCAACCAAAGCAAACTCCTCCTTTACCCTTGCTGCAAATATTCATCTTTAAAGAGTAAAATCTGAACCTAAACAATTATTTCAGTTTAGATGCAAACTGAAAACCAGCTCATAACTGGGAAAGCTTTATAGCTCTATTATTATTATTTTAGTCTTACATCTTTCCCTTACCTGAACAACCCACGGACTGTTGGCGAAGGCCATGATGTCTCTCTCCTCCCAGAAAAAGGCTGAATCTGATCTCTTGATCATTTCAAATTTACTAAGTAGCTTCATTGCATAAACCTTCTGTGTCATTTTATGGCGAACCTGTTGGTTGAGAAAGAAGAGAAACTTTTTAAAAATGCCTTATAAAAAAATACCAGCACAGTGTATTTCTGCTGTGTGCAAACTGCTTTCTGGGATGCAATTCCTCCAGGTCTCCATATATCCAATTTTCCCAGTCAGGATTTGAGAACTTCCAAACCTGGGAAGAAAAATCTAACAGCTGTTCTAAAAAAACATAGGAGGGGTGGAACAAGATGGATGCCAAATGAAGGAAGATATGCCAGAGCCTGGCCAACTGCTGCAGCTGCCACTGCAACACCCAAGGGGTAGTTGTGGGGCCACGAGAAGGACGTGCCTCAGGGCTGCGGGAGCTCTCAGGAGGTAGCAGTTTTATTGAAGATACATTAATACAAGCATATGTTCTTTCTGACTATGGTTATGAGTGCAAAAAGGAGAGCTGACTCCACTGATCTGCTTACTCAAATTGAAACTGCTGAAAAATCCAAAACCAACCCAAAAGTCAGAATGAGAAAAGTACTGCCTTTCTCTAAAGAACTGGACTGCTCTTCTTAACATTTTATGAGTGAATGTGCCTACTTCAAACCACCCAGAACACTTTAAAAAATAAAAAAATAAAGGAAATAATTCTGTTTACAGAATAAAAAGGAAATGCTTGTCTATTCCCCTTTCAAGTGTTACACTGTGTAAGGGGAAATAAAATGTATTTTCTTATTCTGAACACCATCTACCCATTTCATCCACATTAGAAATTCTGCAAGCAGTCTACTTCATCCCAATTTTCATTTTTCACAAACAAGACTGCTCCTATTTATTTTCTTAAGTGGTTATTAAACTCATTTTAAATGGTATAAAATTAGTAACATAAATCTTGTTGGAAAACCGGTATTAAAACTTTTATGACAAAATCTGGAAATATTTTGGAAAACTTCATCTGAATATAGACATGAAACAAAAACCTTAACGCACAGACTGTGAAGTCATTACACTGGTAATGAAAGTGTTAGATTTATGCTACTTTATGTAACTACTAAAGGACCAATTTTTTTAACATTCTTGAGTGTTCCTTGCAGAAATCAAGGTGAGAAATATTCAGCTGTAAGATGCCTGAGTCAGCAGAAAAAAAGAAATTAACTGCATCTTAAGTCTGTGCATATTTTCTTCACATGAAAATAAAAAATTCAGTGGACTAATTTGTGAAACCAGAACCAAACAGTCAGGACTTTCTGGTGCATTTATAAACCTCACATTTAGTAAAATAAACTATACCCCCTAACCTCGTAGTTTTACACAATGTTCAAGTTTAATTACTCTACTTGAAAGAATGTTTAATAGTCTCTTTTCCTGAACAGCGGTGAGTGTTTCAGGTCTGCAGTGTAAAGCTTCAGAGTGGCACCTCTTTGGTCTACAAATTTGGGAGCATCAGTCACCCGCTTCTGAAGAGCTGTAAACATTAATGCTGCTGAAGCCAACAGGAATTATCTGTCGAAATAAAAGCATTAGGTAGAGGGAAAAAAATATCTTGGAAAGAGCGAGAACATGAGCAGAAACAGGATTATTTATGAACTTATTATTCTTGAAATCAGGGCTTTATGTTCTTAAGAAATGGGTATATAAGTTTTAGGATTAGCATTTCCATAGCTTAACACTAACAACCTTCTGTATAGCTAGGTCAAAAAACCTCCAACCCAACACCAGAACAAAACCACATTATCTACATGCGTTAACAACTCTATGAGCATGTATATTCTAAGACATTAACAATTAACCGGCTAGTGAAGGTGTCTTAAAAAAGGATTTTGAAGACTTCCTCCTTCCTATTTACTACTCCCACATGGAATTACATATAAAGACTTGGTGGTGCACCACAAACTATACTCCATAAAGTAGAGCTTTTGTAATCCTGCTCAAAACCGGAAGAAACACCAAGATCAGCAACCTCAAAAAGGTATCGAAGACACATTTTTAGTGAAAGTTCATGTAAAGCTCTGCAATGTAGGCAGTAGTTTACAATACCTAAAATTGTTGTGTTCTCTTGCCTGGGTGTATAAGTATAGGTGTCTTCATTTACAAGAATGTTTGTTTCCTGCTACTTGGGAAACGGGAGTCTTGAAAAGTCAGCACAGCCTGAAGCAAGCTCATGCATAAAAGAACCCAAGTGAACGCGGGGAAGAGGGACCAGAAATCACAGCCCGTGCACCATCTAAGGTAGTGCCAAGAGGTTATTAGTTGGCCAAACTACTTCTTGAGAAATTTCAAGATAGGTTCATTCTCTGTACAAAACTCAAAGAACCAAAGCAACAGCTACCACACCGGCACACCCGAAGGCTGAGTGTGTCTCAGCATGCCTTACAGGTGAACAGCACTACCAGTGATAGTACTACTTATATCACCACCATGGAGACAGGCTACTTAGCTGATAGCCACTGTGCTCTTCACCCAGAGCTATATTTGTCTATACATATATTGGCTCATAGAGCAGATTATTCATGTATTAAGCTGTCATGATGCTTCAATTTCTTCCAAGCTGCCGAACTGCCAAATTTAAACCGCAGCTCACCAGATAACTCTGAAAATAGGTAGGAAAATCCCTTCATGCCACCAGCACTGAGTAACATGGCCTCGTTTAACTTATCAAAATGCATTAAGAATAAGAATTTCCCTCTATGCTGCTTCATCAATCTGAGACTTCCAAGAAACCAGTAAGCACAAAACACATCCATAATTTCTACAGCATTCAGGGCAGAAGCCAATGTGTAGGCAAAGAAAACAACAAAACCATTTGAAGTTTGACCAGACTGAGTATGTAGTATTGATAATGGTATCAACTCTTTTATGATAAAAGGAAAAGATCCTGGAGTAGAGCTGTGAAATGAAGTCTAAGGTTTGAAATAATCACAAATATCCCAAAATACTTAATAGAGCCATAAGAAATTGATACAGATAGGGTACCAAAGTTCATGTCCTGACAGATTTTCAGGTAATAGACCACGACTGCTTTATTTGTATTACCACAGAAGTGTAAACAGGCAGTGGCAGGGGAACTAAACCTAATAAACAAAGCACTTAACATAAAAAACTAAACCAGCACCTGTTTCCACAGACCATGACAACCACTGGTCTGCAACACTAAGAAATCACACAGTAAAGACCACCACCCAGACCATCCTTCACTACCCAATACAACAAAGAATTAGCTTTGCTTTAGTTTTCTATTCCAGTACATGATGGAGTCAGTCTGCTGTGTCACTGCAATGGCACAGTCATTTGTGGTTAGACCTGGGAGACAGAACTGAGGACATGTTTCAATTTCAAATCAAGCAGATTCTTCCTCAAGTGAAAACAAACAAGGTACTCGGGATGTGCTTTCATAAATTACTGTTTCTGCATAAACCACAAGTAACAAATTAAGCAGCATAATTCAATTTTTCTGTCTGCCCTAGACACCAGCCACTTTTATTCACGGCACTGCAAAAGAGAAGCAGCGATCTGGCAGCTGGCAATTATTTTCTTAGCTTTGCCCATCACTACAGACCCAGCAAAACCAGAGGCCAGAGCTTAGGGTAGAGTTTAGTACTTCTGGATTTATAGGAAATTGGTTTTCCACTGAAGTCAGATGCTCAGACTATCTGATGTCCCTTTACTGGACTGATTTTTTAATTTTTTAGGGGTAGGAGGGGGAAAAAGCAAGGCTTTTAAAAAAAATCTAACTGTAAGATACAACAATAGAGAATGTGTTTTCCTTTCTTGCTAGAATCTGGAGACCTGATCTCTTCATGCCACTTCTTTCTCAAGAAAATGCTATACTGGAGCAGAAAGCTTGGGGGAAAGCAAGTTGAATGAAGGAGGTCATAGCTGACTATTTTATGCTATATATCAACATATTCATTTTTTGACTTTCTACATTTAAATATTACAAGTATTTATGCACAATGGCACACAATGGTAACATGACAGTCATGAATTTAACTCATGTACTTATTCATGTTTTATTTATGGTTCTCTCTGTGTTTAGCCCCCACTGAAGTAAATTTCTATTTTGATCACAGAATGTGTTGCAAAATATTTTGATTACTGCAAATCTATCATCTGCAACTGTGGTGCTAACATTCGGAATGGAGTAGAAATAGATATAGCTTAGCTCAATAGTTTAAACTTGTATCATACCTTGTGAGGCGAAAAATCTAAGTATGTATGCCCTCATCACCAGCTAATATTAGTTCAGATCTACAGCTGGATTTATTAACTCACTGCTTTTTAGCTGTAAGACTACATAGCATTGTGATTTCTATGTATATTTTTACATTCTGGAAAGAGGATTCTTTTAAATTGGCATGAAGTACGTAAGATCTCTTTATGAACACCCAGAAGTTCCCTTCCAGTATCAAGCTTAGCTTTTTTAAAAAAATTTGAGGCTTAAAGGCCTTATTTAGAGAAGAAAAAAAACAACAGAAACTTAAAAATTGTCATTATATGACTACAAACTACCTAACTGTAGTATGAAAAACTGTTAAAAAAATCAGCTCTACTTAGAATTTAAATTGTGCATGATACCTTGAACTAAGAGAAAAAGTTTCCATTCTAAGACAGAACAAATTAAGAACTTGTATTTCAAATGAAATGTTAAGAAGAAATTCAAATTATTTAGAAAAATCCTTACACTCTTAGAAATATACATATAAAATCAATGTATTTTGGTTTTTGAAGCACATTAAAAGACAATTCTCTTGGATGCTTCCAGCAAATACATCAGTGCGATATCCAAAACACGGGACTTCTGTTATTGGCATCTTCCCTTTTCCATCTTTCCCCCCAACAAATGGATGAGGAACTTCACTCCTTCCAGCTTTATTCTTCACTGACTTCCCATGCAAGTGCATGAAAAAGGAGCATCTCTATTAGCTACTGAAAGTGGATATATATGTAACGATAGAAATGTCTAACAGAGGACTTTAAAACAAACCATTTGACATGACTGTCAGTGAAAAGACAGAGTAGACTGCCTTCTTACAAAGCTCCCTGCAGCAGCCCCTTCTCAAGTAAGTAAAGTTCTGCTGAAGGTTTTGGTTTTAGTATCTTGCCAGCAAGGATATAAAAGCATATGCAAGATACATATTAATTCTTCAAAGTCTTGTTCGAAAATGGAGATCTTTGAAAATACTCCTCTCCATATCTCCAGATCTTGATAAATTCTTCTGGATAAAAACAAAGTGTAAATGACCCAGAAAGAAACAGAAAAGAGGAAGCTACATTCTCATATTGCCACACTTGGATAAAGCTGCCTTAAAAAACAACATAAATGAATAAAAATTGCTGACTAAATGTTGTTAACTGCCACATGAATTGCATCTAAATTTACAAATTATCCATGAGTCACACAAATAGCTTTAGGTAGTTGCAGGGTTTTGTTGCCTAGTTCCAACCAACTTCAGCATTACTAATATGGAAAACGCAAGTAATTTTATAAATGAATCATACATTTATTGTCATGGTATGTTCTGTACTTCCTATAAGCACTTCAGAGCTAAGATCTTGCCACATTCCTCAACAATACTCCAAAACATCTTTGTATTTTCAAAAATTGGTGTATATTACAATACGATTTTTCCAGCTTCCTAGTGCAAAATTAGCACAGAATAGTAAAATGTCAGTTCCATGTCAAAAGGAACAAGGAAAAGGATAATTTTTGTTACCTCTTGTATTCAATTACTGCAAACTAATTGCTCCCCTTTCTATTGACTTGTTTCACACCTCTGTTCTAAAAATGCTTACACAGAAAATTATCATGGATCAGCTGATCCACAGTTATCTGTAAGATATTGATAACAGGTCCCTGGTGTTTGTATTCTCAGACTCTATTTGATGCTTGCATCCATAGCTTATTTCAAAACATACATATAAATCCACTTTACACATATGCTCACATTTTTGCGCTATGTATCACCCAGTATGACTTGGAAGTCCAGGAAAAATCAAAATTAAATGAAAAGCAGACTATGCATGATATACCAAGTTATTTTTTGCATTTGTATTTTTTAAATACAATTTCTCTGCAATATAAACTTAAAAAGTAATCCCATTCTCACATTAAATATTATATAGGACACAATGTTGAGTGGACAGTGTTAAGAAAAAAAATCTTCCATGAATACAATGTTAAATACAATGCGAGCATCACAACTTTAAAAGCAAAACACATTTTTTCTGTTGCACTATTAGCTTGCTCTTCCATTATATGGTTTCAGGTATTATTACACAGTGATAATTGCAGTAAAAAAAAAAATTAGAATTGCCATGAACTGCCACTTCCATTTTGATCAAAGGATAGCAAACTGCTTCCCAAATCCTTCTCTTCCAATCCATCATGTCTTAAACTCAGAGGTACCATTTATACATACAGAAACGACCTCATGATACAATGAAAAATAACACTTATTCTTTATAAGAACATGTTTTCAGTTATAAAGCACACAAGACCGGGGAAGGTTTCAGCTAGAGCTGTAAAACTCTCTAATCATTAAATCATTACACTCTTACCAGCTGCACTTCTCCAAAAGCCCCTCTTCCAATCACCTTAACAACATCATAGTCTTCAGCTTTCATTTGTAAAGCTCTGATTTTTTCCACAATCTTCTCATCTAAAACAAATCAAATAAAAGTTGTGATAGTACACGCATTAACAGAATACAAGAATTTTCTTGAATATTTTTCATTTAGAGTCAAAATAAGCTACTTTTATTTAAATGCTTAGAGCCTTCTTGGTAATTCTTGAAATCTGCAGTCACTCCTAATAGCCCCTTTCATTATTATTTGGAACCATTAACCATCTACCTTTAGCTGTAACAACTGAAATGTCTTTTGAATTTTTCCGACTCTCATTTCACACATCTAATAATCATTCACAGGCTTACAGGAAGACTAATGAAAAGAACCAGAGATGCCTATCTTGAATTTTGAGACAATTATTCGTTGCCTACCCGCTGTGCTGCCAGAATCCACCAGCAATGCAGGAGTGTGAAGTACCTGGTACACACAAAAGCACTGCACATGCAACCTGCTCCTACACATCTGGAGGGTTCAACAGCAGTCAAACAGCGAGGAATGTAACCCAGTAACTTTTGTGTACCACTTCAGAACCCGCAAGGGTATGACTTCAGATCTACTCATTCATTCCATATGAAATACTAATTCAATTTACGTATCTTTACATAACTGCTGGCCATCCCAAAGTACCTTTTAGCGTTCACTGCATGTGTAGTTCTACACATTTCAAAATCAGATCTACAATGCTCTGTTCAAGTATCCTCTGCTGTAATATTCTGCAGATAAGCTCTGTCTTCTAGTATCTTTCTTGTTGGCAGTTAGAATTATAGAATCATCGAGGTTGGAAAAGACCTTCAAGATCATCCAGTCCAACCGCCTACCTACATCACCACTAACCCACATCACCCAGCACCATATCCAGATGCATCTTGAACACCTCCAAGGACAGTGACTCCATCACCTCCATGGGCAACCTATTCCAATACCCAATCACACTTACAGTGAAAAAAATTTTCCTAATGTCCAACCTGAATCTCCGCTGCTGCAATTTAAAGCTGTTTCCTCTCGTCCTTTCACTGTGGGCACTGCAGAAGAGACCGACCCCCACCTCACTACAGCCTCCTTTCAGGTAGTCCTAGAGAGTGATGAGGTCCACTCTGAGCCTGCTGTGGGAATCCACAGATGTGGATTTGTGAATTCCCAGTTGTGGGAATCTGTAAAGGAAGCCAGGGAAATTCTGGCCTCTGACAAATTTTAAAAACATGCAAAGTCCTAGACTCTTTAATTTTCTATATGTAGCATGCCAGTGAATGCATTCCTGGATAAATGCATTTTACAAATCTATGCTTATTATGAGAACAAGAGATAATGGGAGCAATGTATGGAATCCATAATACTGGAGGTGATCTTAAGCGTGACAAGCTTTGGCACTGCCCCCATGCACGCTTACAGGAAGAACAAAACCAAGCTAAACAGGTTGGCTGGAAGAAGATCTCTACCAGGGAAGAGCAATAAATTGTATGAAGAGCTGTGGATGCTTGTGTTCTCTCAAGAGAAGTAGAAGTGTATATTGCATGATCCTTGTTTAGGGTCAAAGACTGTGGAATTTGATCTCTAGAAAGGCATTAAAGTGGATGTCGTATCTGAATACAAGAAAAAAAAGGACCAGAGGTACAGTTAATTCAGTATGGCATTAAAGATGACATTGACAGTGGGCAGTTAATGATCATGAACATCTAGTAAATAGTTTAACTATTCCTAAATATTCACAAAGAGCAACCTGGCAGGCTACAAGCAATCCAGGAGATTCCTGACCATCAAGAACATTTCTTTTGACCCAACTGAGCAACAAGCCCAATCTGGGAAACACTCTGATCTATTACTCACCAACAAGAAAGAACAGGACAGGGATGACAAAATCTGAGGCAGCTTTGGCTGAATCAACCATGAGGTGGTGGCATTTAAAACCCTGAGAGAACTGAGGAAGGAAAAATAGTAGAGCTTTGCCTTCAGAACTGACTACAGCTTGCTCAGGGAACTCACAGGCAGGATCCTGTGGGAAGCTAGTGTGGAAGGTAGAAAAGTGGGTTGATCTTCAAAGATGACATGTTCATAGCACAAGAACATTCTGTTCGAGTTAGCTAGAAATCAAGCAGGCATAGCAGAGAGCCAGCTTGGCTGAATGGGCAACTTCTGCCTCAACTAAAGCACAAAATGTGAAGGCTTGGAATATGGAAGCCAGGATGGGCTACCCAGCAGGAATCTCCTGAGCATGCAAGGATGGAATGGGGAAAGCCAAGCTCAGCTAGAGCTGAAATTAGCTGGGTTATGAAGGGAAACAAGAGCCTATATAAATACACTGGCAATAAAAGAAAGAATGAGGCAAATACCAGCCCACCACTGTCAGTGGGGTAGCGGATCTACTGCTGAAGAACATGGAAAAGAACAAGGTACTCAATGTTTTTTTTGCCTCAGACTTCACTGGCACGCTGTGCTCACAGGCCTTCCAGGTCCCCCAAGCTAACAGCAGGGTGTAGGGCAGTCAAATATCACTGTAGAAAAGTCCGAGTTAAGGACCAATAAAGCAAACTTGACATACACCAGGGTGTATGAGATGATACAGGATGCATTTGAACATGCTGAAGGAGCCTGGCAGCACCATTGCCAGGCTGCTCTCTATCACCTTTGAAAGGTCAGGGCAACCTAGTGAAGCTCCTGCTGACTGGTAAAGAGCAAATGTCTTTTCTGGGTTCCAAAAGGGCAACAAGGAGGATCCTGAAAACTATAGGTTAGAACAGCAGCCTAACCTCACTGCCCATGATGATCATTAAGCAAATCCTTCTGGAATTCACTTTCAAGCACTTGATGGACAAGAAAGGATGGGAACAACCAGAACGGATCTAAAAAGGACAAATTGTGTTTGATTAACCTGATTGCCTTCCACGATGAGACACCTGTCTTGGTGCACAAGGGGAGAGCATTATACACTTGCTTTCCTTGACTGTAGCATGATTTTCAACACAGCATCTCGAAGTATCTTTTTAACCAAACCAGGTTGACATGAGTTGCACAGAGAAATCACAAGGTGAGCGGAAAACCTGCTGGAGTCATGGTTCAAAATTCATACACTGGAGGACAGGGCTGCTCCTAAGAGTGTGTTGGCAAATGCACACTCAGCAGGTTGAGGGAAGTGATTCTTCCCCTCTGTTTGTCACTTGTGAGACCACATCTGGAATGCTATGTCTAATTTTGGGCTACTCAGTGCAAGAAAAACACCAAAACACTCCAAAGCTTAATGGAATGCCACCAAGATGTGAAGAGGGTGGGTTCACATGATGCTCGTTAGAGAAGCTGAGAGAACTGGAATTGTTTGGCTTAGGGAAGTCTAAAGGGTTGGCCTCAACAGAAGCTGAAAGGAGGTTTTACTTTTAAGAGGTACAACGTGAAAGGACAAGAGACAACAGACAAGTTGAAACACCAGAAAATCCTACTCTGTAGGAAAAGAACCCCTAGAATTGGGGAATGAAGCAGACTGTCCAGCAGAGCTGCAAAACCTTTGTCTTTGGAAATTCTCAAAATTCAACTGCACAAGGACCTGAACAACCTGATCCAAAATCAAAACTGTTTTGGCTTTGAGCAGAGAGCTGGACCAGTTGACCTTCCAAGGTCCTTCCTAACCTGTGGAATATTAAAAAAAAACCCCAACTAAAAATGTCTTCCTCTGAGAAAAAGACTGGGTGTGAAGGGGAGAAATTTAAAGAAAAAAAAGTTAAGAATAATCAGGGAAAAGAGCCTGTTAGTAGAGTTGTAAGGACAGAGACCACTAAAACCCCAAAAGCAAACAAATCTGCTACACTCAATGGACCAATAGGACTGTGAAGTAATCCCAAGCGTGATCAGGAAAAGGCGTTGAGAGAATGCCGAGGTTGTTTTCTACAGTGAATCATGAAAGCTTAGATAGGAGGCATAAGACAGCAACAGTGCTTCACCCACATCAAGTTCATTATTTTGCTCATGATGTGGCCTAATTTTGGGTCTGAGAAGGGAAGACTGTGCAAATCAGAAACTTTGGCCCAAGACAAGGAGGACAAATGCAAATTCACAGGAAGCAGCAGCAGAGAAAAAGTATCAGCAAATTTCAAGTCAGAGAGAATGTGCAATTACATGTTTGAACACAAAGTTACATCTCAGGAGGGTAGAGAATCACATGAATTTAGTTTCAAATGCTTTCAGATGTGTAAGATGAGATGGCAGGGAATTAAACATGTTGAAAAAGTAGGGTAAAGTTTTACACAGCTCCATTATTGGTCAGGAACTCACAGGAATATTTCTGTGTTCAAAATAATAAGATAAGCCATTTTAATACAGCTCCAGTGAAACTGTTTAAGCATTAAACACTGCAGTTAAGCAATGAAAAACTATATATGAAGTAAGTAAATGAGATACCAACTGAGGAGTTACCAGTTTTATCATCCCTGTGAAATGAAGAAATGGATGAAGGTGAAGGATGAAGAAATCCTACTTGCTTTACTAAAAGATTAATCATCTTGGTTAAAAATAAAAATCCTCATCTAGGGGTGCAGGTGTTGTTGAGGTATCATTTATATAGATGGACTGCCTATTTTGTCATAAAATGTAACAGATATGGAACAGATAATCAAAGCATGGAACTAACCTGAAACAAAAAACAGGCTGCAAGAAGGTAAGCTCACAAAAACCCTGAAGCAGTGTCGTAATTGCAACATGCTGGATCATGTGATTTTGTTTATGTATCACATAACATGATCTAATTCAAGGTGCAGGAGACCTTTCCAACACTATCCTTTCAGCAGAGGACTGAATTTTCAGAAGGTTTCACACAGATGAGTTTGTACACTTATACCACAGATTGTATCTTACAGCTTCATGCATTTGCAACAGCTTGAAGCCCAGCACAAGAAAAATGTCAGGTTCAAAGGAAGACATTAGATGGACTGCTCAGCCCCAGAATATAATGGAATCTTATGAAAATATTGTGACATTGAGTAGAAGTCCCAAAAATGTGAAAATGTCATCACCCATGACTCACGTTTCTTCTTTAACACAGGAAGGACCAGGAATGCTGGATAGCAAGAATGTTTAAAGACAGCTTTTGATTTACTACTTGAAAATGGCACTATAACCTTTAAACAAACGAAGCTTCACTTTCTGAAAGGGCAGAGTGTTTGGATCAGTCACTGACAGCTGGGAGCAAGAATGCGGCTGAAGGTTACGAGTACTTGTGAAAATGGAATAAATACCTGACTAGAAGAGTAAATGGGTGTGAGGAGGAGGAGAAAACCAAGCTTTCCTGCTCTTTAAAGGGGGGGAGAAACAACCCTAAACCAACAAAAAACCCCATCCATATCCAGGTTTTCTTAAAAGTTAATAAGAACGAGTATCAGGCAGTTCTGGGGTATGTATGTATGAGGAATAAAAATGCAAGGGAGTGCAATTTTATCCCCACAGACCAGACACAGTCAGTCAATGAGAGCTGCTATGGAGTATATTAAGTCAGAAGTTGCTGCCCTAGGCGAAAGTCTAGCCAGAAGTTAAACCGAAGCACAGCCAGGAAGTGCTGCAATCCCACACGCGCCCAAAACCAAACAAAAAGCACAAGAGAAAGGCTGCCGTAATTCGGGGTGCCTACATAATATCTGGCCGGAGGTGTGTGAGGAACAAGAAGCTGCTGGAGACCTTGCAGAAGCAGCAGAAACTAGAAGGCATAGCTTCAAGACAGGCTAGCGCTTCCCCTGCCAGAGAAGAGAAGGGGGGACAGAACAAGTATCTTGTCTTGCACAGAGGAACTGAGTGGAAGACAGTGAAACAGCAGCAGTCCTGACTGGCAGAGGACACACCCCTGGCTTACTGAAATTAAGCCTGATGGCAGAACTCAATTTCTTCGTATCTACCAAGTACCCAAATGGAAAAGTAGTTAATAACACCGGCATGTAACTTGTTTACATCTAAAACATTCTGTCTTGAGCACTGTGGCTCTAATTCTTGCTCTGCTTGGGAAAAGTTGCTTGTTTGATACCTCTCCCATTGCTGCTCTTACCAGAACAGTATCATTAAGTATGGAACTGGAGCCCAAACTGCTGAGGTGACTGCAAAGACCTGGCAAGGAGTGGCTTTAAAGAAGCCAAGAGAAAACCAGAAGGGCAATTAGCTCCTTAACTCAGAGAGCACTAAATTTCTAAGATTCTTCTTGGCTTCTGACATTTCATCTGTGGCACTAACACACAGAATTAGTCACAACAGGCATTAACACCATACCAGATAACACGCTTCTGTTGGTAACTGCATGGGTGGCACCTGATTCAGAAATTTCAAATGACATGACAAAATGTAAGGGAAGGAACCAGAACTGTTACTTTTGCAAGAAGTTCACCTGAACAGATAAATCTTCTAAGTAAGCAGTGCCTGCTTGGAGAGAAACATGGCAAAGGCAACTTTGCAGGAAGTTTATTCACTGGGTTAGCAAAGCTGCTGCATGAATGACACACCTGTACTAAGAGTTTCTTCTATTGTAAATATGTCCATTGCCATTGCACTCTAGAAGTCTGCTAGCCTCCAAAACATCAGCAAACTATTTTAACAATGGAGGTTTTCAATTTTTGAGTGATGCTGGATAATGCACAGGAAGTCACGATCTGTTTAGGGAGTCAAAGCTTCAGGACTGAACTGGGCCTGTTGATGGCACCACTCCCTGTGCTGCTGTTTGCACTTCCTCAAAATCCATTCTTCAATGCTCTTCTATTCCTGATGATAGGATTACAAACTATTAAGTATTTTTAACTGCTGCTTAATAATTTAACTTTCCCAGAAGTTAAAGCAGCTAACAGGATAGAGACCACCAAAAAAGGCATAAGCCACTAAGACGTGATTCAACACTTGGCAAATCTCAGATGGCAGAAAAAGTGACTTGGAAGAACTTACTCAACCTGTTGTCATAGCCTAGATGACAGAAAAGGAGAAGAAAAGACCGAGAAAGATTTGTTACACCAAGCCCATGCCGGAAAGCTCAAGCTTCTTTTCTAAAATAAGCAAGCTAACTTTTGCCCTCAGAGGACTATGAAATTCCTCTCATTGTTTTGGGAATTAAATATTACGTTATGCTTCCTGTCCCATGAATACTCCAAAGAAGAAGCAATTTAACCAGACTCCTAACAGTTGATTAAAGCAACACAGAAGACTGAAAAGAAGCGGTTGTACTTTTACATGAGATACTTATGTGCCTCTTATGATAAATGCATGCTCTACTTTGGTTCAGTGCCTTGAAGAAAGTGGTAAGAAATTGTAACAATAAGGGAAACCAGGCAATGAAAAAGTTTCTAACGTATTAAACACATGAAGAGGCTGCTTCTGCAAAGTGGTTACAGAAACAGGATATACCAAACTCCTATAGTATGGGCAATTAATAAATTGTAGCTTTGTGAAATGAGTTAAAACATTTGAGTTTCAGCTTGAAACTATGAGTTGAGGTGAATATCAATTCATGCCTCTGCTGAGATGCAAACTATTTTTTAAATTAAAATAAGCTATTAATAAAACATTAACCTGATTAGTAATGACTTACAGCAGGTCTGAAGTAGAGTATATTCAAACTCCTGAGAATATGGTACAAAGTGTTACTGTGGAAGAATTATGTGATTAAATAGACTGAAAGTGTGATTATTCTTGCAGTGTTCTCCACAATTTTTGAAGATTATTGTAACATGGATTAGAACAATCATAAGCAACTACTCCACTTCAGCTGCTTCACTTTGCATTACAGAGTGTAAGTCACAAGACGGTCCTGCCACCTCTCTGTGATTGCCTCACGAATCCTTGGGGAGGAATGCAGACTCCAGGCCCCTGGCACAAACTGCTCACCAGAGTCTATCAGAACCTTCTGACAATAATTCTCATCTAGGTACTTGCTACAGCTCTTCAGAGGCCGAGAAAAATCAGAAGAGACAAGAACTCGCTGTTCCCTAAGAGAACAACTTCCCACTCCATAAATTTTTGATACTATTCTCAACTCTTCTTCCAAGTCCATGATAGCGAGAGGCTTCAACAAGCACACGTATGCTCTTCCTTTCCACTGACACTTGCTACCCTCGGAATAGTTTCCAAAAAAGACATGACATATGGGATCAGCAACTTTAAATCACGTAAAATGGCATTGCCAGTAAGAAGCCGATGGTCCTCCTGCTTTGTTGTGTACCCGAGCAGCTCCCTCTATGCTGGCACAAATACCAGTGAAGTGACATGAAAATCAGAAACTGGCCTTTGCCCTTCTTTTGCCTGACGAGTTTTAACAAAAGCAACACACAAACCACCCACCCCACTCTTTCCATTGATTTTGCTCAGTTCCCCAGTCTGGTTCATAACAAACCACACAGACACCTGTATCAGAAAGGACTTGGAAAGAAACACTGCTGCGGCAGGACTGATTCTTTCAGCTGCAATGCCAAAATATTATACCAGCTTCAAGTGTTTACAAAATTATCACTTTAAAAAAAAATAATAAAATTTCTAAAGTGATAATCACAGAAGATAGGCAGCACTGTTGTTCACTCTCCTGGGCAGTACAGAAACAGGAGAAAATTTATGTGAGTGATTACTAAGAGCTGCACAGCATCACAATGCGTGAGCCATAACTGTCAGCTCTTACATGCATTCTTTCACGTTCAACAGGTAAGGATGAAGTACACCCCTGAAAACTCTTAATTAACTACTGTGAATTTTTTTTGCAATATATCTGATAAGTTTCTTTAACTGCGAACTGTCAGCTGATTTTTAAAAAAGGCAGTAATAAAACTGTGAACTAAAGTATATTTTTGGGTTTCTGCCATTGCTGGTAGCCTGCAGGCCACATCACGATGCTTAATAATATTTACCACAACAACAGGAGAGAAGCTAAAGTAAGAGAAGGAGCCTTCAGAAAAGGGAAGACAGAAAACAAAAATGTTCAGAGGCTGCAGAAAAAAAACTTGTTTCCAAGGTTAAGTTGTTCCCCCATAGTTGCTATTTTTAATAGCCAGATACCAGAATATACTGGTCTTCTGATTAGAAAAAGGTTTCTAATTTCTCCTACTGCAAAAATAGTGTCGTAATGTAAAGGCAAATCTGAACAACTTACAACTCATAATAGTTACTGTTATTGATGTAATTTTCATATTTGCTGTAGATAGGTCTTTTCCCTCACATCACACCTACAAGGCACAATTATAAGTAACAAAAATACTTAAAATGCTGTGCCTGACCCTTTCTTTCATAAGTATCTTCTTGAATTCGTTTGAACGAAAACTGAGAAAAATCCCAAGGTATGCCTCTCCTTCCTAATCTATTTCCTATTTACTCTGTTTTATTTACTTTTTTCTTTATTTACTGTTTCTTATTTACTCTATTTTCAGTGACTTCTCCAAATGAGACTTTACTGGCAACTGTAAAGCTGTACATCCAGCTATGGGGCTCTGCTAAACCTCATGGAGAAGCACTGAATTCCAAACAGAAGAACTCACCGCAAATTACTACACCAGCCACCATTTACCTGAAGACCATGAATGGATATTCAAAGGAGTCTCAGAGCAACAGAGGGCAGACACACATAGCTCTTATCAGTAAGAATGAAGAGGAGTGGCTGGTAAGACTGCATCCTCAGTAACCTCGACATATGCAACAGAAAAGGGTTTTTTTTTCCAACAAAAAAAATAAATCTCAAAATAAACTCACTACAAAACATAGTTGTTCCAAAAAGGCTTACACAATATTTTAAAGCAAATAATCCACTATCTTTACAAGAAAAAAAATGTTTATATACATGGATAGAAAACATTCTAAAAAGACAAAATACAGCTAATCTGAGTTAAGTGTCTTACATTCTCATACACACAATAAGCTCCAAGATCCTGTCTACAATTCCTTTGGGGAGAATCACAAACATTTACACGAATGTTCAAAAAGGCACCAACAGATTATAAGGTACAATAACTTAGTTTTAAACATCAACAGAAGCTTCTCTATTAGATTAAATAAGACTGTATATACAATGTGGACATTCTGAGTAATTAATTCCTGAAGAATAGTAAGTGGGATATGTTTTGTAAATTATGTTGCAGCACATACTTAAGATAAAAGAAAGTAACATAAAAGGATTTTTCCAGCTGGAAAAATTACAATCTACAGAGGGTATTTTCCAACATCTTTTCAGCAATACAGTGACACCCTAAAATGAACCCTCTCTGTAATAAATGCTCCTCAAAAATCTTCTGAATATAGAAGCTCAGTTATATACATCAGCAAAATGAAAATCAGCAACGCATTTCTGACCCCTCAGCTTCTTATGACTGAGATCACAACAATGTCATTGTTTAAGCAACTTACATCTATTTAAGAAATTATCAATGTTCTTGTTCTTCCTCAGCGCTGGATAATCCAGATCAAGGACCAAAGAATTCAAGCCATCCTGAAAAAAAAAAAAAATTAATAAGTTAATTGAGTTTTAAAATCGTAATTAACTTTCTTAGAACTACTACACTAAGACTGATTATGTATTATCCAAGCATGCATTACATTCCTAGTAGGCAAATCAAACAAGCTCTCAAGTGTGTTTATAAACCAGTCACTGCAAGGGAGCTAACACACACTGGCTGGCTCCAAGTTGGGCTATAAACAGTACAGATACATTGCCACTGATTAGTGGCACTGGGTCTTAAACTGGAGTAGTAGTTTTAATATTACTCATTAAACACTTATTTAAAATATTCAGTTCAATCTGTTTTTATTGTTTCCATTACACTTCTCCCGAATATTTAAAAACTTTGCATGTGCATTATCTGTATTATTGCTTTTATCACATTCTCTCTACCTTCTCATTCCGGATATTCAAAAACCAACTGCATATTTTTCTTCTTGGAAGCAAGACATAACCTAAACTTACGAAGACAATTCACCACATAATTCAAGGTCACAAGACTAGATTACTTTTTCTAGGTGACTCAACAGAAGACAAGCCAGAACTCTACATGCCGTTCTGCTACCAATTATTAATGCCTCCACAGAAAACAATTGAGACCTTTTGAAATAGACAGGGATGAGATCACCAAAATCTAAACTAAAAATAGTATTTTAAACGCTTGTTACAAGACTTAATTCCACCTTTCAACAACTTAGAGAAACCTAAAAAATTACTCTTCAAAACACACAGCCCTCTCCAGTTACCCAAGGACAAACAAAAATAAAAATCAGTCTCGGATACTAAGAAGAGACAGAGACTCCATTCATAGTCCACATCTCCAGTGTCCTGCCTGAACTGGCAATTTTGGTCATGCTCTAAGAACAAAATCCTGAGATTTTTTCTTCAGGTTTTTGAGCCTTGACAGGGCATCACAGAGGTTCAAGTCAGAGATCACACCACATTTATTAATAGGCAGCCAAGACAACTACACAGTCTTTCACTGTTCTCATTAACTGAAGCTATAGCTAACAACCTGCTTTTTTTTTTTCTTCTTAATACATCTGGAAGAGGATAATTTTTGTTGCAAATTTCATTAAAATTATTATAGTCATTCTAATAAAATATCTACCTAGAGTTAAAATGCAAAGCCCAAGATTCCCAAGCACATTTTGAATGCCAGACTGTCCTAAATATGCACATACACAAATAAGACTACCTTATCAGTGGAGATGTCAATTTTCACCACAAACATTAATGATTAAGCACATGTTCAAAATTAAGAGATTCAATTGCTGTTTATTAATTTTACCTCCTAAGAAATGAAAGTGCCTTGGAAACTATCAGTAGCGCTCATTAGACCACATGGAAAACAGGACTTGCTCCAGAAAAGCCCATTCAAAGGCATTCTTGTCAGGCTGGAGAAGTGGACAGAGCAGAGTATCATTAAGTTCACAAGGGGCAATGCCAAGTCCTGCACCTGGGAGGAACAACCCAAGCACGAGGTACAGGCTGGGGCCTGACAAGCTGGAAAGCAGCTTTGCAAAGAAGGACCTGAGAGTCCTGAAGGGCAACAAGCTGACAACGATCCAGCAATGCACTCCTGCAGGAAAAAAAGGCCAACAACACCCTGGGCTGCATTAGGGAAGGCACTGGCAGCAGGTGAAGGGAGGTGATCCTTCCTCTCTACTCAGCACTCGTGAAGCCACACCTGGAGTACAGTGTCCACTCCTGGGCTCCCCAAACCAAGAAAGGCAGGGACTTACTGGAGCGAGCCCAGCAAAGGGCCATGATGATTAAGGCACTGGAGCATTCCTCATGAGAGGAAAGGCTCAAAGAGCTGGGACTCTTCAGCATGGAGAAGAGAAGACTCAGGTCAAGGGATCTCATCATTGTGTGTAAGTAGCTGATTGTAGGCAATGAAGAAAAGCTGGTGCTCACTGACAGGACAGGAGGCAACAGGCACCAAGTAAAACACATGAAATTCCATCTGAACACAACACTTTTTTCCTGTGAGGGTTGTCAAGCACTGGAAGAAGTTGCTCTGAGAGATTGTGAAGTCTCTATCAGATATTTAAAACCTAACTGCAGTTCTGGGTAATCTGCTCTAGCTCATGTTGCATTGAGCAGGGGTTTTAACCTCAACCATTCTGTCATGTAACATCTAAAATATTTCCACTGCCACAAAGAGAAAAGGTGGCATTTTACTGCTGAATCTGTGTAATGTGAACTGTGTCGTGAAGGTCTTATACATCACATTTTACAACTTCCTTACAAAAAGAAACATTAAAAAGTGTTAATAAGCAAAAAGGGAAGACAGTGAAGAAGACACCACATCAATTATTAGTTATTTTAAGAACAATATTTATAGGCATTATTTCAGCCTTGACCATAACTGTTCCTGTAAAACCCATTAAGGATAAAGGAGAGACTCACTCGGACACTTTACTGTCAGAGGGACAGAATACTTAATACCTATTCTCAAATTTGACACCATTTTTATGAAAGACACAATAAAACTAAATGAAAGTAACGAAGTTGTTAAATACTCATGGATTAGTCACGGCATGAATTGCACAGAAACTGCCCAATAATCCGAGCAAATCTGTAATAGAATCTGTAATATCAGACTCTCTTTTAGTAAATACTGCCTTCCAAAAAAGGGTATCTCACTGTAGCACAGGGTGTCAGCAGAAATACAGATCTTCATCTTGCAACATGTAGAAAAGAACCATACTGAATGCCCTGATGGAGAACAGCTGGGCCATCTTTTATGATTTTACCTAGCACAGTTAAGTCTCAATTCCAATTAGCTGTTGTCTACACACAGCACCTAGCTCTAATATCAAATACAACTTGAAGCTACACTTTCATTAATATATTTGCAATAGAACTGCATTAAACACCGACCAATTTACGGTACCAAAGTAAGAGTCTTTCTTACTCTTTAGAATCCCTTAACACAATGAAAGTTTCACAATTGGTCCTGAGCTTTTTTTTCCTGATGAATTACAGTTCTTGTTTCTACTGCACAGATTCAAAAATAAAAACTAGCTCTCTAAAGCTCTCAGCGCGTTCTTACTCCTTCCTTCACAGTCCAGTACCTTATTTATCACTCCTCTTACATTCATTTCTATTGAAACAATATTTTAATGGTGACTAACAAATGGGTAGACATTTTAGGGGTGGTGTATAAGCACCCTGTGCTAACACAAATCAATACGGCATAGTTTTGTTCTTCATATTTGGGGAGGGAGGGGGAGAAAGATGAGGTCACCTGATATTTTAATGTTGTTCATGCAAAGATATTTTAGAGGTTGACCATTTAAAACATTTACAGTGTGCTCTACTTATATGTTATGCACAAAGTCAGGGAAGGAATAAAGTTATCCCTAACAGACATTTTAGTAAAATTGGATTACAAGTTACATAACAACCGTAACTTCCAATTTAAACTGAGCTGTATATGATCATTTCAGATGTCACTATTTTCCCCCTGTGTCATTCTGATTCCATGGCCTTTTTGGGGGCTGTAAAAACTGAGAACTATACTTGCGGTTAATTTTTTATTAGCTCCATCTCCTTTTCTAGACTTCTGGTTATAATTTTCACAGGTAGCTACTAACAAACACAAATCAGAGAACAGCGCAACTGCCGTTTCTTAACTATTTGGAAGTACCCTAACCCTTGGGGACAGCCAGCTACTGTTGGCACCAGAGAGGGGTGATCAGGATCAGCACCAAGAGGAATCACAGAATCACAGAATTCTAGGGTTGGAAGGGACCTCAAAGGATCATCTAGTCCAACCCCCCTGCCGGAGCAGGGTCACCTACAGTACATCACACAGGAACGCATCCAGGTGGGGTTTGAATGTCTCCAGTGAAGGAGACTCCACAACCTCTCTGGGCAGCCTGTTCCAGTGCTCCGTCACAGAAAGAGTGTTTATTTTTTTTTATCCCTGTGAATGAACTTTAACGTACTCTAAAAGCTCTCGAACATAATTTTAAGGTAAGGGATTTCAAGTTCGTATCAACATGCAGTTTATGAAAAAGCTGTCTTGCACATCAGCATTTTGTCAAAAAGCCTTTCCTTAAAGCTCTACGTTTTCATTAGAAGGCCCAGTTTACATTACTTAACACAAAAGTTGCACTACAATGAAGAAGCTGGGTCCAAAGCTTGCACTGTAAAACAGACTGTCCAAACTGAGGAGAAGTAATCCAGGAAATGACATCTCCTCTGTCCAGGCCTCACAGATAAGTCACTCCAACCAGGAAATATGTTATTAAAGTGATTTCACTGTTCGCTTCCTCCTTCTGCTATTACAAAAGGCTCAGACGCTAACAGGCCCAAAATAGCAGCTTCCAAACAAACTCACTGTTAGCAAAGACAGCTCCGTCCCCATCAGAAGCCTTTTGCTCCTGGCAAACATGCTAAAATACTCTCCACAGATTGTTTTCCAAGAGAAAAGTCCAAAGTGGATATTTTTGCAACACCCTCCTATACCAGGAAGGTTCCTGGCCACTCTCGCAGCAGCGACCGCCTCTAGGGACAACATGGAGCCTGGCTTCCCCAGCAAACAGCTCGTACTGCTACAGACCTGAGTGAACCGAAGAAAAAACAGGCTAGAAAAGTTCAGGAGGTACAGAAACTAAATGTTTTTGTTCTTCTCTGACAAAAGGGGCAGTAATAGGGCAAAATAATGGTAGCTTCTCAATAATGAGCTCAATGTCACTTCCAGGCAATCCCAGTGAAGCCCTCATCAAATTAAACCATGCTCTGCTGACACCAATTTCTAAAATTAAATTTGCTATTTGAATCTCTCCAACACTGATCTGTGCACATGAACTCCACAGGGTGTCACAACAGCTTTGGCTACTTCAACTTATTCCTCGTCTTCATGATAAGAAAGTAAAGCAACTCAAAACCAAAAACTACAACTGAGACAAAGAGGTATTAGCTGCTTCCTTAGTACTCACAGGTAACAATTCATAATCCTGCAGTAACTGGAAAACTCGAGCAGCCTGATCTAGTGAAAGATGTCCCTGCCCATAGCAGGGGGTTGGACTAGACGGTCTTTGAAGGTCCCTTCCAACCCAAACCATTCTGTGATTCTATGAAAACTTCACTAAACCATGACACATAAGAAAACCACAGTGCTATTACTTTCCCTTTCGCCAGCCTTTCAAATTGTCAAGTAAAATTTAATAACCTATGCTGCAGTGAAAAGTAAGGATAGAAAAGTCTGTAACTTCAGATTACATTATTCTAACTTGACCCACATGCTTTTTTAAAGCAAACTTCGTAAATCTGTGCACATGGGAACTGACCATCTAGTGACTCTTCAGCAGGATTAAACTCCCAACTATATTCTTCCATATGCCAAAGGGGCCCTTTAATAATTCTGGTCTTTCCTGAGCATTTACTTCTTTTTGTATCATAGAATCTACCTCTAGATATAAGGTCAACAGCTCAGAAAGAACACACAAGAAACAACGAAAGGTCATATACAAGGCAAATATACCACTTTCCCAAGCTTATCCTACTCAGTGATCGTTAGGATATGTTGCAATTAATTTTTCTCTTACTTAAGCATAATTAGTATGTGAAAGAATAAGTCAGGGCATGACAATGCAGCCAATATTTACTGTTGGCAGGTCTTGCTATTCCAGAAGTTCTTTAATAGCTCTACATTCATTAAAAAATTTAAATTTTAACAGTATTTAATATGTATGGTTTAGAAACTTAAAGCAGCTCCTGTCCACAAATAAGTACGTAAATATTTAACAACAGGTTTTACTTGCAATCTGATTTCTGTATATGGAGGTAAACAAATATTGAAATTATTTAAACGACTGAAATGATTTTAATATTGTCCACTATTTAATAAATGCAAATTTTTCTTCATTGCACAAGCAATACTCCTCAAAGACCATGATCCCATGTGCTACATCCTACATGCACATTTTAATGGGTTTATACAACTTACCTCGCTATTTGAAAGGTACAGTGTCAAACTGTTCCATTGTAATGACAGGATGATGACAGACCAAAAATAGCTTCATCCTTAAATACTAACAAATGAACAATCACAAAATTGTCCAAGGCGCAACAAGAAGAACTTTAAGGAACAACACTATGGAATAGCAAAAGCATGTAAATAAAGATCAGAAAGGCAGAAGTGTATGATGAGTTGTATTTTACAAGGGATGAGAGGAAATAACAGAAGATACTTTTATATAAGAATGATTAAAACAGAATTCCATTAAGAGCTAAGGAAGGCAAAGAATGCACAGAGGCCTTAAATTTTTCATGCTTTCTTCAACTTTTTTTTAATGTTATATGTCTGGACATATTTGCAAGGGATAAGAATGAAAAAAAAAGAAAAAGTCACTACACATGAGGGAATGTGCTAAGGACACCAAGATCAACTGAAATGCACTCAAATATTTAAGGAGACTATCAATTTTCTTTGAGAACTCAGGAGAACAGGAGAGGTCAATAGGACTTAAAAGAGCAAACCAAAGAATTATCATTAAAAGCAGGAGGGTTTTTCAAACTATAGATCTGAGTTAGAACAAGATGTTAATCAATCTGTAAACACCTACAAGATTAACATGCAACGTTTAAGGTTTTTTTTATTCTTCTCAAAAATAAAATAGTGTCATGTAACTGATTTCTGGCAGAATACAGGATGTAATCAATAAATCAAAGCATCTTCACATATGCATAAAGCATGAGACTCATCATTTTCATTATCAAAGTAAAAAAAAATACTGCATAGGAAATCATGGAGAAAATGTTGAAAAGGTAACGAACAGGAGTTTGGTAATTATCAGAAACTGGAAAAATGTGTCAAGAAATTCCTCTGGGTTTGTCCTGTTCCACTTCTACAGAGTATATTCATTACCACAATAAAGCAGAGTAAGTAACTTATCTATTAAGAACAAAAGAAAATCAGCAAATGAGACCAAGCTCAGAGTTCTGACAAGTATAGACAAGGGACACTTCAAATAAATACAAGGTTTCTAAGTGTTGAGTAACTCTGGAATTGTAGAAACTCCTTGAAATGAGTTATTTTTGCAATAATATATGTATGTTATTGATCAGTAATGAGATTATTTTTTAATTAAAAAAAAAAAGCTAAGCAGAACTAGACGCTGGCTTTCTCACAGAAATGGATTTGACAATAAAGGAAATTATAATAATTTTAATTTATTTAATTAGTGAGTTTACACTATTTTCTTGAAATACAAGTGTCTTTTTTTTAAGTCTAACTGACATTCTTGAAAGTAGTTATATTTGTTCACAGTCTTGGTTAAACAGATCTCTATCACTGACAGAAACGGGCATACAAAAATGTTTTTATGGAATCTGTTTCAAGAAATGTTTTTTTAGGCTTTTTTTTAGTAGAACAGTGAGGTCACATAGCTTAATTCCCATTTCACACATAACATCAGATTCATTTGGAGTTTATACACATTGTGATACGTTGTTCCACAGTCAAACACACATCTAAGAATCAAACTTCATAGATATCCCTAGACTGCAGTCAAATTCACTATTAATTTTGCCCCTCTAGCAGGTAATGTATTTTCCCATAAAATAAGCCTACATGTAAATATGTTATAATATGCAAATATTAAAACTGTTTAAACATGTCAAATAACAGAAATAACACTTCCATTCCAATTCCTGTGTCAGGACTACTAACACAAGATACTAGGTTTTAAAGCAGAACAGGAACTTTTCTGGATGATTTCTGCTGAAACTCAACACATGTTTCAAGGGATCGACTGGAGTAATGATTCCATCACACGTAAAATCCAAGGTGATGAGGTATTATCAAAGCATTGAAGTTTTCCCACCAGGTCCAATAATAAAAAGGTATTTAAGAGGCCACTAGCCTCAGCCTCTAGGACTGGAAAGGAACATGCTGGATTTCTGGACAAGTCCAAGTAGAAGTGTTTTATCTCCCATGTTTTCACTGGAACAAAAAAAGTAAGATAGTCTTTGTCATCTGAAATAATTTGTAGAAACTTCCTAACCCTGAAATACCTGCTGAAAAGGAAAAATATTTTAAAAAAATAGTGAAAAAAACAACTCTCCTCCATCTATCAGACTGGTATAACTGGCTGTCTTGTAGAGAAGAGACTGGATTCACACTTGGGACAGACATTAAGCAGCTGATTTGAGCAGGGGCTGAACCCAGATGACCTCCTGAGCTCTTCAAAGTTGAATTATTCTGTGATGCTACAGCTACCTTTGACCTGTGCACATGCAGGTCAGCACCATTAAAATCAGTTTTTGTATCAACGTGTTCAAAAACTTCTAGTCTAGCAGAAGATAAAGATAGTTGCTAAATAAGGAATTTCTTCACTGTAAAAAAATATGAAGTAAAGCAGTAGCAAAGAAGTGTGGCTGACAGGAACTTCCCCTCTGCAGATTTTCAGAATCACAGAATGTTAGGGGTTGGAAGGGACCTCGAAAGATCATCTAGTCCAACCCCCCTGCCAGAGTAGGACAACCTAGAGCAGGGCACACAGGAACACATCCAGGCGGGGTTTGAATGTCTCCAGAGAAGGAGACTCCACAACCTCTCTGGGCAGCCTGGCCCAGTGCTCTGTCACTCTCACTCTGAAAAAGTTCTTCCTTATGCTCACCCAGAACCTCCTGTGTTCCAGCTTGCACCTGTTCCCCCTTGTCCTATCACTGGACATCACTGAGAAGAGCCTGTCTCCATCCTTCTGACCCTCACCCTTTACATATTTGTAAACATGGATGAGGTCACCCCTCAGTCTCCTTTTCTCCAAGCTAAAGAGACCCAGCTCCCTCAGCCTCTCCTCATAAGGGAGATGTTCCGCTCCCTTCATCATCTTTGTGGCTCTGCGCTGGACTCTCTCAAGCAGTTCCATGTCCTTCTTGAACTGTGGGGCCCAGAACTGGACACAGTACTCTAGATGCGGCCCCACCACGAAGGGGGAGGAGAACCTCTCTCGACCTACTGACCACCCCCTTCTAATCCACCCCAGGATGCCATTTGCCTTCTTGGCCACAAGGGCACATTGCTGGCTCAAAGCCCAAGGAAGTGAGGGTCTATTGCAATCTGCTGCTGTAATTACTCATTTTTCAACACTCTAAGCAACAAGTTTGTTCTGTGAACAAATCTGTATCACTTAGCTATTTTACATACAAGATCAGTCAGGACTTTCACATTGCAAACAGCTGCTCCTCGAAGTTGCAGGTAGGCTTTGTTAAGAACTTTGGCCTTCTGTCTTAGAGGCCTTAAGATAAACACCTTATAGCAACTGGCTACATGGAAGCATTTTTTCCATCACAGTCAAACGTTGAAATAGGTTGCCCAGAGAGTATATGGCATCTCTGTATTCAGAGATTTTAAAAACTTAATTCTTAAACATCATCCAATTGAACCTGCTTAAGAGCATGTCAGCAGCTTGGACCAGACCTCCACAGGTCCCTTGCATCCTAAATTGTCCTGTGATGGGCATTTTTATACAATTCTAAAATAGTTTCAACCAGAGCTCAGTTACTGACAGGATGCCATGTAAATCTCCAGAAATACCACAAATTATTTGGCTAGACACTGCTGTTAGAACAGCTGACAGGATATTTTGTGAAACAGTATTTCACCATGAATTGTATTATCACAGTGTCATTGACCATGGACCAGGGCATGTCTGTGGAAAATTACAACTGTTTTGTTTTGTACTGCAGTCGCAGTCAAATCTAAGATAAGAGATGCCTGATGGATAAGCAGGGACATCATCAGACAGTATCACAGGCAATCAACTGGAACCTGGTCTCCTATGGATGTGGTGACTCAGAGTCACTGGCTAGCTGGAACCTCATTAATAGGAAGATGGAAGCCAAATGAAGCATGGAAAAAACTGAGAACAGAAGCAAGGGGGTTTTTCACACCATAGAGTTAAACTAAAACTCACTGTCACGGGATGTTTCTGCTGCCAGGAAGTTTACATTGGACTGATGTCTATTTGATTCGACGGAGATAAAGCTGTCAAGAGCTACGAGGCAGAAAAACACCACATCTACCTCAGAGAGTCCCTGAGCTGTCTTGTCTCTGCAGGCTGAGAGAATGCAATGAAATGGGAAAGGTCCTCCTGCACTCCGTCCCAGGCACTTCTGAACTATCGGCTATTGCTGGACACAGAGTATTTAGCCTAGACAAACTCCTGATTCAACCAAGTTTCCACTCTAGTGATCCACTTTCATATTATTGCTTTGGGCAACTGTCTATTTATTCTTACACAAGCTGCTTCAATCCCTACAAGTAATTACAAGGAAGTAATTCAGACTTTCTTCCAGCCTCAGAATTACATGCTCTGGACAAAAGAGGACATCAGGTGTCAAAGTAAAAAATACACAAGAAAAAACAGAAAAGTTTTAAGAAGAGACTAAGAGAAACCATTCTGAAGCCAGCAGTATGTTGTATCTGGCCTTAAATGTGAAAAAACGGAGGCTGCCAGCTCTGGCAACAGCCAAATAAGTGCCACTACTACAAAGCAGGCTTGAGCTTGCAGAAAATGTTTGAAAGGATTTAGTATCAGCCCTATGTGGAATAAAACAGTATTTCTCATCTTAGCAATACACAGAATAAGAAAATTATTTACCATTTAGTGATGTTTTAAAGTCATACTGCATCTATTTTAAGCTAACTTGTAAATCTTGGAAGTGTCATTACAACTACATACACATACAGCTGGATAAGGAGGAAAAATTTTCAAGACTTAGGACATAACAGAATTAAGGTTGAGTGCCCAACCTTATTTCATTTCCCTTCTACATCATGATAATCCTTCCAGCACGGAATGGGTGGCTGTGCAATATTGCTTTGCACCCTCTTTCTGGGATGCAACTTCATCTCTTGCTCAGTGAAAACAAAAGCAACAGGACTAAGTCTACAAAATGTCCCTTTGGTAGTTTAAAATCAACATTTCAGGTACATTCAATGTTCTAGAAACTCTATTTTCATTACTGCACAGACAATGCAAAAACCACTCACACTGCAGTTTTTGAAATACCATGACTAATTATCAATTTTACAGCTGGTTAAACTTCATTCTAGTTAAAAAAGGCTATTTGTTGTGGTAATACTCTAGATGGTAACTCTGAAATAAAGTGGGACACTTGGTCTGGCATTTCCATAACAAGTTCCCAGAACATTCTTCTTCAAGTATTCCAGCTGTAGGTGCAAATCAAACAGTTGGGTGTGCTTATGTATACAAGATCTTTTTGTTTGCATTTCTGAAAAGGAATCACATCAAATTAGCAAAGGAAACTGTAGTCTTTTAAGAAGAGACTCAAAATCATTTGCAAGTTGTAGCAATATTTTAAATATAAGACTTATCTTTAAGAGAACTCCAACATCTTATTTTTTTTCCGACAGAACAACTATCTCAATATTTAATTTAGCATTAGCTGCACGATTTTACCAACCTAGGAAATTACTATCTTCAAATCCAATTCAAAATAAGACTTATCTCTACTAACACAAGCAGTATTGTGAAACTGTTCTGAAATTAGAAGTCCTAGAGTAAATATATTCTCTTCACAGTAAAGATGATGATCCTGAGCTATTGTACACTCAGTCTTCTGTTCATTGTGGATGAAGTAAAATTAAGTTTTTGTTGTACATATGTGCATTCATCCTTCTAGCCATGAGATTTACAACGTGATTTTCAGATGGTCATACAAGTTTCCAAGCTCTCAAGAAAAAATCCTGTCCAAAACCACTACATTTTGAAGTCAACATGCACCTTTACCTTCTTTTACTCTTTAAGAGAATTCCTGGTCCCTAACTTATTGCACACAAATCTGGAAGATGAAGACATGCAGGTGATAGATATAAAGGATCCCTTTTTTACTTTCAAATAACAAGAAAACATTTCAACACTAATGCACAAACCCACCACTATAGAAATTCAGTGTGTTGATTTTAATCACCTAAAACACAGGTGCAATAACCCACAATGCAGCTTACTTTCTAATACTTATTTCTGAATTTTGGTATCACCCTGCACTATGCAATTCTATATTTAAGCCATCTCTTCACTCGGAATGCCATCAGTCTCAGTGGAAATACTTTAGTTAGATACCAAAATAGAACTCCTAGAAGCAGTAATCCTTTATGCTGACTCATTTATCTGAAAATGTAACTTAGTTCTTAGAAAGCATATACCCAACTTCATTATGTGCTCAGATCACCCATGTTTAAGTGTACTTTTCAGAAACACTTAATTGCAGTTACTGTTTTCACCACAATAATAATTATTTGTGAAACTTCACTAAAGTGCAACTAATGCCTGCCATTTTGTCTGATCCTACACTGACTTAAAAACACCCAAATTATAAACTGACACTGGAGTGCCTGTTTGAAAGTATGTACAACTCTATTTGCCTAATAGCAGCAATGTAAAACCCCTTCTCCAAAGAACAGGCGAAAAGACTAAGAAATACTGCAGTCATCAAATTAGAAGCTATTTAAGACCTGGAACATCACAAATATTGATGAAAGATTGGCTTGAAAACTAGATCGCATTGGTTCATGCAAAGACTTTGGAAGAACGAAAATCCACGGACAGGTTTCTGCAGTAAATCATGGCACTGACAATCAGGCTTATAATAAAAGGACCAGAAAAAAACAGGCTGGAGTTTTAGCAGACACAAAGCAGACAAGAGAGGGGGTCAACAGTTAAAAAGATGAAAGGGTAGAAAAAGTTTATACAGGGAAATGCCAAAGATCATTGCAAAGACATTTTGAAAGGAATTCTAAATATTGTTATCACTTAAGACTTGGGCAAAAGGAGGAGAGGACCAGATTAAATTGTTATGGCCTTTTCATAGTCAATCTGAATTGTTTCATTTAAACTATAAAGCAATGTTTCTGCACTGACTTTAAATTCCATTAGCTACTAAACTATATGACAAATTGTAATTAGATACAATTTTTTTAAGTCAGCAAATTAATTAATTGGAAATTTAACTTCCTAACTACCACTGAACCATACTGTGCAAGAAACTGAAGCTGCTTATTTCAAAAATGAGCTTTCCTGTAAAATTTTCAATACTATTAACACAAACTAGTGTTAGAATACTAGAACTAGTTCTAGAATTATTTACAGTTTTTGTTCATAAATTTCTTTAGCAAAAGGACCTTGTGATTTTTTTTGCAGATACTCCTCCATACATATATAAAAAATAGTACACAAATAAAGCATCATAAACTGACCATCAGATTTTACAACCTCTTATCTGAGTCCTTCCTGGTTTCAACTAGGCAAAAAAACATGCTTTAAAGTTGCTTGTTGAGCCAGTAAAGCAGATTTCTTTCAGGTCATTCACCAGTACATGTACATCACACAGCCTATGATTTGTTATTTGTAAATGTCTTCCAGGATCCCCCACATTACATCCATGAGAATACTGTGGGGATGAATAATCTGAAAATGCAAATGTGTTGTTTCATAATATTAGGTTAATAAGGGTTGGACTTGATGGTCTTAAAGGTCTTTTCCAACCTAAATGATTCTGTGCTAAGCAATCCAGTAGGCTTACAAACCCAGAGTGGGGATGGCAGCACCTCAAAAAACATCTGGATGTGGCCCTTGGGGACATGGTTTAGTGGTGGACTTGGCAGGCCTGAGTTGATGGTTGGACTCAATGATCTTGAAGGTCTTTTCCAAATCATAGAATCATAGAACATGCCGAGTTGGAAGGGACCCTCCAGGATCACCGAGTCAAAGTCCTGTCCCTGTGCAGAACACCCCAGGAGTCACACCTTGTGCCTGAGAGCAACATCCAAACACTTCTTGAACTCAGTGGTGCTGTGACCACTTCCCTGGGGAGCCTGTTCCAGTGCTCAATCACCCACTGGGTGAAAAACCTTTTCCTGATACCCAACCTAAACCTCCTCTGATTCAGCTTCCTGCTGTTACCTCAAGTCCTATCATTGGTCAAATGACCAATCATATTCTGTGATTCAACAACCTTGGTCAGGAGGGCACAGACACACGGGATGCCTTTCAGGTAGATATTGCACAGGCTGCATGGGGTACAGGTCAAATAAACCCCACCCAACTTTACAAGTCCTATCTTCTACCAAGAAGACAGCCCTGATTTCAGAATCATGAGTGTCCCGAGTTCCCAGAGAAAGGTACTGTACAACAAGCCAATGAAGTCTTCTCCAGTGAACATAGCCAACGCAGTGACTGAGCCTTCATGCAGACTGCATAGTCATTGGCATAAAATACAGCTATATCTCAGAGCAATACCAGCAGAGCAGATTATACCCAGCATCCAGTACAGCCTTACTGCTGCACTGCAGATGAAAAGGTGAATGACCTCAACAGCTGTTGCTTGCACTTCCCATTGTAACCTGAAACACAGGCAGGCTTCTCGGCGGAGCCTTCTGCCTGGAGTAGGTGTACAGCCACACAAGGTCACAAGATTACCTTTCTCCTCCCTCTTACTAATTTTCACTCTACCAATGTCACAGCTCATATCTCGTCCATGCTGTAAACTCAACACTCAGATAAGCAACTAATTTCCTTCATTGGGCAATATGATCAGTTTGTTTAATGAAAATGCTGCATTTCTACCCTGTATTAGCCAAAAATAGCAGAAGGTACACTGTGAGTGAGAGGAAAATGGCCTCAAGATCAAAGGTCACTTTGTGAGGTGCAGTAAATTAAAATAAGCAAATATTTACTAGTATCATCCATCAGTGATAAAACATCTACCTATGCAATGAAAGCAACTAGAGCAGCCTGGTAGCATCATTTTCTGCTATATCACCTGCTTATTCCCATTTTGGCAGAAGTTTCTACAATTCTGGAGTTACTCAACACTTAGAAACATTGTAGTTAATTGAAGCGTCCCTTGTCTATAACGGTACTTTCAGCAAGTGTTTTTATACAAAGTGCTGTATAGAGTAAGAGTACTTTTAATAAACAAAGAAAGCATAGTATCATTTTATGAAATATCTTTCAAAGCAAAAGAATCTGTAGCTTATTTGAAACGACAGAAAAAGCTTCATGGACCACCACCATTCAGAACTGTGCCTGGAAGCTGACCATCTTACCACACAGTTCATCTGCTAATTGAGATTTTACAGATTGTTATTTGGCTTTAAAAAACTCCACAACTTGAAAGAGATATGCAATATACTATACCCAAATAGATGCTGAAAAGAGATCTGTCGCTTTACCCTTAGCAAGCACTCCCAGCAAAGCCAAGCGCCAGCCCCGTGCCCAGCAGCCGGGGCTGTGCAGAACCACATCTCTCGGCAGAGCAGCTGGGAAGCAGCACCCCGGTCCCTCTCAGCCCCCCGCACTGTGCCATGCAGGGCACACTACAGAGGGCACAGCAGGAATCCTGGCTGCATGTCGGTCTCTCTGCTCCCATTCCTCCACACATACAGCCAGGACACGGGCTTTACGCCCCCTCAGGCTTTTAGGAATAAGAACCAGAATTCCTCCCCTGTGTCAAGAAGCTTTCGGAGCTGCTTCCCTGCCAGTATTTGCCAGCTCTTCCTCTCTACCTCATAGCAACACTTGCCTGTCTGAAAACTGCAAAGGGAAAGGAGGGAAAAATATCCCCAAACCCACAGGCAAGCATTTTCAGAACTAGGAGACTCCCCATCAGCTACACAGGAAAGCCAACACTGCCATCAGAGTAAAAAACCTTACCCTTATTTCTGACACAGACTTCTGTTCTAGTAGAACAAAAGTTATCCTTCTTCAGCAACATGCAGCTTACCAGAAATCAGAGTTGTTTGCTAGGACGTGCTGTTTTGCAGATCAGTTTTACAGCTACAGTTGTGCTATTCAATTAACAAGAATGCTAATGAAGATATTAACTCACTCCCTTTGTCATGGAGAAGTGCTTTAAATATGAAACTTCTTACTAGCACTATTTTATTTAGATTATTATATATTAAAAAAAGTTCTAGAAAAAAATCTACTATGGGAAAATAGCCTGGAGAAGAGAAGACTGAGAGGGGATCTTATCAACACTTACAAATATCTAAAGGGTGGGTGTCAAGAGGATGGGGCCAGACTCTTCTCAGTGGTGCCCAGTGACAGGACAAGGGGCAATGGAAATAAACTGGAACACAGTAAGTTCCACCTAAACATGATAAAAACTTCTTTACCTTGAGGGTGACAGAGCACTGAACAGGCTGCCCAGAGAGGTTGTAGCGTCACCTTCCCTGAGCCACCTGCTCTGGGTGAACCTGCTTTAGCAGGGGGGTGGACTAGATGATCTCCAGAGGTCCCTTCCACCCTCTACCATTTCATAATTTTAGGATTCTGTGAAAATTAGCAATAAGAAGAAATCACACTGAGATGACATTTTCACAGGTCTCACAAGTTCTGAAGCCGCCTATAAATTTTCAACCCAAGCTTTCTTTATAATACACGTGGAAATCTGCAACAATGCTTTGCAAGATATTAATTTCTACCCCCTCAGTTGCTGCAATTAAGATTGTATGTGCAAAATTAACAGTATGATGTTTTCATCTTCTAAAATGTTTAGGAAATCGTAATCATACTTCACTTCAATTTAAAAATATCTCCTACTCACTACAGGAAGCAGTTGAACAAAGGCAGAATAGGCCACCTGCCCACCCCTGTGAGCAGCTGCTCAAATACTGTCCTCTACTAAATATATTGGGAGATGGAAAAATTATTTAATTTCCTGATCTGCCTCAAATCTAAGAAGGCGCCACATAACACACAGCTGTCTGTATGAGCTCCTGCGTGCGTGTCTGTGTGAAAAGCATGAATTGTTAACAATATGACAGTGACTTGTAATTTATCCAAACTATGCATATGTCAAATTTAAAACTCAAACATTTGTTAATCTCTGACATTCACAATAGAAAAAAACTGAGCTACACTCAATGTAGCTGTGACGACACAAATCACAATGCTCTAGGCAAAGTCACTTCCTGACTGACTACATAATTATGGCACACTGTAATTAAGCATATTCTTCCAACTAGCCGTGACCTTAGTAAACAAACTCCCTCCTTTTAGATTTTCTGACCAAGTCAAAAACGAGGAAGAATTCAGAGACCTGCAAAGACCCCTCTGAAAGCCCTGTGACACAGCTGCCTCGCAGCTGGACAACCTTCCCGCTGGCACCTCATGTTCCACAAAAAGATTTAGGTCCTTCCTTGGACTGAAACGTACTGAATGCACATTTTAAAGTGAGACAGAAGCATGAACATCAATGGAAATTGATGCTGTGATTTTTTTGGGCAACTCAGAGGAACACGAAGTACTGTCCCTATAAATGCAGAGATAAGCTATTCACTGCGGTGACCATGGGAATGAGCTAAGTGCTTTCGCAACTTCCACCTTCAAATCAAGCTGCAGCAGCTCTTCATGCTACAAAAATAAGGAGGAAAAGCTAAAAGTTTATTACTTTGTGCCGCAATAAGGCACTTCAGTCAAGATTCACTGTATTTCTACTGAAGTCAGCAGAACTGTCTTACTTTAATATTTAAGGCTTTTCAAAAAGTAGTGCTTTAACTGTGTCAGGAATACAATGTCAGAACTAGTTAACAAAGCCATGCTCCTGTCTTGCTCCTATCTCCTGCTTTTTTCTTCTTGGGGTTTCTTTTCTTTCTGTAGCTCCACCTCAGCTTAATTCTCAGACAAAATTTCATTCTCTCAAAACTGATCTTGCATTATTTCCATAATTGTCATTAAATTATCTTAATATTAAATGCTTGACCACTGTCATATGTCTTCTTTAGAGCTGCAATGTCTTAGCCAGCCAGCACATTTACAGCTTTTTAAAGTCATCTTATCTACACAGTCCAGGTTGCCATGTCATTTTTTACTACAACCATCTTTTTTCTCCATTACATGTGGAGTGGTCTGCCACATTAACAATACACGCTGCTCTTCCCATCAAGAACACACAGTAAAAGACCTTTTCAAACCTTCAGACTGAAAGACCACAGACTTTGGAAGATTAGGGACTTTTTTTAGAAAATCAAACTTTTAAATAATAATTTTCAGAATTCTTCCCTTTACATTACAACTGTTCAGCTGTCCTTTTTCTCCCCTAGATTCCCATACACACCTGTGGAGGACACCAGGCATTCTTCCTTGTTAGCGCCTTCTTTAGACTGTTTTGAAGCAGTCTTTGCTTTCTTTCTCAAATCTACTCAATGGCAAAAACACAAGCCAAGCCTAATTCACAGCTAAACAACAGCACCACACCAACTTCAAAAACACAGAGAAATTCTAAATAACTACTATTAATAATCATTTAGAAAAAAGTGCTGGATGCCTGTTGCATGGAATGATACTATCTCAGCATTTTCTATGGAAGTATTACATTTACCACACAGTTTATTAAGTTATAGCTTTACTATAAGCATTTAACTTCCATATGCTTCAAAGAGAGCTTTTTAGCAACCCACCACACAGTGAAATTCACCAGAAGTACCCAATGGAACTGAAAAATGCTGTCAGCAAATTAGCAAATGTTTGATAGAAATGTTATTTAAGAGCACTTCAAAACATTTACCAGGGAGCAAAAGAGAGTCTGCCTGGCACCACCGCCTAAGGAGACCCACACCACTGCATAAACCGCTGAGGTTTTTGAACACCAGCAACAGAGCGCCTGGGTGGCCATATGAAGTTGCAGCTTTACATTCGTAGTATTTATTTTATGTAAGTTCTTGGAATGCAGTTCATATTTTAACACCGAAGGCTTTCCAAACTTTGTGTTTTAGCTGTGTGATGTCAGTTCAGCTCTTCAACAAGATACAACCATTTCATTAAAAAGATAAATGAGAATATTAATACAAACTCTTTATCTTTTATACATTTCTTCCCCAACATGACAGACTTCCATTAGCAATAATGCACCTAAGAGATTTACAGTTAAAATCTATGCACTCTATCCCTCCTACACCACCTACCTCCAGGTCTCAACATCTCAAAATACCTGGTTTACAGAAACAAGTGATAAGAGATATTGCCCACATGAAGTATACAGAACATATAAAAGTTATTTTAAAATGCAAGCTTTAAAAATAAAGTTAATAGATTTGCAACTTGTGTCTAAACAAATAGTCTACCAAAATCATTTAAATAAGATTGTGTTAAAATAAAATGAAAAAAAGCCTGGAAGTTTTAATAAGCCAATCTGATTCTTGAATACATGATGAAGTATTATTTACTGCATATTTTAACAAAGCCTGACAGACTTCCACAAATAACAAATGTCAAAATGTTAACATTGTAAAATATGCTCGTAATTGCTTTGTTTTAAATCACTGAAAAAAAAAATGACCAAAAGTAGTTCTTTGGGAGTGGTGCTGAGATGGAATTCAGTGAACAGCTTGTACTTTTCATTAAGACTGACCAATTCTGGTAATTTTCATATAAAGTAATGATCATTATACGGCATTCTAATACACATGCTGTATCAAGGACAAATGTAGAAGAACCTTTTGAAGCTTATTTCTTTCCATTTGCCCGGAACCACAGAAAACAGTCATTACATTGTTGATGCTACCAAGAAGCATTTGAATAAAAACTACAAAGAAATCAGAAGCTCAAGCCTCTGCTGCAGTTAAGTGAAATGTGATATTCACAGCAGTTAAGAGAGATGTCTCAAGCACTTACTCCACCTGACTCTTTTCAAAACAAACTTTGAAAGCAGGTTAACATTACTACTTGCATCCAAAGCTGTGTGTACGTTGCAGGCATCTAACAATGAGTAAATCAGTTATAGCAACCCATAGTAATTTTCATGGCTGCAGATCAACCAGTCAAGCAGCATATGTTTGCATAGAGCAATGATCTATTCAAGGTCTGAAGATGACGTTCCAGGACAGTCTAAACCAGTCTCCCCGTCCCCTAAACAAAAATCCCCACCCCTCCTTTGACTCAGCAGCAATGCCTTTCTCATCCTGAGAAAGCCAGTTTAGGGAGCTAAACTGGACAGGTCTTGCACAGTTTTCTTTTTTGGCCATTTAGCTTTTTAAACCTGCTCAGTGAAAGGTCAGATAAGTAAAATAATCAGTGGAAAGGCAGCAGAAAGAATACAGCAACCAGGACAGATCAGTTAGATGTATGGGGAATTAGTCCTGACAAAATGTCACTTCATTCAAAGTTGAAAAACTGAGAGGGGGGAGAAAAGAACAAAACAAGAAAAAAAAAAAAACCCAAGCAACCAAAACTGGAAAGAACTTCTCTCTTTTATTCTACCAATATGACTTCAATTGAAAAGGAGATGTATCGAGTCTTTAGAACTGATTGTTTCTGGTCATACTAATCAGTGTATTTTAAGCACAGAAAGTATTTTCATAACTCTGTCAGAAAAATATGCTAAGCATACTATCAATAGATATTAGTTTATCCATAGAAAATGTTTTGCATTTCCCCGAGTTATGGTTCACATCCAAGTGGACAGATAGTTGTCTCAAGAACAAAACACACCCTAAATATTTCAAAGTCATCCAGTAAGTTCATCCTTTATTTCCTGAAAAACAAATTAAAAAAAGCAAAATGCCAAAATAGTGAATATTTGTATAATTAAATATAAAACTATTCAAACATTAATTCAGTACCCTCTTTTGCCTAGGAAACAGAGCAGGAAATTTAGATGGAGTGAAAAAGAGAAAGGTAATTCATAAGAAAGTCATATTTACCTACTGCACAAGGGTCACATTCTGCTGCAAATTAATACACACAGCTATATCAATAAATACATATTTTGGGAAAATATTAATCACAAACTATTGTCATTCAAATAATTCTATTTTAAATTGATCCATACTCTGTAGAGAAATGGTAACATCACCTCCTAAAATAGTTTTTCTTTACCATTCTATTTAAGACAATGATCAAGACCCCTCTCATAAAAGTGTTGTTTGGATTCATATTAAGTTCAAAAGAATGTTTATCCTGGGTCTTATGTATCTGTGCTATCAACCTGAAAATCTCTTCCTTCTCTACCCCTCAAAAAACCCCACCCTGCAAAAATCCGAATGACACTTTTCCTCCTTGATTTTCTATCCCATTCTGCAGATAAACCTGAAGTTACTTATCTTAAATCTTGGCTGAAGTACTGCCAAACAATTTTATGGACATGGAGACTTCTGGAGCCTAGTCTTGCTGCACAAAACACTGCAGTATTCCTCAACAGCCAGACTAGCCATCTCAGTATATTTGCCCTTGGCTCCTGTGGTTGATTAGACTTTGAAGACTGATCTTAGCATTCCTGGAGATGAACTGCACCTTACAGTATCAGGACACTGGTGAAACCTCCCACCTGAAGATTTTGGTCTGTAATTATGTTCCACTTGAGCAAAGAGGCTTTAGAGTAGAGTTTTATCATCTCTATCTAGAAGCCTGAGCTTTTGAGGGGCAGGTCCAAAACTAGGGAATGAAATTCCACACAAATTAAGAATTACACAAGAGCTCAACAACTTCTCCAGTACAAGGTGCATTTCCTAGTCAGATGCTGCTTATTTGCTATAAATTTGTCTCCAAATGCCATAGTTGAGGAAGTCAGCACAACAGCTTATGGAAAAGCAAATACAATTCCCCTAACTCTAAAGGGAAAGAGAGCTTGGAGGAGGCAAGCGTGAGACAGACCACAGCTTTCTTCACTTGAGTTTAGCTCATTTTAAAATGCATTTCCTAACACGGGTGTGTGTTCCTTCAGCAACATTCGAAGTTCCTTGCAGAAAGTTTCTGCTACATACAATAAAGAGGTTAGCAGTTACCACAATTATTATAAATTAAATTATAGTATTTCCTAACTGCTTATCTCAAATTTTTAAAATACACTTATTCCTTCCAGATGGCCTGTGTGTGTACTGAGAGCAGGGGGACAAAAAGATCTAATAGCTGGTTAGTACTTACAGTTCAGGTTAAAATGGCTTTTCAACAACTAGTAAACGTAGCACAGGTCTCACTAAGATGAGCAAACTATACAGAAAATTGAAGTAATTTTCCCTAAATGCTTGGCAAAATGAGAGAAACAGGACAAAACATCTGTCAGCCAATATCACCTGATTAAACTTACTGAGAAGCTCTGAGGAAAAAAAAGACAGGTAATGTATGCATTTCCTCACTAAAAACATTGAAAAATATTTTTCATTATTATTTCCAGTGTTACATGTTCATATTTGTCAAAGTGGATGAGTTAGTTGGGAAATAAACAATTAGTTAAATAATCATAGAAGATATGAAGAGTAACACATTTTCGTAACTACTCAAGTAATGCACCTATGAAACAAATCTCTGGCCAAAATTCACTTCCAGTAACATAAAGAAATATTAACTTCCAAGCACACATATAAATGCATAACAAGACACGCTGTAGCTCCTACCAAGGATCTCAAAGAAAAGCTGACAGTACCATGGAAAATGTTCAATGTCTTTAAAATACAAGTCTTTAAGAAAAATAATAAAAAGTTTCTATAAACCTTGTCATATTTAAAGATGTGTTAAATCAGCAATTTTAATTCTGTGATTTTCATCAAGTGACACAGTTGCAAATATTCCAGTCACACTCCAAGTTTCACCTGGATATTATAGCAATAGAACAAAACATCTGGAGTCTGAAAAAAATAAAATCAAATCATCACTGGGCTCAGGATGTCTGCCCTTTCCTCTTCCGCCAATTATTTCTCCATAAGGCAAACAAAATTCACTGCAAACATACTATGAAATACCTCAGAAAGAAAAGGTGGTATTCCATGGAAATAAGTTGAATGTATTACTGAATTACTGATTGTATTACTAAATTTCACATAAGGCAAACTGTTTGTAATGACTAAGGTCACAGAACTACATGCTAACAAAACACACATCCAAACATTAAGTCTAAGATGTCAGGAATCCATTTAAACAAAACATATTCTTATTAGGAAACAGGCTTCATTTGTTAGTCTCAATTGAAATAAGTATCTTAAATATCAAAGAGATGACAAAAAAAACCCAAAACACAATCACTGGTGACAATCACCAAATTCATGATCCTCTGGACTAAAACAACCTTGTGTCTGATTCATGGCGTGTAAGTAGTCCTACCCACTCAACTGCATCTGTTAAAGGTTTTAAGCTAAACATGCATGCAAGTGTTTGTAAAACTGCACCCTAATAATATTTCTGAAAAACACCCTCCCCCCTCAAAGTGCCTTTCAAAGGACTTTGAAAAAATCCATCTATCCAGGATCCATTTCACTTTCATGACTTGTGAAATAATAATAATAAAAAAAATCCTATCTAATCTGTTTATCTTGGGGAAAGGAATTTGTAATAAAAGAGAAATATGAGAGAATGTACAAACACCCGCGGAAACTTCCCATTGTGCCAGAGAAACCCCTTTTACCTTTTTTTCTGAATCGCTGATAAATTCACATTTTGGGAACATCTGCACAGTGCAATAATACAGAATTTGGATTTGCTGTATCTGATTTTTCACATTAATGCTGACAAAAATGAGCTTTTATGAAATATAATACCATCCCCTGGGATACATACTTCTCTGAAAGAAAATTTCCTTTAGCATGTCTGACCATGGGATCTCGTAACTTTCTGCAGAAAGTTATCCCAAATGGTGAAAAAATATTTTTGTACTGCTCTCAATTGTTACAAAAAGAGGCCTCTGAATTGCTTAAACTCAGGCTACAAATTGAACATAAAACTAACTGTGGTGATACTGAAAGTGTCTTTTCCTTCCATAAAACATTTTGGACAGATATTTGTAAGATTTTCAGACAGAGAATCAAGAATGCAAATTTTACTCCAGTAAACTATTGGTCTGTTCCTTCACATGAACTTTGTGAAGAGCAACAAGGCCAAGTGCAAGGTCCTGCACCAAGGTCAGGGCAATCCCAAGCACAAACACAGGCTGGACAGAGAATGTACTGAGAACAGCCCTGAGGAGAAGGACTTGAGGGTGTTGGATGATGAGAAGCTCAACATGAGCCAACAGTGTGCGCTTGTAGCCCAGAAAGCCAATGGTATCCTGAGCTGTATGAAAAGAAGCATGACCAGCAGGTCGAGGGAGGTGACTCTCACCCTCTACTCTACTCTCGTGAGACCCCACCTGCAGTGCTGTGTCCACTTCTGGAGTCCCCAGCATAAGAAGGACATGGAGCTGGTGGAACGAGTCCAGGGGAGGGCCACGAAGATGATCAGAGGGCTGGAGCACCTCTCCTGTGAAGACAGGCTGAGAGAATTGGGGTTGTTCAGCCTGGAGAAGGGAAGGCTCCGGGGACACCTTAGAGAAGCCTTCCAGTACCTGAAGGGGCTTTATTAATAAAGACTGAGAGAGACTTTTTACCCACATCTGTAGTAATAGGACAAGGGGAAATGGTTTCAAACTGAAAGAGGGTAGATTTAGATTGAATATTAGAAAGAAATTCTTTCCTGTGAGGGTGGTGAGACACTGGCCCAGGTTGCCCAGAGAAGTTGTGGCTGCCCCCTGTGGCAGTGTTCAAGGCCAGGTTGGATGGGGCTTGGATCAACCTGGTCTGGTGGGAGGTGTCCCTGCCCATGGCAGGGGGGATAGAACTGGATGAGCTTTAAGATCTCTTCCAAGCCAAACCCTTCCATGATTCTGAAAGACTACTGTCATCAGTACTGAAAAAGACAGTTGACATCAATAATCAGTAACTATTATTTCCTTGATAATCTGTAAATGGTATCCATAACTAAAAATATTTTTTTCTTTTTATCAATTGTAAAATTAAAAGTTTACTTCCTGTGGAACCTTCAGAACAGTTTTATCTGAAATAAACATGCCCACCTCTCCATTAAGAATTTAGAAGTAATCCCTTTTTCTCCTTAAATCAGACAATCTTGACTCAGTATAACACTACTGATATTAATGCTGTTGCCCTGATGCAAGAATTCAAAATCAGGAAACACTGCACAAGTGTCAGGTCAAATTAGTGTTTATATAATGTGATCCAGTCAGGTATCAAAGTAGGCTGCACTGATACCAGTTTTGTGCCAGTGTAACACAATGTACATATTAGTGATGGAGCAACAGTAACATGGCACTAAGAACAACTTCCAAATAAGCACTGGCAGCTAAAACCTCAAATTAGTCATTTTGGCATTTCGCATGTTGATGGATTCCACTATTTTCAGAAGTAAACACGAGCCAGTATTCATCTTTAAAACAAGCTTGTTTACACACAATCCTGATTTTTCTTAAAACAGAGGGGAAGAAACAACAGATTAAAGCAACAGACTACAATAAAAATAGGTTTAAGTTACCTGAATTCAGATGTAGACAAATACTAACAGGAACTGGCCTTTTTTGAAGCTTCTTTTAAAAAAATACACCTTTCCAGTTTCTACAATTTCCTCTGTATACAGGCTAATAAGAGTGTGTAATTACCCCATCACTTTCTTACATAGGTCTGAATGTATTTTAATTCTCTTTTCTTCTAAGTTTATATTAGCAGCTCCTAGCTGAAGTTCTCTGCAACTTTTGAAAGTAGCTATAGTATTTGCTGCACATTCCCTTCAAAGTTTCATTACTGACATTGTGGTAGAACACACAGATGATGGTCTGCATTCAAAAAAAAAAGTAGGCTGAGTATTTTTATTAATAAACACACCATTCATTTGAAATCCAGCTCTCTGAGGATAGGAGATCCATGGTGGATTTTTTAGTTTGTTTTGGACAGGTTTAGGATTGTGGGTTGTTTTTTTTTTAATGTCATAGTGGTAGTTAACATTGTGTTCTGCAAATCTGCCAGGATTAACTGGGAAAATGATTCAGGTTAGTTTTAATCCAGATTAGTTGACTCAAGTCAATTCACAACACACTAGCACAAACATTTGCGTCACCACCAAGGTGGTGCCCCATGGAAGCAGGTGGAGCTGCTACTTTAACTGATAGTGAAACTATTTGTGGAACTCTGCTGGCCATCCACATAACTAAGGGAGAAAGACACAGGTTAAAAAGTTTCCGAGATCACTCAGGCCAAGTTTCCCACAGTGAGAAACTCCTATCTTCTTCAGATTTCTAAACATTTGTATTTCTAATCCTAAAAGCTGCTGGGTTTCTGCCTCCAACACTGTACAGGTTTATCAATTTGTTTACAAATTCTTCTAAGACAAGTATAAATAGTTAAATATATAAAAAGTTGATTGTGATTATCCTTAATGGCTGCAGCCCTTAAATAAATACAAAAATATATGCACCTTTAAAAAAAAATTAAAATCTAAACTATTAGAGAATAACCCAGAAAACATTTCAATTATCAAGACCATCATGACTAATCCTCTTCTCAATGTGCTGCTAAGACAGAAAAGCCAAGTTGGCTCCAGTACTAATAATTTTTGCACATCTATACCACTGAGAACGCATGTCGGTCCTCTGCTACGCACACCTTTTTAAGACTAAAAAGGTCACCTTCTTTTCTGTGCCTTCCTTTCTTCAGAACATTATGGACTACCTGAAAATAGCTAGGCTAGTCTTAATTACTGCTGTGTTTACTTCCACCCTGCAGACCAGATTTGTCTGACCCAAAGACCACACTCACCTATTTAGTAAACTCCTGTCTGCAAAATCTCATCTCTTTCTGCTTCTAGAAGTCATTCAGAAACAGATACTGCATCCTACAGCATTTTAAATTTTCTTTAATCCCCTGACTAGTCAGGGATCTTAAACAGGTGACAACAGAGCTTATCCGAAAAGCCAGAGACATTCTAAAGGTCTTTGTCAACAGCTGATAGAGATCACAAAGGAACCCACATCCTCAGGAACTTTGGTTTCAATCTGGCAATTAAGTACCCTGTATCTTCAGAATTGCAGGCCTATTTCACAGCCTTTTCAAGATTAAACTAATTACAAGGAAAGACTCCTAGGTACCGTAAAACCTTAAACCAGGTATAAAAATTTTCTTCCAATAGATAAGGTAGTGGTATCATCTTCATACATTTGGGCAATGAAGTGTTGCCTTAATCACCATGTCATTTAACAGAAGACATGCATGCCTGCCTTTAATGTGACAGCTGAATCACAATTCCATCAGAATTTTTTTACATATTTGGTATTAAAAATATCAGCTGAGATTATGGTAGCCAAAAGAAAAATTAAAATGAAAGAAAATTCTTCAGTGTGTTTAGCTTGTGTTTATTCCAACATGATCAGTTTCTCCTTTCTGTGCAAATTTGTCTTTGGAATAAAAAGAATAAAAATCATGACTGTGAAACAAAAATATGGCAAAAATTTCAGGGCTAGGCGAATATCCCAAGTTACTCGGTAAAACAAAGCAAAACACAAAATACATTTCAAATTCATCATGGTTCCATAAGTGGAAAATAGTTTCCCGTATATAACAACACAGTGTTTCCTGAAATTTCCTTAAACTTTGGCAACAAGCGATTCTGATAGGCAAATACAGTCTCACCTTTCCATTACATCTGAGCAGCTCAATTCCCACACGAGCAATCCAAATCAGCTGCTTCCTCGAGAAAAACTCCTGTGCATCAAGATCATTAGGGTCAGAAGAAGTGTATGCACTTAGCTAAATGTTGTGGGGGAGAAGAAAATTTAGATACGTCTCTGGTAAGGGTACTGTGGTACTCATCCTATATGTATATACACAAGGATGGAGCAAAGACCCAGGAGCTAACAGGAAACATGAGAGCCACACCTGTGTCAGCGTACCCTACAGCGAGCAGAGACTACTACCAGCTGTCTACTACAGCAGCATTTAAATCCAGGGAAACAAAATCCTTACCTCAACAGAAAACAGTTTGACAGCTCAAATGTACATCATTTAGGTAAGAGCCTGACCTCCATGTTTCAGACCATTCCAGGCAATGCTGTGTCCCTAACTGACTCAGGTTCCTTACAGTCATTCCTCACTCCCTTCACGGAAAATCAGCACACAACTGGGTATCTGCACCTCCCTGCCCAAGGGAGTTCAAACAGACAAAAAAAACTTATTATGGAATAGGGCTACATCCATTTACTCACAGATCAGCATTCTCAGAAAGTGAACATAGAAATAAGACCAGATAACTGGAGTTGCATTATTTTAGATGAGAAGACCTCTTGCTTCTACTTGATTCCCTCTCGCTCTACTGAAAGAATAGTAGTACGGAATTTCACCACGTTATTTCTTAGCCTGTCCTGTCACACTGTGTCTGATCTAGTGATTAAGTCAAAACCAACAGATTAATCAGCAATTTAAAATGAATCTCGACAGCGCTCAGGGTGAATGATGGTTTCCAAGACCACATCTGTAGCAGCAAGTGAAACAACAGCAGCACCTGAGCCCCCGTGTGAGACCTCCACTGCCCACACTGTAACCACAGCAAGCTCTGGACAACCGCAGGCTGAGAACTTCACCCCAGGGACAGGGCACTACCACACCAGCTGGAGCACGGCAGGACCTGACCCTGTCTGGTTTACTGTTATGGATACAGACTATCGTGATATTTTACTCTCGTGACTGTTTTGCATGCAAACACAAAGAAAAAAATGCTATGACCCTCCCACACTCTGTGTGCACTCTCAGCACCAGTGACCCTGCGCTATCACAATATCAAGGATGTTTGTTTCTTGCCCCCTCTCCTCCTTTCCATTTTAGAGGACAGGTAACCCAATAGTGGTAAGATTTAATACATTACAAAATAAATCAAGACATAACGGCAGTAAAAACAACACTAATTCTGCAATTCAGAAAATTATATTGTAAATATAGATATATTAAAAATTATAACACCAAGAACAATTCCTGTGTGAGCCTGATCACACGGTAGCCTCTTTTGGTATTTATGCTCTATAAACTAAGCTTGAAATCAAAATATAACTAAAAAGTTTACACACATTTTATTCCAAGGTAAAGACTTTTCTTCAGTCCCGCTTTCTACATACTACGGTCAAAACAGCTCACACACAATGCTATTCCTCTCCCCCCCCCATATGCTGTAATATGTAATGTGTTGATAAACAGAAATAACTTCATTGTGCATCACTTGGGTTTGATTTAGTAAAAAAAGTACTTGGACTGCAAATATACTGAAACTTCAACAATTTACATCAAAGTCTGAACAACACAGAGTGCATCTTTCCTCATAAATGTAGACAGTGGGATTTCAAAAAATGAATACTGTATTACCAAACACTTTCAAGTAATACGGTCTAACAGAACCATACCATACTGTATAGAAAGTTTAAAACAAACTCTATAGTTAGGCTCAACATGGTCTGTGGCTTTCTGATTCAGTGAAGTCCTATAGTAGAGTCATATAAAACAAACCTAGTTCTTTTAATGTCATATACAGAGTTGGTTTTGAAGTTACATTTTTCATTTTTAATATGCCGGATTTTGGCAGAGATGTCTTCATAGGTAGAGAGGGGACAGTTGGGACTCCTGGCACTGGAGAAACACTGCAGGGCGTATGTGAGGAAAAAAAAATACTCATATTTCTTCTAAAAAAATGAAAAGCAATGAAATAGTTTATTTTGACACTTAAATTGCCTTTTTCCAGAGGCAGCTGAACATTAAAATAGATAAAGTGATTCACGCCTCACAGTGCTACTGTTTCAGGCTTCTACAGGTAAAAACCATTCATCATACTGTCCATATTTAGAGGTTTTCTTCGTAACCTTTAGTCAGAAATTATTTTCAATACAGAAAACTAGCTGGATGTCTGTAACTAAAAGGATCTGCCAGCACAGTATTTTTCAGGAGATGCAGACTGTATATTTATTATTATTATATTTATCTTCTAATTCAAGCTTAAAACATTCCCGAAACAGAACAAACCCTATGTACGTAACAAAACATTCTGTTGCCTTATTTGCTGCTACATTCACGTTTTGCCACCAGAATTTTGACAACCAGAGCTCTGCTGCTCCCCACCCTCGCTGGCGTAAATGCCACCATTTCCAGAGACAAGACAAGCCCTTCAGTTCTGGGGAAATGAACAGTTGGGAAATGCGCGGGGACGGGGATTAAGGAAAATAAAATAAAAAATAAAATAAAAAAGAATCACATTTCATATAACCGAAGTTAATTTATTCACTGAACAGTGAACTTGACAGCCAAGGAAAACAGAGCTTTACAATTTAGTAATAGGAATATTTTTTATCTTGAAAACGTGGTTGTTTTTAGCTATCCCTATCAGATCTACAGCTTAGTTTAGGTGGTTATAGTATCAGCATGGATGCAACTCTTACATTTAACTACTTTTACTCACAGAGAAAAAAATTAAACACAGAATGTTTAAATTAACAGCAGTAGCTGCAATACAATAATAAACTGCCAGCACCTCCTTGCCGCATGAGTAATTCAAGTAGTTGTTTTCAGTCACTTTTCATACGAAGGAATAAAAAAGAAAAAAAGGAGGGGGGTACTTTACAATCCAGGCTTATACACCCTAAAGAGGTCATTAAATTCAATAAGGCAAGAAATAAAAACTATGGCTTCATGCCTAAGTGAGCTGACTTCTACTGCTGGAGTAAGAGGTCCTGAAGCGTTCACTAATGGAAACAGATTGTGCATACTTACAGCTGGCATTAGAAAGGTTTTCATTATTCACTAAACCAGCAGCTTCCAACACAGTATTATTTCCTGCTCTTCTCCATTTTCTTTCAATATTAGAGGGAATAATTCTATTCCTAAAGCGAGAGGCTTCGTGGTTACTCTACTGCAAAGGTTTAAAAATTCCATCAAAAAAAACATTCAGAAGCCAAGCATGTTTACAAAATTGTGTAACGAGGGGTGGAAACAATATTAAGTAATCCTATAACATCTTTTATCTACCTAATACAGCTTGTTCCAAATGACTTCAGGTGCACATACTAGGAATCTACCACAACATACACTTCCCCGTATACGAGGTGGTGCTAGAAGTCATTTACAAATAAAAACCTGTGTCCTGTACATGCAACAAATGACAAGGCCGTCTCCCTCATGTTGCACTCAACATAATCGGTGCTTAACTGAAAACGGAGACCAGAACAAACCAGTTTCAGAAACCACAGGGAAAACCAGTTCAAAACTAGTTTCCGTATGAAATAGAACATTTTCATAGCACAGGCAAGCCAAATGATTGTATACCCCTCAACCAAACCCTGTGCTATTACAGTTTTTAGAGCATAATATACATAGATGTATACATACATACTACAGTTAATCTATCAACGCAAGACTCTTCATTTTGAACAAAAGAAAAATACAGAGGGTCAAACAAGTTGCACAGTAGCAACAAACACAATTAGACTAAGTTTTCCAAATTTACAGCTGATTCAATAAGAAGTAATTTCCAAGGAACACCCAAAGGTATTTAGCTATATCTATACAACTCTAGGGTAAATCTATGGTGTTGAGAGAGCAATGTTTGATATTTAATCAACAACTAAGCTGCAGACTTTGGACAACTACCTGTAACAGCAGTGACAGACATGGACAAAGAACAATGATGCATTACAGCCTTTAAATAGTAATCAAGATTTTAGTTAAACTTTAAATACCACTTGGAAGAAAGTATGGAACTTCAGCAATTTTTCTTTCTAGTTATTTATTTATATGGTAATAGGAACAGTCAACATTATTTGTTTTGAGATTGTTTTTTAAAAAGAATAAAAAGAATATTTGGTAAAGATTAGCTTTTCTTCTTTCATCGTGGTTCAAACCTTCTTTCATGTCTGTATGTGACCTCCTCTTCATTTCCTCCTGAAGAAAACTATAAAAAAATTCTTGTGTTTGGATGAGTCACCCAAACTTTATCCTGCTTTATGCAGGACCCTGTTATTCTGTACTTTTAAATACAGAGCAATAAAATCAGTACCCATGATTTAAAACAGTTGAGGGGCCATAAAGGAACCACTCAGTTATCTGAATCCTCAAGGTTCAGAATTAAACAGTTTGACATAAAGTTTCCTTGTGATCACCTTTTTTGTATCACATAAGTTCATTCTAAATGTTAAATTCTTCTCCAGAAGAGGTTAAAAAAACCCAAGCTTCATCATCTCTATTTCATATAGTTGGAAACACAGATAGATTTGTCCAATGACAGACAGTGCCAGAACTAGATCAGAGTTCAGACACCCCTGCACACCATCCTCTTTGTTTATCCCTCCAACTGTACCATTTGAACAACACCATCCTGCTAACAAAAATGAACGATGATGTGACCACAGCACTGAAGTAGCAATGCTGCACACCAACAGCAAAACCCAGTAGTCTCCATCTGGGCACACAGAAGACAAAATATGCGACTGGTGACCTTATGCAAAAGATTTGACTTAGGTAAGTCATCCTACATAAAATAAAGACAGGCAAAATGCAAAACCACTTGTATGTGGCACCCAGACTGTTTTTCTTCTCATGTCTATCACCTTCCAGATCCTACAACAGCAGAAGCAGAGACTGAACAGGAGGGATGTTTCACAAGCTGATGAAGAAGTTTGCGTTCATCCCTTCAAAAACAACTAACCTCCATGATATCTCATAGAAGAAAAACCAAAAGGCCCCTCTCTCAACAGCTGTAGCAGGTGACTACAGAGAAAAAGAAACAGCTAAGTCCACATCACAGAAGCAGCTGTTACTCATTGAGACTACCCAGCCTAGTGAAACTTGGATAAAATTCACAGAAGCACAATCTTCCAAATATAGAGCCTCTGCACATTAGGGGGTGGCCAAATCACCGTTTTAAGTATCTGGTCTTGTTAGCAGGTAATTAATAAAATGTTCCAAAATCACGATGCAAGTGACGCATCACCTGCACTAAAGAAGCTTAAATGTCGCTGGCTGTGAAGATGCACTGCTGCTGGCAACACGAGGAGTGTTCTGACCTTTCACTACTGTAGCAAAAGCTTCACGTACAGTAGGTATGGCTTCAGAACTGAGCACTACATTCAACATTCTGTTTACATAGCAAAAGACTCATTAAAATAAGTTTATTACTAGCAAAGGCTGCCAATATAAACATAGTATTCTTGTTCTTAACCAATGGGATGTACAAAGAGAAAAGCAATATATTTGTTACCAGAAACATTCGGTGCTTTTCAGTGGAACAGTTTAGAACAACCTCAGACACAATACAGCATCCTCCCCCTCAAAAAAACCCTGTTCTTATGAGTTATAAAAACTTTTATCTTTAAAAAAAATATATTCTTTCATTATGTAAAACTCTACTACCCAGTTTCAGTCACTTTCATCCTTAAAATGCAAGGTCAGTTCCTCTGTGGCAGTGATGTAATTCCAGTTCTATTTTTGTAGATCAAACACTGGCAAGAAATCAGCAATTGATAACTGCAGAGATTGGTTACTGTGGTAGCATTTTTTTCCTGTCTAAACTAGGCAGCTTTGTTAAGGATTGCATTACTAGACAAATAGCCAAATACTTTGGCATTGCTCTGCCGTTAGTTGAAAACTGAAAACGTGCATTAAAAAAAAAGCAGGGTTTAATCAGCATTTGCACACATTCCCCAGCCAAAAATGAGGCTACTAATATTTGGTAAAGTGAAGGCTTTCTGAATTTTTATTCCATCACAACTAAAGCACAAGAGAACTGTGCTAAATTGATAGCGTGGCCGTCTTTCCCCCGCACCCCTTGCTCAAGCTGTTACAGAGACTGGACAACTAAAAGACACTAATGACCCACTCTGCAACCTGATCAATAAGGGTGAAATATTGGGAGTGCACATTCCTCCTGCAAATGCACACACAAAGTCCACATGCATCTCATGTGTCAGTGAAAGTACTGACGCTGAGCAAACTGGCTTTCTTCCTTTCTTAAATTAAAAGTGAAATGCTTTAATCCTAGTGTGGAATAAAACAGAATATAAGAACATGTAAAACTGTCAGAAAATAGAGCTGTCCTTTCCAGTTAACTATACTGCTATATATAAATCCATCACATGGGAACAATGAACAAAAGACAATTTGTTTCTTTAAAGCTCATCTTTTTCAACTCTGCAGTAGATGTTCTGAAATCACAGAGCAAAAATAGAAAATATATAGAAAGAATCAGAAGCTAAGAGAGAGGTAACAGCACAAGAACTATAAAAAGAAAAAAATATTTCTTCAAGAACAGAAAATCATTTGGCCTTTCAACTACTTACTGGGCAATGAATTTCAGATCAGATCCTGCTAACTGCTATGTTTTCAGCTCTCCCCTGGTGTATGATGGCTCAAATTAACACAACAGATTGTTCTTACTGATTCTAAATTACATGGTGAGAAGTTTAGGAAAATAAGACAACTTTCATATTAAATATGAAACACTTCAAAAGTTCCTAAGGCCAAAATCCTGCAAAAGGATACACGTGTGTCAGCCATGATGACCCACCCAGAGACCCTGTATTAACAGAGCCCAGCCTAGTGATCTGCTAAATTAAGACTCCTGGTACGAAGCTGGTATCTATCCAGTCGATGAGATTGCTATGGACAGATGCACCTATTGAAAGGATCAGAGACACAGCTGTATCTGCAACCCACTCCCCATTAGGAGTAAAATTCTAGGGTCTCAATGGCTAGAATCAGCTTAGATGAACAACTATTCATGTTCGAACTCCTGTAAATACACCGTTTACCTGTCAGCTTTATTTTAACTAACAAATTGACAGCAAATTAGTTCGGGAAGGCATGCATATTCCAAGAAACTTAAGCACTCTCCTGCTAATGATCTCTACAGTTCTCAGCCCGCCATGAACACATTCCCAGTGCAGACCAGCACTTCGCTCACAATTTCACTGCGGCGTTGCCTAATTAACAGTTTAAGAACTCCTTCTCTCAAAGGCTGACACAACCATAGCACAACGGGCAGAAGATACTCAACACTTTCCCCCTCTAGTGTTATGTCAAGGTTTAAGATGAATAAGGCTTGCACTAAACAAGACCAAGGGCAGACACCAAGTTCCTTTCTCCAGCCAACTGCAGCTCCAGTGAAAGGACCAGGCAGACAACTGCATGGAGGAGGAGAAGATTTATCAGAACTGTTCGTCACCACCATAAAACTCTAGTCTACAAGTCTAGTTCAGCATGTGCTGAAGTGATACAATTACACATGGCAAGGAAGTGGAGGTCTGGATTAGTTTTACACAGCCTATACTGACCTATTCGCTCTAGTTTTAGAACACATTGGGCATTCAGCTAACATTTACCAACGCACCCTTAAGTAACGTGTACGTAATACTACACAAAACAACCCAGTTAATACTGTAGATAGAGTATATATGCAGAAGAATAAATACACAAATGTACTTGAGAACCGTTAAGCTCTTCTTAAATGTAGCCATCAACTCGGAACTATTCAGAAGTAATGTATTTATAGAAGGGTTTCTTATAGATCACCCAAGGTCAAATACCATTCAGTGCTATCATCAATGTGTAGATGCGGTACTCACAGAAATGTCACTTCATTAAATTAGTGGGTGACACAAACTGGCAGAAGAGCAAATAAGAAGAGTACAGGGTTTTTGCAAAGTGATTTGCACAATCTAAATGTAACACAAGAAACGGGTTTCCATAACCACTAATGCAATGTTCCATCACCAAGAAGAGTAAGAGATCGTATTAAACAAAGCCGAGACAATAAAAAGTTATTTACCTTAGCTTAGGCAAAGTAACACAGGCTTTCAACATGACACAATGACAAGAGGAGCACTCAGTGGATGTCTGAAGGAGGTCACCAAAACCACTTCCCCTTGCAAATGTCTTTGCTGAAACCTATCATGGAACAGTGCACACAGTTTTCATGTTCCCATCTTCATCTCTTTGTCAGACCAAAAGCAGAAGAAACCCACCAACTGCAGGTTATGCATCTGAACCATGCCAATGAGTAGGAAGTCCTCTATGATAACTTTTTTTTTCTTTAATCAGCAGGAAAAGGAGGGTGATAACTATGCCACATATTTCAAATTGATTTTTTTTTCAGTTTTGCCTTCAAAACTAACTAGCAGGACAAACTAAATGGCAAGTTCTCCATCTCTTAATGCCTCTGAATCGAGACTTCATGTCTTTTTCAAAGACGTATTTTAATCAAACACAAATAATTATGCCCAACACAAGCATAAATAGACAAATGTTATGGCATATAATATAGTAAAAATCACGTTAGAAAATCTAACAGTCCCTTGAGTCCCAAAGGGGGATGGGAGGGAAAATAATCAGTCAATGTATCTGGTTGCATAGATTTTCCTGCTGAAGAAATGGATGGATGTGGTCAGCCACCCTGTGGTCAGGAAGCTACACAAAAAGTCTCTTCATTTAGAGCCACTGAATAAATTATCTCTTGATAGGCAGTGGAAATGGTATCTAGAGAAAGACAGCTTATTACCTCAGCTTATCACGTCTTTCAAATTTGCACCATGTGTTGTAGATTAATAGTTAGTTTTTTGCATTTTAGAGCTTCCCAAAAATAAAGCATGCATACAAAATACAGCTGTTTATGACTTTTTACAGTGTAAGGAAATGAATTTCATTTTGAATTCCATTCCACATTTTTAGTTTGGTTATGTTATTTTTGGAGGATGAAATAGTGGCATTCCAGCTGGTCTTTTTAAGACTTTTTCCCCCGACTCTTAGTTTCTGTTTCTGTACGTCTACTTTTAGTTGAAAACACATTTCCACTTATGATAATTTATACTAAAAGTTAGCTGTTTAGTAAACAAGTAAAATTTTGCAATTTGAATATGTTTTCATACTGAGATTGCCTAGCAGAATGCCAATACAAAACTGATAACAAGTAGCATAAAGCAACAATACCAAAGCCCAATAGAAAAGGCTTTTACAGGAAATCCATAGCAAATTTCCCAAATAAGAACAACAAATAAACAAACAAACCTGAAGTAGTTCACTATTTTATACCTAGACCTGTAGAATGCACAAGCTGGGATATTTGCTTGATTAGCATTGTATTCTACTTGCTGTTAATTTTTTAAACAGTACTTAGAGAGAGTGCAGACAGTAAAGTGATGAGCTTTACTATAAAAAAAAAATATGCATTTACAATCTAGCTAACACTCTCCCATGGCTTGCTAATTTGTCCAGTGTATCATATGAAGTGGTCTACATAGTAAGTGGACAAAACACAGAAAGAAAAAGAAGTGCTAAGCAGCCCAGTCTCAATTTTGCAAATAGACTTTCTCTTCAGAAACATAAACAGTTTTTAGCGTATCTAATCTATGTCGAAGGTAGAGGAGGCAGGAGAATATAAGAAACACACTGTTGAGTATAAAAGCAGAAAGTGTGAAAAGTCTACTGCGGCTAAGTATTAACCTGATGCATTTTTCAGAACGACTGTACTATTTTTAACTGCTCTTTTTTGGCCACAGGTCAAAGTTTTCCTAGCAAAATACCAACGTGAAAATGCTGGGAGCTAAGCCCAGAGGCAGCTCTCTTTGCTTTGGCCTAGGCAAAAACTTATTTGAATCCAGTCAGATATGCAGCACTGTTTCCCATTCCCCTTCATTGACTACTATGGCAGTCGTTATGACTCTGAGCAGCTATGAGAGGAGTGCTACAGTGCTAGAGCCTCGAGAACATTTTTCAGATGTTATAGGAAATTCCTATATTCTCCACACAGCACAGGCATACATACTGTTCAGTCAGTTCCTGTATTTTTGGCCAAACAGAACTGAGTCATTTGAAAGCAGGAAAAACAAACACACAAAACAACCAAAAAACTCTGTGTAAGTGCCTTGAGCAACTCTTGGAAGGACTGGGATTGTCTCCCCCCTTTTCTGTTCCTCATAACTGGGAAACACTGGAAATCTTGGGACCGACAGGAAATAAAAGGTTTGAAGACCCTGAAGTTCAGTTAAAAAGCAAATAAACAGTAATAATAATAATCAAGACTCCCTCTCACTGCCTTTCCAGGGTTTGGATGTTTCAAATGGGGAAACGTAACTCCCTTCCCACTCCTTCCCGAGGGCACGGATTTCTTGCTAAAGGAAATTATATTTCATACACTCACACAGACAAATGCTGTTTGAAACAGGAGACACACGACCCAGTTCGCCCCGGTGGGAAGCAAACGTGACCCCGCAGGACCCTCGGCCGCATTTCTCCCCCAGGCGCGCCCTTCTCCCCGCGGTTCGCCCCTCGCCCGGCGGACCCCGGGCTGCCCGGGGCCGAGGGGCGGGCGGGGGTGCCCCCAGCGCACACAAAGGCGGTGCCGGGGAGCGGGCACGCCGCGACGGGCAGGCGCGAAAGCGAACGGTGCGAACGATGCTCGGGGGGGGGATAAAAGATAAAAAAAAGGCGTTTTCCCCCCCGGCCAGAGCTTCGCAGAGGCGTTTCTCACTTTCCCCAGGATAAGCTGTGCCAGAGCAGAGCGCTCGCT
>VZRW01000588.1:0-14513 GCA_013398125.1 Aegotheles bennettii | reverse complement strand
AAGGAAGGAAGGAAGGAAGGAAGGAAGGAAGGAAGAAAGAAAGAAAGAAAGAAAGAAAGAAAGAAAGAAAGAAAGAAAGAAAAAGAAAGAAAGAATCCTTATTTTGTCCAACAAGAAGGACAGTCTTGTTTAACAACTGTTATCACTAGACTTGACTCTCAAATAGTAAATGGGACAACTGTGTGAAGCAGCTAGCATAGAGATGATCTCAGTTTTGCCCCAATCTAAATGAACACTTCATCTAGGCTTTGGGGATCAGTCATGATATTAAAAAAACCACTATACGGATAAACAGAATTAAGGTATGAAAATGAAAATTGACATAGAAGTGATAGTTACAACCAAATTGGAAGAAAAATTAAGAAGATTTTAATAAAATTGGTATCAGATAAGCATCAGAATTCTGAAATTACTGAAACTACATCTTAATTTCAATAACAAGTGATTTTCAAATTAATTACTATTGCCAGGATGATGCCATATGATTGAAAATTGTAAGTATAGATCTGTATCTTAAAAGGAGACAAATATGACAGTTATCAAACTCCTCTGCGACCTCAGTAGCATACAATGCACATTTCTAGCAAATAACAAGGAAATGAAAGAAAATAGGAAACAGTCTAAATGTACATCATACCAGACTAATCACAGCTATAAAATAATGGCAAATAAAGAGTGCAGCTGTTCTCATTTACCTTGTCTCAGTAAATCACAGAATCATAGAATCGCTCTGGTTGGAAAAGACCTTAAGGATCATCAAGTCCAACCATCAACCCAGGACCAAGTCCACCTCTAAACCGTGTCCCCAAGGGCCACATCCAAACATTTTTTGAATACCTCCAGGGATGGTGACTCCACCACTTCCCAGTGCAGCCTGTTCCAATGTCTGACCACCATTTCCTTGGTATTTATTATCAAAATCATTTGATACAGTAAGGCTGGAGTTAATGGGAACTATTAAGGGACCTTTTAATGTACATTCTTTACAGGAAATCCATCTGTAAAACATTCTGGAGGGTAACATACTATTCCTAAACTACAAAGAACTGACTTCAGGTAGGACAGCAATGCCTTATGGGGTGAAATAGGAGGGTTGTTAGTTGAATCCTCGAAGATTTGGATTGGTAGGAATTACAAGGACCAGGCTTGGTCTGTGTTGTTTAACGTTTTGAACCTTTTTGTTTACCAGCATGAAGTCAAGGAGTGTGCTGATGATGCTGACTGTTTGCATGGAGTCAGAAGACAACATCAGTAGAGGGCTGACGCTGGGATATTGCTTGGAAGATCTGGATTCATCTCAATGTGGGAATGATAGAAATAGGATATAATTAAATGGCACAGTCTATAGAGGATTCTGCCCCTGGGGACAAGTAAGAAATTCTGATATAATGTGGAAACTTATCATTTGGAAACAGCTGAGGAGAAATGCTTAGTGCTTCCATTAGTTGATGGAAATGTGGAATTAAAAAGAGTAAATAGTACTGTAAAATTTAACAAAGATACTCAAGTAAGATGATAGAGTAAGGGTGAGATCAAGTAAAAACACTGCTGGAACATAAATAGTTCCATTAATCTGTACTGAAGGAGAGGAGCTGGAAGTGGGAATTGGGGAGAGATAAAGGAACAAAGCAGCCTGTTTCATGTGAGGTGACTAGAATGACTCAATTCGCCAAGTCCAGCAGAGGGGTGACTGAGAATATGGTGGTTTCTGTAGGTACAGCAAGGAGACTGAGAGCCCTGTGCATTACAGAACAATGCTGGCAGAAGAACATACGCATGTAAACTGGCCACAAATACACTTAGATGGGAAGTAAGAAAGTTTCTAGCTATAAGTGATAGGGGCTTGGTACAACCTTCATCTGAGTAAAGGCAGCAAGAAAATACCTACAGCATGATCAGGGCATTTTGAAAGGGCTGTACGACATGGTGACTGACATTGTAGGGAATGGAGTCTGGAGCCCTCAATGTCCTTTTCAGTTCTTCATTTCTGTGGCTGCAGACACAATAGTTTGTAAGAAGCGTAGTGCAGCCTGGACGAAAGTGAAACCAAATTATTTCATGAACAGTTAAAGGCTTTGTGGAGGTTGCATTTTTGTTCAAAACACACAATGAACATAATAAAAAACAGCAGAGTTTGCACATAACCAAACTGGCTGTTTTTTCTTGCTGAAAGAAAATAACCTGGAGGTATTTCTTTGTGTGGACCATTAAATGTTCTGTTTGACCTGATGTAGAATATTTGCTCTTTATGCTTGAAAGAAGAGAGGTGATCTCTTTTTTATTTTTATCTCATAGCATGGAGATACTTAGGATAAGGAAATGCAACTTTTGTCCAAGGGAATTTGAAGCAGAATTCTACTTCTTAGAAGCTGTCAAAGGACTGGGGATCCCTGAAGTGAGAGAAAGGGGAAATTCTTCCTCGCATTGAAGCTGTTGCCCTGCACAAAGGCACCAAGTTCGTTGGGTCAGTGAGGAGGAGCATGAGAATCATGGCTTCCAACCCTGGGAACCAGTACACTCCCTTGGGAGGTGTGTCCCCATCCCTCTCCGTCTGGACAAAATCAAAGTAGTAACAGGAAGGATTGAGCATAGCCTGCTTCAAAACAATCTCTGCTAAGGGGTCTCTGATACCTAAGAAAATGCTCTGATCATTGAGCTGTTGGGTAATTGGGGACTTTCCTCCAACAGAGTTTATCCCCTCCTTTGTTTTTTTTTCCAGCCAAAACCATTCAGCAAATTTGAAGCAAATAGTTTAGACATGACTGAAACCACATTTTCCAGGGAATTAACTATTAAAATAAATAAATAAGTCATCCAACGCTAACTCTTACCACTCTTAATATCGCTGCTGTTTTTTTTCCACCTAAATTAAAACACGTTTTCATCTTAAGTATAAGAGTTCAACTCATCTACCCAGCCAGGATAATAAATTAGAGCTCACTAATTATGCTGTTCTGGGGTGCATGAGGCCTGTTATAGCATTTACAACTAGTGCTTATTTCTTCAGCTTACCCATTTTTTTCCTCTTTGTAGCCCCTTTCATCCAGTCAGTTCCAACTGCTGATCCCTGTAGGAACAGGGGACTCTTCACTATTAAATTTTTATCTTTTCCTAGTCAACTAATTTAAAACTAATAAAAAAATAAAAATAAGTACTTTTGTCACTGAACATACTGCTAGCTCATTGATATTTTATAAATAGATTATACCATGCCACAAGCTAAACCATAGGACACAAACAAAAAGAAAAGGTAAATCTAGCTGGAGTTGATAAAAGTGTAGGAAATGTTATAGTAAAACAGAATTCCAGCTCAGAACCAAGTACTGGATGGGATGCTGCCTGCAGAATGGAAGCATGAAGACAGATTTCACTACACAAAAGAATAAAATTTTGTTTTTTCAGAATTTCTAATCAGCTGTCCAAGATTCCACCTGGACACGTATCGCAGGCAGATAGCTGCATAGCCCACAGAGTGAGTCGGCTGGTCCTGCCACAGCCCATACCCCCTGATCTTCCAAGACCTGGAAGTCTTTGAACTTGGCCGGTCAAAAAGACTTGGGTGGATCATGTCTGATGTGCTGGAAGGAAAGCAGCAGCTAAGTATCTGGGCAGAAGCTGTTTGCTTTCCACCAAATTGGAATTTTACAGTGGAATATTTTTCAACCAGATGATTTCTGATCAGTTCACCTTTGGACCTTGTGGCACAGCGGCATTGCATCACACCTTTCCAGATCAGTAGTTTCCAAATACTTTCCCTAGGCCGTGGTGAGTGTTCCTCTGATATATTCTTCACAGTGTTTTCAATCACTGTTTGATGCTGAGTGCAATTTGCAGCTGGCCAGAAATATGAAGTGGTTTGGCAATTTAGAAACCGGCGGAATGATGGTTGTAGACATCCCTCTAGTGGCCCCACAGCCTCGGGGAAGCCAGTGAGCAGCTCTGGCGCAGCATGGACATGGGCGCATGTACGTGCTCGTCCATATAGTTGGGCCTATAGTTGGTTCCACACCATGCACTTCAGTCAGCATGGGGCTTGGGACCTGTCTGACATAACTGGATAAGAAACCATGGGTAATTCCTCCCTCTGTTCTCTTTCACTGAAGTTGCCCTTGGAACTCCACACCAGTTCAGGCTGTTCAGAGTATTTATTGCATGCAAGCCACGATGCTGGAAGGACCAACCCTTTCAATTCCTTTCTGGCCACTGTAAAAAAGATGTCCTGGGAGATGAAAAAGGGGTGAGGAAAGGGTTAATCCTATCTCCGAGCTTGTTTAAATGTCAGATTATTTAGCAGAGAGAGAAAATATTTTGCCATTGTCGAAAAAAATGGAAGTTATACTGAAGATTAATCAGTAAATTGCAGATTTTCCTGTCTCATAATACAAAATTGATGGGATGCAAGAGGCAAAAAAACCCCCAATGTATGTAAAATAAACATAAGGAACATTTATTTGCACATTCATACATTTTGGCTTTGCAGTTGAAATTGTCAATGCAATGCTGATTTTGATTGGGTTTGGAACGTTGAATGTATTTTGCCATTTAATTTCTTAAAGGACATGCAGTAAAGAGTGTCAGTAAGCCGGGGGTCAGGATCCCTCAAGACAGCAGAGCTTTCCACTGCTGTCTTCAGGAAGATGCTCTCCTGGAGCACCTGGGAGGACCTAGCATTGCCCATGGTTGCTTCATAAAGCACAACAAAAGTCCTAGGACTGTCCTTTTTGTTGCTGGGGGTTCTAGGACAAGCATCCTGTGGAGGGTCGTGGGAGAGCTGGTACGCTCTTAGGAATCAGAACGCACAGGAGTTTGCAGAGGAGATCAAGGCAGTCACCCTTTTTTTGCAAATGAGCACAGTGCAGACAAATGATTTGTCCAGAGGCAGCAAGCTGTCTGATGGCAGTGTGAGATGGTGTTGAAAGGATATATGGGCTTATATGTAAGTAAAACTGTCCTCAGAGGACAGCCCATGCTGAGATTCTCTTTATAGTGAAACAGAAACCCCGAATCTCATCCTTCTGATGACCATAGTTGTGTATCTCAGTAATTCGTCTGTACTACCAGCATTACTGTTGTGAATCCATTCTTACTTCTAAAATGAGAATTACCTATATAAAATATGGAAACGTAACAATTCAGTTCCAGGTATAATTTATTCAGTTTACTTGTGCCCATTTCAAAGCCACTGTTTGCTGTCAATAAAGCACACAGCTGAATGACTATTTCTAGTTGAACCTCAATTTTGCTAAACCAATCAGGAGCAATTAATTGAACAAACAGACACCATCCTGACCAGTTTTTTATTTCAAAGGTGATAAAAAACTCTTTAAGTGGTGTTAGGGGGATTTCTTTTCCCTTCTACAGCTGTATCATTTTCTCTCCAAATCATAAACACCGTTTTGCTGACTTCCCTCCCTATCTCACAAAAATAGCTCCCACTTGTCAGTTTAAGAGATGGTCAGTTGGCATTAAGCCAGCAGAGGCAGCATAAATGCCTGAGAAGTTTTCAGACAACATCGATGTAAACAATTATTGTTGTCTTGTTTTCATTTCTAGGCAACAGAACCTCAGAGGCACATACGTAGCATACAAACAATATCTGGACAGCCTTCCAACCCCTGCTGTCCAACTAGAACAGTCTATATTTTCTCCATGTATAAACTAACAGTATTTTACAAATTGGGAATAAAAGATATTTTCATGTGGAAGATACTTGTTTCTAAGAGTCTATAAAGTGATATAATTTAATGTCACAAATTTAATTCCTTTTTAAAAAGAAGTAAGATTCCTGAGCTTCAATATACAATAAATTTTTAATATAATCTGGAGTCTTTCAGACTGGAAGAACACAGTTAATAAATATAAAGTAATCCATGTTTTCCTTTTGTGCTAGTTTGTGGCCTAAGGCTGTCAGTGAAGTTCTACTATCACAAATAACTACTGGGAAGTTTTGGACACCTTCAGTGCCCAGCTAGTAGCAGAGTGTCTGGTATTACTTAGAGTACCTTCACAGCTGCTGCATGGTCAGGAAGAAATCATCTGAATATTCACAAGCCTCACCAGGGGAAAACAGCTCCTTCATTCATTCATCCTACATACAATTTATTTTCTGAACACTTCTGAACAAGGACACAGGCAGACTACAACCTAGCAGATAAGCAGATTGGAATTCTTTCTAAAATTTTGTTACATTAGCCCAAATTACCTTTCAAATTTCAGTGAGTAAGGTGCCCTCTTTGCCTTCTCGTATAATTGCTGCTACTGTAGATTGCATCCACAGTTGAGCTTGGATACACCTAAAAGCTAGAGAAACATTGGTTTGGGCTGCACCAAGTGCATCCATAATCGACTGGTGGTCCCTTTTATTCTTTCCCATTGAGGCAATAAATCATATAAGAGCCATTGTTAGTTCCCAGTGCTCATAGAGAAGACCACAATGGGTATTCTAATGTGTTTAAATCATAGAATTATAGAATGGTTTGGGTTGGAATGTGTACTTTGAGTACACAGGTTACGAGGAGCAGCATTGTCTGGGTTTGAACTAGCAACATGAATACAGCATTTTTGTCTGCCATCCTGCGGGGTGCTGTAAGAGAAAATAGAGACTGTTTCAGTGGGGAAAGTCCGAACAGGTTACCCGATTAAAAAGAAGGACAAATCCATTGTGCACCAATTCTTTGCTTTGCACCACTGCAAAGGCAGCTTTCCAGGCAAGTGGGCCATGGGGCTTAGTTAAGGTCACAGGCACAGCACAGATGGATGGTAGATTGACCATCACAGGCTGTCCTGGCTGTAATGTTGTCAGATATTCTTTTCCCAGAAGGTGAAGGGCTAAGCTCATTTTTTACAATGAATGCTTGGCTTACAGGTCTGCCAGTAGGCCTGTAGCGATTATTTAATTGATGGAGTACCTTGGGAAGTCGTGTATCCCATTGAGTCTTGTGTGGTTTGAGATTCCTTTTTAATAAGCCATTAGCTCTTTCTACCATCCCATTTGATTTAGGGTAGTACGGGGTGTGGAACACCCATTTGATTCCTTCTTGTTTTGCCCAATCTTGCACTTCCTTACATGAAAAATATGAGCTATTATCACTCTGAGTAACAGCAGGAGCAGGTAGATTTGACAACCAAAACAATAGCCCTCACACTGTATTTTGCCCATCGGCTTTCCAACACAGCCACCATAAGCAAGCCAGAGATGACTTCCACTCCTGTAAGGATGTATCAATATCCCACAGAGGATCTGAGCAGTCCAATATAATCGATTTGCCATGTAGACCATAAATGTTTCCCTTCGTTGATGCGTAGAGGTGGTGCTTTAGCAGGATGATCTGCTTGTAATTCCAGTCTACACTGTAAGAATAGTTTCACAAGACTTTCTGTTTACAGGCCAGCCTTTACTCTGTGCAGCGAAGTAAAGTGCTTCTTTACCTGTGTGGCTTAGGCTTTGATGTAACCATTCTCCCAACCAGTACCACAGGATTTAAGGTGATTTTTCTGATTTCAGTTAACTCATCTACCTTTTGATTCCACTTTGTGGCTGGTTGATTATCTTTAGTGTGAGCTTTTACCCATCCCATCCTGAAAGGTGTTTTCCTGACTATATCTAGTAGTAATTGCCAATCTTTGTTTCTCCAAACAGAGGAGCTATTTACTTCCTAATTCAAATTTTCCCATTGACAGAGCCACTCTCTGACAGCAGCTCACACAGTGTAAGAGTCTACAGACATGATTGTTGCTCCATTCTGTGTTGCCAAAACAACTGCTTTTATTTCTCCTACTTGTGCACTGTCTTCATCTTCTATTACTTGTTGGCTGGTGGCAATATTTAATGCAATGGCCTTATACTGCCGTTTACCCTTTTTGCTGAAGCATCCCTAAAACAAGTGTTTACTGTTGGTGTGCCCTCAGGGAGGGGCAGCACATCCTGAATGGGTGAAGGTTTAAAAGGTTTTTGTAACACTAAAGGGTCTGTGTTTATGGGCATCTGCAATCTGGAAACCTCGGTGTGTCCTTCAGTTAACTGCATATTTTCTGCAACTCCTGTTAGGTAGGTGTGACATTTTCTGATAATGGGTTTTTATGCAACTCATTCTGGGGGAGCAGTCCCCTTTAGGATTGCTTCTAGTAAATTAAACGGTCCTCCCGTTTGCACAGGTTGTCCCTGATCTATTTTCTCAACCTGTTTAACTGCTCTGACTAAAAATAAAAGTCCCTTTTCCCATTCAGAGTATTGTTGTTCTGTTTCTTTAAATGTGATTGAGCTAAACAATGGAGTTCTTTTGGGCCCATTGGGCCCAGTTTGGAACAGGTTACAGTAGTGTTGGGGAAACTGTATTTGGCTATAACAGGGTTGTGGGGGTGTACTGGTCCCAGTGACTAATATGTTTTTAATTCTAAAGTTAGAGTTTTGACTGCCTCATTATGTTCTAATCTCCACTCCCAGGGTTTGCCTTTCTGTAAGAGTGAGTGTAAGACAGCAAATGATAGAAAACCCAGGTACATGCTTCCTCCGATATCCTAAAGTTCCCATTAATTGTTCTAACTCCTTCCTTGATTGGGGCATTTGCAGCTCTTTGATTTTTCTTAAGGTATCAGGAGGAATCACTGCACTGCCTGCTAGCCAACAAGGACCGAAAAATTTTATTTCTCTACTTGTTCCTTGACATTTTCTGGTGGAATTTCAATTTTTGCTTTATCTAGTGCTTGCCATACCACTGCTGCCACTGCCCCCTCCTTCTCAGGGGTAGAGAATGTCACCTATGGATCCATGCAGTTTCACATCTCAAGTGAGATGGTCTGTAGAAGTCCAGCAAGTGTATCAAGAGCAACTGGGGGGGGATGTTTATATCCCTGTGGGAGTCTGTTAAAGGTGTCTTGTATTCCGTCTCAAGTGAAAGCAAACTTCTCTTTATCCTCCTCCTTTAAGCGAAACATCGAGAACATATCTTTTATATCTAGTGCTGCCATCCAGGGGTGTGCAGCTGCTTGCAAGGTAGCTGTTCAGTGATGCTCGGCACAGCGGCCGTTGGCAGGGCTGCCTTTACCAGCATCCCCGCGCCCATAATCAATCGTTCAGCGCCACCTCCCGCCCAGTTTCCGAACTGGTGCAAGGGTGAGCGGGTTCCGGACGGCTTCTGTCGTTTCTCCGAATCAGCCACGGCTTCAGAGGTCCCCTTTCGTGCCGCAGCAGAGATGGGGCACCGGGCATGCCAGCGATGCGTGGGTCGGGGAGCACAGGGGCTGCGTGGGGTGCCCCCGCTGCAGCCCCCCCATCTCGGCCGGGGCTGGAGCAGGGTGGGAGCCGCAGGGCAGGCAGCAGCTTTCGCCCTTCAGAACATCGAAACTGAAAACATTTTTGTGATCTGACTTTCAATGATCTTTAATTGCAAAGACAGAAGCCGACACAGGCTTCTTGCCCAACTGACTTTGGCAGCCTGGCACACAACACCCTCCCTGCTCGCACCGGCAGCTCTAAGCCCTTGCTGCCCAGGTCTCACCCAGCTTCTCGGCATCTTGCTGCATTAGTAGTGAAATTTGTGCTCCCAGATCTATTAAAAAAACAGAACCAATTGTCTTTGAGGGCCAACTGGAATCAAAATGTCTGGGCCTTGATCACTCACCTGCTGCCAAGCCTCCACTGCCCAGACTGGCAGGCCTTCGGGGCGTTACTGAGTTTTTGCCTTCATGTGGTGCTGGTGGAGTTGAACTTTGCAATTCTCCTCCTCAAGGTTCCACGTTCTGTGTTTCAGCCGGTGCACGGTCCCAGCCTGTGGCAGTTAATAACCTGAGCATTAATTCTGCCCATGTAGGAGGTTGCTCACTGGCACTCCGAGTGTTATCACCTAATCCCTCATTGTTGCTCTCATCTCATTTTGCAAATAAATGGGGTTTCAGAATTGCCGGGGCTCCTCTAATCAGAGGTTTTAACATTGCCTTTGTGTGGCCCCCAAGCTACTTTTAGGTGTTCTTTAATGGCTTCCCAATTATGCCACTTGCCATGAGCCCATTCCAAGAAGCTGGGACTCTGATTCACTCAATTCCTCCATAAATAATCGGTGCCATTCTGCCAACTATGCCAATTTGTGGTGGATGGAGTGATGCAATTCGCTTGTAAAGCAGAAGTAGCAATAGGTTTATTGATATAAACCAGTAAGTTAACAAAGCTTGACAGTAAATGCAGAAGTGGTTTAACAAGATTTGATGGCAAGGAGCACTTGATTATTTACTGCATAGAGGATAGGATCAGACAAAACTGTCAGGGAGACCCTCCTGTTGAGTCACAAGGTTCAGAACAGACTCCCTTGCTTTCTAAACTCCTTCTCAGAGAGGAGTCCAGGTGAGGCTGGATCCAATCCTAGCCCCAGATTTGGTCAATGATTTATGTCTAAAGGACTATATATGTGCAATCAATTCTTTTTATCACTTAGCTAAGATTTCAAAGTTTAGCATGCTATTAATCACTTGCCAAGAATCTGTTGCAGCAAGGAATTTCCCAGTCTCAAGGAGTAAGGAGATAGGCATCCCTGCTCAAGAGGAGATCCTGTCACACAGCTCACTGCCATGCAGGAGAGCTCCAAGGGCTCTTGGGCTGCTCAGTATTTATGGGGTTAAGATGATTGACTCTTAGTCATATTTGCATACTGACCAGAGGTGCTACTTTTATCCACATCTGGCTTGAGTATGACATTCATCAGCACTGTAGCTAGGTGGGTGTATTGCTCATCTTAGCCCTGCGATGTTATTTGTCTCCCTCAAATCCACATTGATCAGGATGCAGCCATCATGACCAGACCCATCCATTACTACTGCCACTGGCTTGAGCAGAATTAGGAAATAAAGGTCAGTTTGGAGGGCAGAGCACACCGTCACAATGAGAACGTCAGAAGACGGTCTCATCACGGGTTGCAGAAAGATGGATCTTACCAATAAGAGCATGAGATACTGTGTGTCCTCCTTTTCAAAATCATATTAATGCCTTTCCTCCTTCCAGACAGCATGCTACAATTTTACCACTTGTAATATTTAGTAGTATATGTTTCTTAGGGCACCCATGTTTGAGAACTTCTTTTTGCCTGCTTGTAAAGAAAATAGATGGAACTAGACGATCTTTAAGGTCCTTCCAACCAAAACCATTCTATGATTCTATAAAATAAAGTAGGCAACTTCCTACAAACAGCTACTGCTGCAAATCACAGGGAATTTCCCCCTTTGCTGACATTTTCAGAGCCAGAACTCTTCTGTTTGAAATGCAGCTGTCTCACAAATATTTTGGTCATGCTAAATCTCAGCCAGAAATCCCAGTCTTTAGAGGAATCTGTATCTAGCTTCAACCTTTACTGCTAATGACTGGTATAATAAACATGAGGCCGACTGCCCTTCTTTTAAAGTTTGCAGGTATTTGCTTCTTAAGTTGTGCTTACAGGTTTGGGCCCATCTCTAATTTACAATCCCCTTTAAAACTTTACTATCCAAATAAATTCTGAAATGATTTACTGGGCTTTGAACTTTTCTTCTGACAGATAACTTTTATTTTCCCATTTGGAAATGAACTCTTTTAATGTTGAGGTCACAGTTTGTGCACACAAAGGTTATCCTAGGTTTAGGAGCCAACAAGCCTCTTAAGAATTTGTGTGCCTTGTAATTAAAATATATGTAAAACCAGGTTTTCCCTTTCTGAGCTTGCTGAAACTTTGTATCTGATCTGACACCCCCCTAATATGCAAGAAAAACTTTATCAATTCTTGCATCATTTTTCATGACACACGCTTTGGCTGCATGTTAGAAAAGCAACAACTACTGCTGTAACCTGTGTGTGACATTTTTACGGTTATAGATGGGAAAAAAAAAAAAAAAGAAAAATAGTCCCTTAGAAAATGACAGCTGCCAACACCAAAATTGCTTACGTGTTTGGAAAAGAATATTGCATCATCTAAAAGCAGTTCTGAACAGGATTTGCATTAGAATTTACAAAAGATTGAAAGCAAAAATGTCCCAGGAACCTGGAGATAGCCTCTTGCAGATTTTCAGGTTCCTGAAGTTTTCGTTTGAAGTGCTAAGTTTTCCTTTTGAAGAAGGATGCTATGAAATACTAGAGGCCTAATAAAAGTCAATAAAAGGCTAATGATGTCCTGAGTTTGCATCTTTTGAATTTGCTGTTATAACCTCTAGGATCGTCTCCTGTAGCCCCATCACTTAATCCAGGGGCAATTACCTCATTCATGGATCACCTTGTGAGAAGCCACCAGTAGCCCACAGGTATGTGCAGGTGTTCAGACAGCCCACCACATCAGACTGCACTGGGATGAAAAGAAGGGAAGGAACTAGGTACCAGATAGATGGAGAGAACCAGGCTTCTCTTTCTCTCCAATCATTAAGATGACCTTCCAAACATATACATTTTTTTACAAACAAGTATCCAGATCCTTCAGGAAACATCTCTGTGAGAAGCCTCCTGTAGATTTATATAAACCATACACAACTGAGTATAATTTATGTCACTTTAGCCTCAACACACTTCTCACAAATTACTGTTGGCAGATCAGAAGTGGAACCAAAAATAGCAGATTACTGCTCTGGATAAACTTCAGCAGTTACTTAAGTCCCAGCACCGTGCCAGAGCCAGCCTATACACTGAGATCGTGGAACACACAATGGTTTAAAGCTTGCCATTAACTCCAGCTACTTGGGACCAGTTGATTGTCTAGCCAGCAGGCCAACTTCACCACTGAAATTAGAAGAGCTAAAGTGACTTTTGAAATCACTGTAATTTAATTATGCTTATAAATGAGGATCTGCACACACAACAAAAAGATTATTAAAATGAAGGAATTTGCAGTCTTTTAAGTGCTTTCCAGAGGATAATAATTTAAACTCATCTTCTCTCTTTACATATTACATTATTTTAAAACTGCAATTCACATCTGAAAACTCTGACGAGTAATTTCCCATGCCAAGTAAGGGCTGAGCTGCCAACTTGGAGCCTTTGTTCCGTTTACAGAGTCAGCAAATCCAGGCCATTTTAGAATTATGGATCCTGGCTGTTGCTATTGCTGATTAATGCATTTAGAAGCTCAGCCATTCTTACTGAAGGAAAAACAAAAACCTGATTTGAGCCTTTTAATTTATTACAGGCAGAGTCTCCCAACAGCCGGGGGAAGTGCTTACCCACACAATTATGCTGAAAATAGACAGGTAGGGACTCAACAAAAATACTTTAATCAATAACCTTTCAGAAAAATATAAAGCATTATTATACAAATTCAGAGTAGGATCCTATCACATTTACTTTCAGAGTGAGCTTGTAACTTAAATACAAGTTCAGCACCACTCAGTAACTTTTCCACAAGTCCAAGTCTAATATTTACAACTAGTTAGCATACTAAGCTTATACCGCACATTGCGTCCAGTATCGCAAGTGGATAATACTGTAAGTATCCAAGTAGTAACAATTAAGTGGCTTAATCTTCAAAAGTCCGCTTGTTCCATTGAAGGTGCGCTAGTAAAACAAAAAGTATTTAAGAAAATAATTATAGTATAACTGTCATATTACAGCTTCTCCCATTTCACTGTGATAATTGTGTAGCTTGAAGTTAAAAAGCAGAAGCACTAGAGATTTGTTCAAAATGAAAAATCCTAATGTTTCAATTGAATGAAGCATGTTCTGCTTTTGAAGACAGACTCCCTCAATGTTTATAACATGGTTGTTTCATAAAAGTACACTTCCTTACTACACAGTTCAAAACATCGTATCATCACCTAATAAATCCCACCCTAAGGCAGAGCACTCCAGGTTAGTGGTTGGTGCTGGAAATTTTTACTTTTTGCAGCAAATGTTATCCCAAGTTGTTGAAGCAGTGTAGGAGGATCCATACTTCTCATACTGTCCTGGTTTTGGCTGGGATAGAGCTAATGGTCTTCTTAGTAGCTACGATAGCGTTGTGGTTTAGATTTAGTATGGGATTTTATACGAGAAGAGTGTTGATAATACACTCGTTTTCAGTTGTTGCTGAGTAATCAAGCACTTTTAACTGCCAGTGCTTTGTTAGTGTGCAGGTACACAAGAAGCTGAGAGGAAGCATAGCCAGGACAGCTGACCCAAACTGACCAAAGGGACATTCCATACCATATGATGTCAAGCTCAGCATATAAAGCTGGACGAAGCAGAAGGAAGGGGGGGACATTCAGAGCGATGGCGTTTGTCTTCCCAAGTAACCATTACACGTGATGGAGCCCTGCTCTCCTGGAGATGGCTGAACACCTGCCTGCCAACAGGACGCAGTAAATTAATTCCCGGTTTTGCCTTGCTTGCACGCACGGCTTTTGCTTTACTTTTTAAACTGTCTTTATCTCAACCTCCAGGTTTTCTCACCCAGACTCTTCTGAATCTCTCTTCCATCCCACTGTAAAGGAGTGAGCAAGTGGCTTGGTGGGGCTTAGCTGCTGAAAGGGGTTAAGCCATGACACTTACACACAAATCTCTCTGCCCACCAGAACAGAGCAGCAATGCAAAAAAT
>VZRW01000586.1:76986-202248 GCA_013398125.1 Aegotheles bennettii | reverse complement strand
CCAAACCTTTCTATGATTCTACATTATATATTTCCTAAATATAATATAAATATATTAAAAAAATTTCTGAAGCTTCTTGAATTGACATCTTCGGTTATTGGGCAGGTGAGAAATAAACCTAATCTTTTCCCAGGAGCTGTAATAAATGTAATTTCCCATCTTCTGGCACATGAGATAATGACAAGAATAATGTATAGAGAAGAATTTTTTTAACTGTTTTTGCTGTGCAATGTTCCTTTAATGAACCAGAATTTACAAGTACAGCTGCTCAGATTGGAAGTTGTAGTCAACTAAAATGAGATTCTGCAGTAGAAGTTTTTGTAGTCTTCATGACAGATGGTGTTGATATCCCAGCTTTTAATGCTGCAGGTGTATTTTTCAGTATACCTTTCAGCTTGAGTTATCCTTAAGGTGGTTTATCCTTTTTAAAAAATATTTATATCTTTGGCAGTTCACAAGGCTCTGTGGGCATGCCAACATTTCACACTCTTGGGCTTTGAAACTAAGATTCCTCCAGTTCGAAAGGCAGAGCGTATTAGAAGTTTTGGTTACTTCAAAGAGTTAACTTCCTTGATTAAATGAATTTTATGGGTTTTAAGATCCAGAGGCTGAAAATAACTGTAACATATCCATCTAATTTTCTCTTCTGCTGTACTAATCAGTTGTGGAGCTTCACAATTAAACTGAACGTGTCTCACTTTCAGGTTCCCATGGCTGCTCTTTTTTTGATGCATATGGTTTTTTCCAGTGTAGCTCATATTATATGGAAAAGCCTTGGAAGGCAGCTACAGAAAAGGTGAAGTATTTCACGCTGGCATGAAAGTAATGCCAGATCTGCTAAATAAATAACAACGCAGCTCTTTTATCATATTCTGCTGCGTGATAGCTATGCTAGCTACAGCAGAGTGAGTATCCCTGGTTAAGTCTGCTGTTTTGAATGCACTTCTGCCCTATTATCTGTGTCACCCTGTCAGTCTCATGTGTCCTTTACCATGGCTTTCTGCATTTCTCTTTGAAACACTCTGCTTGTTTCTCTGCTTTTTGTACTCCATCTCTTACTGCTGCTCAGTGCTTCTGCAGGGTGTAGAGTTACTCACCCTGATACGTACCCACTGTTTGAATGGATTCAGCTGCCCACTTGGAACATCAGCTGTCCGAGCTGATCTGTGATGACTTTTCTAAAAGGGATTGTACTGTCCTATGCTCGTGTTTTGCAAATTGGTAAACTAGTGAATGGTATGCTCTGATATATTTCAAGTTTAGGTTGTATAGTTTCTGTTTTTTACTCAAATTTATTTTTTTTTACAAAAGGATGTGAATTCTTGGTGTAATCTGCTCGTAATTTGGCATCAGTTAAAAGAAACTTTTGTGTTGCTGGATTTAAAAGCAATTTCTATTCTTGTCTTGCTGTGCTAAACTTGATCATTGTTCTAAAAATATGGATTGTCTTTTTTGCACATTAAAAACCCTATAGTTGAGTCTATATAATTGCTTGTTGACAGAGAATGCCATTTATTTTGGAATCTTTGCTCAGTGTAGTAATTTGATCTCCAAACTGTATTTTGTACTTGGTGTCTGAAAATGACCTTTTGGGGCCCCATCTGAAACCTGGAGTTCTGCATCCATCTAGAAAGCAGTGGCCTAACTCGGCTAAACCGACCTGCCCTTGGAGCTTAGATACCTAAGGCACATAAGCATGCAGTGTCAGGATAGAGGAGGGGAAGGAAGACTCCAGCCACCCGCAATTCTTTTTCAGCTAGAGTATGCAATTACCCTCAGCATTGTCACTTTGTGCTGCTGCTGTGATTAACAGAACAGTGGTCCACATAAACAGAACTGTATACACCCAACCTGCAGTGATACCATTCTAACCAGGACAGTAGTAAATCTAGTGAACTGCTAAAAGCTTGAAAGTGCATCTTGAGTGTATATATATATATATATGTAACAACTCCATGCAGCACTACAGGCTTGGGGAAGAGTGGCTGAAGAGCTGCCTGGCGGAAAGGACCTGGGGGTGTTGGTTGACAGCTGGCTGAACGTGAGCCAGCAGTGTGCCCAGGTGGCCAAGAAGGCCAAGGGCATCCTGGCCTGTATCAGAAATGGTGTGACCAGCAGGAGTAGGGAGGTGATGGTGCCCCTGTACTCGGCACTCGTGAGACCGCACCTTGAGTGCTGCGTCCAGTTCTGGGCACCGCAGGATGGGAAGGACATTGAGGTGCTGGAGCGAGTCCAGAGAAGGGCAGTGAGGCTGGTGAGCGGTCTGGAAAACAAACCTTATGGAGACCTGCTGAGGGAACTGGGGTTCTTTAGCCTGGAGAAGAGGAGACTGAGAGGAGACCTTATTGCCCTCTACAACTACCTAAAAGGAGGTTGTAGTGAGGCTGGTGTTGGTCTCTTCTCCTGAATTGCTAATGACAGGACGAGAGGAAATGGCCTCAAGTTACGTCAGGGGGAGTTTAGGTTGGATATTAGGAAGAAGTTCTTTCCTGAGAGGGTGGTTGGGCACTGGAATGGGCTGCCCAGGGAGGTTGGTGGAGTCACCATTCCTGGGGGTGTTCAAAAAACGGGTTGGTGAGGCACTTGAGGCCATGGTCTAATGGTCTAATGGTTAGGAATCTGATGGGATAAAGGTTGGACTTGATGACCCTGGAGGTCCCTTCCAACCATAATGATTCTATGATTCTATATATAATTTTTAGAGTTCTGAGCTAACTTCATTACTTTGGTGGGAATACCTGTATTTTTTAGGGTTTTCTTAACAATTCATTTGTCTGTTACCTGTTAAAATTTTCTTCCACTGTCACTGAATCTGCTCGTTCCTGTCCAAGACTGTATCAGATAAAAATATTCCCAGATATACCAATTTGATGTAGGAATTCTGCATGATCTGGGTTGTCAGATCTTTGAGACGTCCAAAGAGTTGGGACCGAGTTTTTTAAACAGGGCTGATACTGCTCTTACTATCTCAGAAAAAGACCCATTATGAGTATTTTTACATGCCTCAAATCAGCTGTCTTTCTTGTCTCATGCTTCAAGGTCCTCCGAATTGGTGGTTTGTTGAAGTTTCTGGTTTTGATCTGGTATTCCAGTAGAAGAGAGTCTCAGAAATTTCCTGGGGACCTGGTGGAGCCAGCAGTCTCTGCTCCACTCTTCTTCTGGGCTGATGGAAGGCATTTATACCTTCTCTTGGTCTCCTCAGGACTTTGCTTTAGCAGGGTAGAAGCTGTGGTAACTTCTCTGATACCTCAGAAGATGATAGCGTAGTTGCACAACACTGACTGAAGCATCCATATAACTGTTTCCTTTTTAGTTCATCTGAAGGTTTTTCTTCAGGACTTGCTGGATTAATGTCTGGTTTTAATTCAGAAAGATGACTTGAGTTTACAGAGGCTCATTGACTCTTCTTTAGTATTTGAAGAAATTTCCTTTCCCTTAAGTGAATTGGAGGAAATTTCACCTTGTTTCTATCTCCCAAGGATTTCTCTCTCATCTTTTTTGTATGCTTCAAGCCTACTTGAATCCTGTATTTCTGCCCCTGTGTAGCCAAGTCAGTTATGCTCTAGAAAATCTGTTGTTTGATCTCCTTATAGCATGTGAGACATTAATGTTCTTGGAAACATATCTTTATTTGATCATCATAGGTAATAACTCTTCCAATATTTCATGAAAAAAATTAAAATGTCATGCAGATATGAGATTTCTCTGCCACAGGAAATCAGTTCTGTCAGTCAACAGTGACTTCAGTCTCCATTTCTAAGGTTTGGCTTTTCCTGGAGAAGACTCTCCTTATCTAGTCTGCTAGCAAAGTAAATCAGCCAAACTGTTTAATATGTGTCAATTAAAACAGCATACTGTTTTTTCTGATCACTGGGAAAATTACTAGAGTCGATAAAAGCTGATGAGTTCCAGATTTTACGTTTTTGACAGAAGAGCTAGCAAATTCAGTGCTGTTATTTGACTAACAAGTACGGCTGAACTTCATGGTGTTTTCCAGCTTTCGTTGCATTAAGTTATGGACAGCATTCTTCAACTTTGTATGAAAGTATTCTATCAAATTAAGAAAAGTCAGCAGTCCCCTGGGAGTTTTGGCTGAAGTGACTCTTCTAATCTGATACAGGAGTCCTTTGGGATTTTACTAAATACTTGTTTCCTGGAGAAAAATCTGTTTATACTCTTGATTTATATGCTCTGTTATTCATTTCATGATCTTTCTAGAGTTATCTTTGTTTCTTGATCACCACTTGATGGGATAAAGTAAGATTCACTGAGGTTAGCACTGTTGCAACTTTTGATCCCACTCCAGTGGTTTGGGGAAAGCTATGTAGTGTGGTTCAGAGTTTTAAATAGCTTAACCCTTTTTTGCCAATGGTTGTTTGTATTGAGAAGTAGATAATAGCTTGTTGAAACTGTTATATCACTTTACTTTTTGAAAATTATCTTTATGGTCAATGTTTTGCTGAATAAAAAAAATTAAATGGTCAGAGTAAAGAGCTTGTGTTTGAAATGTGATTAAATGAAAAATCCTATCCCTTTCCAAGTGATGAGGAGGTAGTAAAATATTTATGTATAATGTGGAACGGCACTGACTGTAGGTGGGCAGGCAGGATGGTAGGTTCCATGATTTCATTGATAGGCAGAAACCATTTCATTGATCGGTGTCATTTTCTCAGTATACTGAGAACTACTTCAGTTCGTAAAAAATAGTTGCTTTGTAAGATTGTGCCTTTGGGGAGCTTGGGTCAGTAGCATTGATTTGAAAGAATATTACAGTTACTGAGTAGTAGCTTAAGTTTAACCTTTATTAATCAATGAGCTTTGCTTAATTTACTCTGTGTGATTCCAAACTGATGTCAAGTTAAACACTAGCTTCCCTCCATCCTTCACTTAATACACCTTTTGAAATCTGGCTGTGCTACCAAAAAAAAATAAATACAATGATAGCTTTTAAAAGGTATAGAAGGCCATATCTAGCAGATCTAAGAGGTTTTCCAGAGCTCTGCCTAATTTGTAGTTTTTAATAAAATTTGGGAGAAATGCTGATAAATAGGTACATGTCAATGGTCAAACAGTATGTCTGGCATTACAGCTGAGGCAGTGCTTGTAATCTTGTGAGCCCCCAGGAGAATGCCTGATGCTTTCTGTCCTCCAGTCCTAGGTCCAGTAACACAACATCTTGGCCGAAAGATTGACCTCAGAGTTGAGAAATATTTATAAATGTATTCATAAATCTTGCTCCCAGCATCTCTGCTATTACTCACACCTGAGTCAGTATCCTTTTCCTGAAGCATTCCCTTGAGAAATAACTCGTGTCATAGTGAATGTAAAGTGTGAGTGTATTTGTAATCTCAGTGAGTTTTGCAAAATGGCTGTTCCACAGAATTTGTACATTTTGCTTGGGATTCGGGTCAGATGTTGTTCTGCCACAAAGACACAAGGTTTATGTTTTCACTGTAATCTCCAGGAGGAGAGGAGGAAAAAGACAAACTATAGTTGTTTCATGAATGGTCAGGAGAAACTGCCCTCTGGTAATGTCAAATTGTTACTGAATGCCGCTTTCAAGGGCCTGCAGAATAAACTTTTCCAGATACAAAATGCTTTAAAAATTCTGAGAATTTTTCATGCTTGCCATCATCAGCCTAGATAAAACTCTAAAGTACATTGCTGATGTTACTGAACTTTGACTTTACTGCAGTTTTGTGTATTATGTAAAATGAGACTTTAGATTAGCTTCTATTAATAGTTGTCTCTTATCCTTATGTTTCAAGGTTAGATTTGTCATTAGCATTTTTCTGTCTGAGCTCCAGTTGCTAAAGTATCTGAAGGGTCACAGTTAAGGATGCTGTCTGACCTTTTTCATTGTTTAAATATCCTTTCTGTGGCTTACTTCTTTATAACTGCTTGATTGCAGTCCCTTAAGTGTTTCAGCTGACTTCAGATATGATCCAGCAACTTCCAAGAATGAACCTCGGGGTTTTATGTGTGTAAGTTTTAAAAAAGTATATGTGCTGTTCTTTGAATCTAGCCTATAGTTGTTTAAAATCTGAAGTAGGAACTTAACATTTGGAAGATACTATAAGGGATGAGACTTTTTTTCAATTTGCTTCAGTGAAAGTTTTCCAGAAAAGTTGTGATCTTTGTAAGCCTTAAAAAAATTGTTTGCATTTACACAAAAGGACTCTCCATAGTTGAAACAGTCTGTCAACAGATGCAGGCTCTGCAGATTTTCCCTATGATTCCTGCTATCGACCATGCTATTAACCTGATTTTCCCTTCTGAAGGAAAACTGAGCAACTTACCTCGTGTAGTCATTCATAGTTGTTTACTAATAATTCTGTAACGTAAAACTTTCTGATATTTGCTTTGCGGCACTGAACTTCAAACACCTTGGAGATGTTCAAAAGACCTGTAGATGTGGTGCTTAGGGACATGATTTAGCACTGGACTCAGAGTTATGTTCATGGTTGGACTCGGATGGATTTTTTTCCAACAAAAATGATTCTATGATTTCAAGACTTCTAATTTCTGAAAAGGAGACATCCTTCCCCTCAACCCTCTGAGACTCTCAAAATTATTCTGGATTGGCTAAGGCGAGTATTTGAGTCTGTGGTTGTTGCTTAAAACCGTATATTCTTATCCCCGTCCATAAACTGTAGGTAAATATATATATATGTGTGTGTGTGTTCAAATAAATCTCCTTGACACTTCCATCTTCATCCATTCTTCTTCCATCTGCATTTCTTGCAAAACAGCCCCTTGATTTGCTCTGTATTTTGTTCATTTTATTCTTGGATATCAGTTAAATCAGTGTAACTTCACTAAAACTTTTGGAAGCGGGGACACGGGGAGTGGGTAGATAGGTCTTGGCTTGTCTCTCTCTCTTCTGTGTAGTATCCTGCAAGATACTGTAAGTATCCTGTTTTGCCTCCTTTTAGCTGTGCTAAGCTTTCCTGGCATTTTCCAGCTGTGAGCTCCAGAGAAATTGCATAAGGAGATGCCTTGGGAGGCTCTTAGAGGACACCTGGATTTGGGAATTTAATGGTCTCATGGGACAGCCGATTTGAGCTTTTCCTTTAGAGGAATCAAATTTTGCTTCAGTATCTCTGTCAGCATTTTAAATTGTTTGCCTACATCGCAGAGGGGGAAGTGGTGCTTAGAGCAATACTTTACCATATTCATTTGACTCTACAATGGAGAAAAAATACATATCTACAGAACTTATAGGAGGATTTGCGGTGGGATTTTTTTCCCTTTTGTTCTTGCTTCTTCAGAAATATTTAGTTACCATAACAACATGATTGTTAAATGCATGCAGAGGGCTTTTTTCAATATAGTTTCTTTTGCTGTTAATAGGTTTTATTCTGAAACTAAAATAGTGAATTGACAAAAGTGATGAAATAGTTAGGAATGGCACCATGTTTTCTATACTTTGAAGCTATCCTGTGGTGTAGTGCTTATTCATGTGTAAATGTGGATTAAGGCTAAGAAAAAAAATATAATAATATCATGTCTGTTGTTAGTCTTTCAAAAAAGTGAAGTCTTGAACCATCTGAGATGTTACGAGGGCTTACAGAAGCATAGAATTGCGATAGATTGCAACTTGAATACTTGTCTCCCTGACTGCTGTTCAGCTGGTGGTGAAACCTGCTGGTCTGAAACACCTATCCAAAAAAAATAATGCAACTGACTTCTACATTTATTCTGGTTCTTGGTGCATGCTGTCTGTGTCTTTTAGTGTGTTAGGGTAGAAACAGCAAATAATTCTTTAACAACAGTAAGCATATTGTTGCTGGTGAGAAAAGGCTTGTGTTTATATGCTGAACTTTGATATTGGCTTGTGAAGGTGAGGGGAACACAACTGGTTACTAAACCAAACAACAGTTAGAGCAATCCAGCACGTAGCTGAATGAAGCAGAATGTGACAGTAGGAAATACATCTGTTCTACTTTGTGTGACTTGCTAGTGGGTAGAGTGCTGCATTGGCTTAACTTCAAACTTCCAGAAAGGACGTGGCTATTGAGAATTCAAACTAAAATGCTAAGTTATGGAAGAAAGCAAATGTTGTGCTTCAGTTTCTGCCGTGTGCTGAAGCTGAGGAGCTGACATTTCAGCATCTGAGTGGTGTCTTCATAGAGATGATGAGTACAGGCTGAGTCATGTAATCTTCAGCTTCAAAAATTAAAATTAATCTGTTGTATATAAAAGTTTTTCATTGCTGTCAGCCCACTCTGAACACTTAGTTATGCCATATGGGCCAGTCTAATTGCAACAGTTTTGGCTGGATTTTCTGTTTTTGTTTCGGTTTTGCTTTTCTTTCTATAAGAAAAAAAAGTGTACATAGTTTTTCTAGTACCTTGCCAACAGATTGCATCTGAACAGCTGCAAGGTCACCTTTTCTTTGAGTTACTGTGCCTATTCCTTATGAACTTCAGGATTTTTCTCTTAGCAAGCTTGATTGATAGCTAATTCCAGCTCAAAGTCCAAATGAACATTTCTGTTTGTGGATCAGTTACAGTTGCTTTCAGGTTTAACAGTAATGTGGATTTTATTATTTTCATTCTGGGATATTATTTTTTAAAATATATTATAATATACTTAATGTAAGTATATTGAGTATATTAAAAACATATTTTATTCAGCAGTCGTATTTTGCTACAGGTCAGTAACGTAAGGCAGATTCAGGTTTTAGAGTGTTTGATTTTTGCCTAAAATAAGGTACACCCGTGTCTACATATGACTAAACAATCAATTTTGGTAGGGAAGGGGAAAATGTGTTTCTCTGAGCCTTATTCTATGAAGCATAATACTGTTGGTTTGCTGTTTCTGGAGTGGATCATGTAGTATCTTTGTACATCGGGATGTGTTAAAGGAACATGATGCTGGATGTATGGCACACTTTGGATGGCCGAGGGAGACAAGGGAAGATGATTCCATGGTTCAAGATTTGGCCTCTCCAGTGTAGGAAGTTGCTTATTGTGTTTTCTTCAGTTTTTAAGAACAAAACAAATATGGGGGGTGTGGGAATCTGGAGGAGATGTTAGCAATAAGGATCAAGATACAAGCTTGCTTTTAAATTCTTTGTCGGCGTTTTGGTTTATTTCTTACTTCACTTACTACAGCAATTCTGTTTTCATCTCGGGTTATTTAAGTGTTTGAAATTACTGATGGTTCATGTGTTGGTGGTACCATATATCAATTTCATGATGCTGCCAATATGTCTGTGCAGTATTATCAAATTCTTGCTTGCTGGTCTCAGCCTGTTTCTGCCGCCTCCTGGATACTGTTTTCTTTTGCATTGGAGCTCAGTCAGGACTTCCCTGTTCAGCCAAGCTGATCTCTCCATTTCCTGTGGGGTCCCACTTACTGGTTCCCTGAGTAAGGTGAAATCTGCTTTCCAGACTCCAGGATTTGTGCTCTACTACTCTTCTTCCTCACTCCCCTCGGGCTCTTAACCACCTCTGTTTGTGGTCACTGCAGCCAAGGCTGCCATTGAGCATCACATCCCACACCAGATCTTCCTGGTTTTTGAACAGCAGACACAGCTGTGCATCAACCCTGGTTTGTCCATCCACTACCTGCATCAAAAGCTTATCCCTGTTGCTCTGTAATTTTGTAATTAAGGTTTTTTCAAACATTTTTCTGTTGTTAAAATACTAAAATGAATCCTAGTTGATTAAAAGAAAATGTGATATTGTATATAAAATTGAATATAAATTGGTGTATTTTGTAGCCATTTGCTTTTCTGTGAAAAATAGAAAATTAGGGACACCTCCTTGAATGGTGCTAAAATACAATAACGAGAATTTCTTTTCACATATCATCAGTATTTTATAAGGCAGAAGCAGAGGCAGATTATCTGGAATCAATACAAGCTTTAGAATCAACAAATTATTTTTCATGTGTGCTAAATTATCATGCGGGAGACATTCATTGTGAACTCGGCAGTAATATTTTTCTTCATGCAATTCTGAAGAGAAATTTCTGTGGTAACAGTGGCAATTACCAATTCGGTCTTAAATTACTTCTTCCTCTCTGGTAAAATGTAGTTTGTCCCAGTAGAGATTACACAGTTAATTTATAGAGGATTTTTTTTCTAGAGATATGAAATGCAGAAAATGGCCTTAACAGGCCATGTAAGTCATGTTCTTCTGTCCTTCTGGTGAGCTAGTTTTGATATGTTGTGTTTTTCTTTTGATTTGGGTTTTTTTTAATCTCTGTCCTTTTTAATGGAAAGGATTTGAAGAGGAAAATCATGAAACAAAATTTAGCTTTAAAACTTGATTATTTTACCTCTTAGTTTACCGCCACATTTACACAAAAATTGTGTGTAATCTGTGGTTCACGTTTTCAACTGTAGCTACCTCAGAGATGTTTTAATGAAGGCTGAGGAGATCAATAAATGATGCACTGCCAAGAGGTGTTAGCATCATATTAATGCAGTTTATTTGTTGGTTCTTGCCTAAGTGTAAATGTTGAGGTATAAATAAATAACCCAATAGTTTCTATGGGATTGCAACCTACATAGGTTAAATATCCTTATCATGTGGTAACTTCCATCTTTCAATTGAAACTTGCCCATAATGAAAGATTCTCTCTGTGATGAATTGTTAAATACTAATTATCTTGTTTCTGACAAATTTCAACAGTTTTCAATTTTTAAGAAATACAGGGTGTTTCAAAAAGGTCGACCCAGTTTCAATTGAAGGTCCATTTCAAACAGGTCCATCGTATTGAAACAGCCTGCATTTGTTCCCTATGAGGCTAAATAAAAAGCACTAAAGAAAATGTGACTTGAAAAATTATATTTTTCATAGGGAATGATCATTAAATCGAGTGATATGATGAAGAAGGTTCTTTCAGTCTGTTTGATGCTGGCCATCGCATCTTGATGCTGGTAGGGAAACTGTGAAATGCTGTAGTACTGCTCATTTAACCTGTGCATCACCCAGTGGAGATGAATGTGTGCTAGAAGTGAGCCTGTTAAGAGGCAGCTAGGGGGCTGCAGTTTTCTTGTCTCTTAACGGTCACCAAACCTCCTTTCTCTTCTTATGTACTTGCCTGTACTTTCTTTAGGTCTTATGTCTGCTCTTGACCTTCTGCCATCACCTAAGATCTGGTTGTATACTCATTGTACAGAAGATGTATTTGTTGCCAGTGGTGTCTTATCTGTGATGTCTCCTTTTATTTTTAAAATAAGTTTTTCATACAGCTGAGTAACAAGTGGAGTTTTGGCTGGTTTTTATCTTCCTAGGCAGACAGAGATTTCCTTGTTATCATCTTCAAGGACGAAATCCAAGACCTGTAGTTCTTGGTATCTTGTCTTAGTCCTAACCAACTTAATCAGGTAGAGCAGTAATAATTTTATATGATGGCCACTCTTTTTTAAGAGCAGCTCTAATTACAGAATCACAGAATTTTAGGAGTTGGAAGGGACCTCAAAAGATCAACCAACCCCCAAANAGGGTTCTGGTCTTGCTACGTACTTGGGGTTTTTTTTATATGTGGTAGCTGACTCATCACATGGAGCCTTTTTTTTCCCCTGTCTTTGAGAAAAGATGAGTTTTCCCACTGTAAACTTAGGTCCTTTCCGTAATACTTAACATACAGCAAAACTTAAGAAAATCTGTATGATTTTTATAAACTTAGGTTTTTTCTTACAGAACTAATAATTACATTGTTTTTTTAAAAAGCTTTCTCATATATTGGTTGCTTTTATGATCTGTTAGTTAAAGACTACTGAGCTTTAATTTTAAACAGGTAAGAACAATTCTCTTGGAAGACTCATACTGTCTTGCGTCCTACATACAAGGTATTGAGTGATGTTTTTGACAACCATATTATATATTATATTAAGAAAAAATTTAAAAGGCACTTTCTGCTCTTTTCCCCATCCTTCCCTCTCACTCTGACTTGATAAGTCTTGGTCTGCTTGCTAAAGGCAAGATTCACATGCTAGGGAAAATGCCATTAATTGCTGGCACATTTAGGGGTTTTGTGTTCTGCTTTGTCATCTGATGTTTCTTGACAACTTCAGCTTTTAGCAGCTGCAGTACACAAGGTCTGGATGTTGATACTGAATTACTTCCCCCTACATAAGTATGAATGATATTACTGCATGCTAAGATGCAGGCTATAGAAAATAATAAAGTGAACAAAAAGTAGTATTTCATGCTGCCATTTTAACCAGACACCCAAATCTCTAGATATAAAATGAAATCCTATGAACTGAAGTCAGGACATCAGCATGTCCCAAGGCTGATTAATATCACCTTCTGTCAAATAGTGCGTATCTCAGCCGGCTTGCTGTAGCCGATAATCTCCATTTTATTTTTAGCAAACCATTAGTCTCTTACAGGGGAGTGTGGGAGTAGTTGTCAAAGCTGGTGAAGGACTGCTATTAAACTGAATTGCTGAAGCAGGTGTTGGGGGGAGATCTCTGTAGTTCTTATCAATTAGCAACTAGTGGCTTCACATTTTAAAGACATGTGAAAAGCAGCCCTGTCATGCAAACATTTCCTAGCCTTCCTTTTGGCATTGTTAGACTGTGTCTTTTGACAAGTATTCCTTTCGAAGTTTCTGTTCTTTGTCAGCATTCAAGAATTTGTACTATGTAAATCCTTTCCTTAGTCTGTCAGTTCATTTTTTGAGGGGATCTTTCGTAGAGGTCTGTGTTTAGCCTGGGTTTCCTAAGGAAGCAAGGCTTTTGTGACCAGACTTGCCCATCCATCAATCCCTTTCTTTTACCCCTCCTCCCTCACTCCTAAAGGAAAAAAAAAACCCACCAACAGTCTGAGTGTTAACTGGCTGCTGATTTCCATCAGTGACAGAGGTGTGAAGCTTTCAGGATAGAGTAAATTGTGGTGAGAACTGGTGGTTAAGTAGAGAAGAGAAGTCCAAAACAGTTCACACAGAAACAATGGGTGAAATCTAGAGGTATCTACCCTGGCTGGCCACAAATGCTGCTGCCCCTCTGTTTGCCAGGCAGTGTGCATCTGCAGGCTTGGTTATAGCTGTAGTGTGTCATAGTATGGAAAGGATATTTGAATATGTGAACTGGGGAGAGAAGAGCACTAGGACTGTAGAAATAAATGGGGCCTGTTGGTCTCAGCAAGCATGGGTAGGGTGCGTCAGGTCTGCTGGGAGAGAGCTGATGGGTTGGTTTCTTTCCATCCTGCACATTGTGTTCATACCAACATGCTTGCTTGCTTTGTTGGTCTTCTTTAGTCCACTTTGCTCCTCTTAAACCAGTGGTGGCTGAGGAGTTTGTTTCTTCAATTCTCTTGAAAGTTGAAACTTACAGCTTTGTTAAAACAAAGCTGTGGTTTTGATGTCAAAAATCTTTATGGACCTAATTCTTAACTAAAGAAAAATCACCTCTTGATAAGACAATGGAAGAGAAGGAATAAACAGACCTAAACCCAGGTACTAGATCCTTTAGTGGGCTGATTGCCCAAGAAGCTTGGCTGTATCACATAAATCAGCTAAAAATGTGCCCTTTAGGTGAACTTGACTAATTATATTACGAAAATCACACTTCCAGAAGTTAAGATACTTGCCTCTGCTTGAAGTCCTTCACCCACTGAGCTTGCACAGTAAAAAAAAGACACAGTACCTTTAAATGAAGACAAGGATAGTCTACACCAATCAGCTTTAAGACAAGGGATTGTAAGCACCAGTAAACACCTAGTGAACAACAAATATGCTAAATATGTTAATTTATAATATGTAAATGTATGACTGTTCCAATGTTGTGTGTGCCAGCTTTGTGGGAATACCCCCTAGCACCCCTTTCTGCGCAGAACTGCTAATAAATGGCCAATACCGCGACTCTGCGTGTCATCGGCTTGCACACCGGGTAAACGAACCCTGTTTTGGGACAACAGTTGTATAGAAAGTCTTCAGTTATCTTTGATTTATCCTTGTCAGAGTCCAATTTAAAACAAAACAAAACAAAAACCAACAACAAAACCCAAAAAGCAACAAACATTGAGTTTAAGAAAGGTGATATAGGAGAAGAAAAGATGATACAGAGAAGAATGCAGGCTCCTTACTTCACATATACCTACTCCTAGTCCTGCAGTTTACCTAGACCACTACTCCTTTTGTGAGAACTGCAATCATGACAGGAGACTTCTGTAACTTTATCGAGTCCTTTTTCCTGCTTTTTCTGAGAGAATTGTTGCACACGCAGGTACTCAGGAAGCTCATGGCAGTGCAAGACAAGAACTCAAAATAAACACGGTTCCCAGCAGCGGAACTCGTAATCAAGCACCAAGTTGAGAAATCTTCTGACTGTAGATCACAAAGTGATGATCCAGCTCTTTTTGGCAATTGGATCAGAGCTAATTAGGATTAATGCTCTTGCCAGATCATAATTGCTTCAACTTCTGTAAATGAAAATCAGTTGTAAAACACAATAAACATTTGTTAAATAATTGGCCTGCAGAGCCAGCTCTGGCACCTTGCAAATTATGAAATTCTGTAAGTTTTCAGTTTGTAAGGAATCATGGAAAACAGAATTTAGTTTGGAAAAATCTGGAAGTGTAGTTAATGCTAGTGCATACTTTTTTTTTTGGTCTGGCTGTCAGGCTACTGGTATCAGTTACAAAGTGGCTGCTAAAGCTGTTAGTGTGTTGTAAACTTGAATATTAGTTGGATGGCCAGCACAAGCTCTGTGCATTACTGAGATTTGACACATGAATATTCTGAGTATGATTTTAACGGTGCATAGGACGTGTGCTTCAGTCTCTTGAATCTCTGTAGCAAATTCTTGGTTACTAAACCAGAGCAAATAATATACTTGTTAAAGGCAGAGAAAAAAATGTAGTTTCATGCTGTTATTCTCCAGATTCAGTGGGGATTTTCCCTCTTACAGTAAGTTCTCCATCCATGTAGTCATAAATGTTTGGAATACCTCTGCTATTAAAGAACTTTCTTGGATCCTGCCACTGAAATAGTTGGTACACAATGATGAGGTTCAGGACTACTAAAATTTGAACCTGAAAATGAAGGTGGCGTGATATTTAGGAGGATGAATGCCTCTGTTGCTGTAATAGGATTTTTATATCATTTTTATTTAGCTCTAGTGACATATTAAAGTTGAAAATACACATATAATTGGGATTATTTTTTTTTCTGACACAGGTTACAGGTAGGTTTTGAACCTTGTGAGGTTTGTCAAATAATGTGAATAGTCAGACAGAGATAATATTGATGATACTTTTTAAATCTGTTGCTATATGTCAAAATACCCAGTTATGTGAGACATATCTCATTCTTGAGGTTTTTTTAGATGGTTTAGTAAGAGGTTACTAGACAAACCAGTGTTTTCTTTTCTGTTTTCATTTCTAGTGCATTCCAATGCCTTATTTAGTAGAATAATAGTAGAACTGGGCAGTTTTCTTCTCTACTCTTGTTGCCAACATGTTTCATTTTGCACAGTGTTTCAACATATCTGGTGATTCTCTGCATGTACCAAAGGCTTCTCTCTGCTCATTTTCTCCTCTGGTGATTAACTATTGATCATTAACTGCGGGAATTATGGGCTAATACAGCCTCCCTGCTGGAAGTTAGGCTGTTGATCTAAAGTACTATTTGTTAGGATCAATACCCTAGAAATACAGCACTTTACTGCTGCCACTTCTTCTCATTATCAGTCACCATCTGTTCAGACTATTCATCAGATCGTTACACTGCTATATATTACTAGCAACTCAAAAACCAGTATTGTAATTTATCTACTGATTCTGTTTCTTATAAATGCGAGTGTAATAATTTTGGCCTGCCTGTATGGGAATCCCTATATAGGAATGATGATAAATTTGTATTTTTAGGGTATTTTAAGTACATACCTTTTGGCTGCTGTGCTGATACATAGCTGTTTCAGTTAAGAAAGATTTTTCTTATTTATTAATATTTTAAATAGTTTTCTATTTAAGAACTTTTCATGCTAGATTTGAAAACTGGAAGCTAATCTTTCTGGATGTACTCACACTCCTTCACAACTAGTTCTCATCATCATTCCTGTTTCTCAAACTTATGCTCAATCTCTGCACTGTTGGTTGCCTTCCACCTTTGTAAAGTTCAATTTTGGGTCTCTGATCTGTTTTCTTGCTGCTTTTGCTTTCTTCTTTGCATTTATCTTAAGGGACCTCTGACCACTTGTTTGAGGATAAAGTGAGGTAGGGGTGGATATGTTACTGTGGATGTGAGTTGGGTTCTGCAGGTATCACTGGCACTGTGGGTTAATGTACTACAGCAGAAAGTGTATCAAAATTAAAATAGTGTCCAAACAATGGAAATACATGAAACTTGAATTATTGTACTTTAAAATAAACATTATTTTAAAAGTTAATTTGATCTCTTCTTCAAATTCTTTAGTCAGATAGGATTGCCTTAACTTACTTTGGGTATGTAACTTAGATGAAAACACAGTGCTAAGTAAGAACTGAAGAATTAAAATGTTCTTACATTCCTCAAAATTATATTTTTTTAAATATGTACTAGGAACATGGATAGTTTTCACAAAGATTTCAGATGTAACCAAGCTCAATGAAACTTAATTCTCACAGGAGCAATAATCACAGAATCATTCTAGTCGGAAGAGACCTTTAAGATCATCAAGTCCAGCCATTAATGTAGCACACTGCCATGTCCCTAAACCGTGTCACTAAACCATGTCCCTAAGCACCACATCTACGTGTCTTTTAAATACTTTCAGGGATTGTGACTCGACCACTTCCCTGGGCAGCCTGTTCCAGTGTCTGACAACCCTTTCAGTGAAGACATTTTTACTAATATCCAATCTAAACCTTCCCTGGCACAACTTGAGGCCGTTTCCTCTCATCCTATCGCTTGCTACTTGGGACAAGAGACCAACACCCACCTCACTACAACCTCCTTTCAGGTAGTTGTAGAGAGCTGGCCACACCATTTCTGATACAAGCCAGGATGCTGTTTGCCTTGGCCACCTGGGCACATTACTGGCTCATATTCAGCCGACTGTCAATCAACACCCCCAGGTCCTTTTCCACCAGACAGGTTTTCAGTCATCTTTCCTCAAGCCTGTAGCGTTGCATGGGGTTGTTGTGACGCAAGTGCAGACCTGACACTTGGCCTGGTGGAACCTCATACAACTGGCCTCAGCCCATTGATCCAGTCTGTCCAGATCCCTCTGTAGAGCCTTCCTGCCTCAGGCAGATCAACACTCCCACCCAACTTGTTGTCATCTGCACATTTACTGAGGGTGCACTTATTCCCCTGGACCAGATCATTGATAAAACTATTAAAGAGAACCGGCCCCAATGCTGAGCCCACCACTTGTGACTGAACATTAATTCCGTTTACCACAACTCTTTGGCCCCAGCCATCCCGCCAGTTTTTCACCCAGCAAAGTGTACGCCAGTCCAAGCCATAAGCAGCCAGTTTTCTCTAAGAGAATGCTACAGGAAATAGTGTCAGATGCTTTACTAAAATGTATGTGGACAACACCCACAGCCTTTACTACATCCACATCATGGATTATTAATTTTTTAAAAAAATTTTTTAATCAGTTAATAGAGTACTGTGGCATAGTAGCAGTGCACAGCTCTAACACTTCCTAGTATATGCAGATTTTTCAATTTAAGACAGGTACTGATGATGTACTTGGTGTATGATGTACTTTTCACTTTGAAATCAAAGCTTTTCTTTCTGTTTTAGAAAGAAAGCTTTACAGTAGCTTCACTATTAGCTGTGATTAATAAACAGATGGGCTAAATAACGTTAAGGAAAAAAAGCTATTATGTTTGTCTTCCCTAGACGCATCCTTCTTGTTCTATGTTTATTTTCTTATCCAGGTCTTCTCAGATTGTTAAAATACTTCTACACGTTTCCACTCCTCTGTTTTTGATTTCCAGCTTCCCATTATCTCACACGGCTTTTCTAAAATGTCTTCTGTTGGGAGCTGTGGCTAGAAGGCTCATTGGCCTAATGAGTATGGTTTTGTAGACTTCATCTATAATCAGCGAGGAGTTAGCCAAGGTCTCCCTTAAGGGGCAATTCAGAGATGACCGTAGATGCTCATGTTTAAAATTCATAAGGGTAAAGACAGACAAGGTTTCCAGAAAAAAAGAGCTTTCGGGTAGAGCAGCTGAGGAAAAGTCCTCAAACTAGTTTTTAAAATGACCTGTTACATACATTCCTTTTACTCTGGTTGCATACATTTACAAATTGCCAAAACACAAAAATGCTCTTTTTTTTTTGTGATTTGATGCAGTCTTGTGAATAGGTGATATCTGAGCAATAGCTTTTAAATTAGTATTTTGAAGTCAATTTAGTTCTGAAAGTAATTTGTTTCCAGAAGCTGCATCAATATCTACCTCCCCAAACCTTCTGTTGTCATCCTTTCCCAATATGCTCCTTAACTTGTTTTTTGTTTTATTTTGTTGGCTTTTTATCTTTAGTTTTTTGGCTGCTTCAATCTAATGACCATTGTTTTAGGCTATTTCAGTAGAGTAGGATGTTGATTTGGGGAGATAAATTTGCAACACAGAACTAATAGCCCTCTTTTTAGTTCAAACTTACAGCCAATGCAAGTGTAACAGTCTTTAAGGGCATCTGTTCCTTTAAGCTAGTTTCTCATATTAATACATCATGATATGTTCTCATCTAAGACTTATTAAACATAAAAATAGCTGTTTTGAATGATACAACTGCTGTATCTCTTGGTGTGAAAGAGAAAGGTGGGAGCAAGCAAAGAGTTACACGTCTCATGGTATGTTTTCATATTTTCTAGAAGTCTGAGTGAAGAACTTTCTCAGCTGCATATTGAACTATTTACACTTGAAGCCCTTGATGAGATTTTTCTTATATGAATTTATCTGACTGTTTTTCAGTTCTCTTAGGTTTTGGCATCCATAAGTCATGGTTATGAGATTCATGGTTGAATTGTGTGTACTTGATGGTTGCTTAACAGAAATTTTCTGTTTCCAGGGTAACAGAACTGCCTGTAATATTTCAGTAGACATAGCATGACTTTGTAGCACTTAACTTCCTCCCCCGCACCCGTCCTTTTCCTTTCAGAATTTCTAAGGTTTTTTTTGCTTTTTGGTGCAAAGGACTGTTGAACTAATGTTTTCAGAGATCTGTCTGCAAATTCTTTCTTACATCACAGAAAGCTGTTTGGGACTTACTATTCCATATGTACAGTTAGGGAATGTCTCTTTCTCCTCTGTGTATTTAGCAACATTGAAGAAGCAATATCTCTGCAACTCTTGGCATTGCTCTTTACAGCGTCCTGGCTGTTGTTGAATCTCTTCTCTCTTGAATCTTTTGTTACCAGCTCAAATAACTGCACATCATCCACAGACTTTAACTATCTTCTCCAGATTACACACAGCGATGTTGAACTGTTGTTCCCCAGTGTTGGTAACCTCCCTCCCCTCTGATCAGGTGAAAGCCATTTCCCTTATGTCCTGCCCTTAACTATTCAGTAATTCATGAGGACCTCCCCTTTCATCTTCTCATGGTCCTTTTTCCTTTTGCAGTCTCTGGCAGGTTATCTTATTAGAGGATTTAGGAAATTGGTCACATGTGAAACAGATGTCTCATATTGGATGGTTCCTTGAAAGAACTGTAATAGATCTGCAAGGCAGGACTTCGGTCCCCATTACATCATTCTGTTTTGATCTACAAATTTTGGTGAAATGAGTTAATGTATTTATTTTTCTTATGTTTAGTTTAATGATCACATAGGAGACTTGCAATAATTTTTGGCCAGTCAAGAAGATCCTGGGCAATACGAATGTCTTGTGAGAAATCTTACCCTATGTGGTATTATATTCTGAAGTGGTAATATTTTCACTTGCTTTCTTGATGAATCTTATCTTTGCAATATAAAGGAGTATGAATTATATGTAAACAGTCAAATTGTCTCAAGTCTATGAATTCTTCTTAAACTACTTGCCATTCCTGTTAGCCTGTAGGAAAGGATGACTTTCAACTGTTGGCCTATGAACTGATTACAGTAGGATGAATTGCCCTGAGCAGTTGTTGCATCTTTAATAAAGATAAAAATGAACTGGAAACATCTTGTCTGGCTGTAAAAATTCTTTGGTGATGCTTTTACAGAAACAGTTTACAAAGAACTGATGCTGAATTATGTATGTGAAGAAGTGTAAAGACTCAAAAATCTGTTTTGTTCCACTGCAGAATTTCTGCCTTCCAGTAGTTGTTTGTTGTTGTTGTTGTATTAAGAAAAAAATAAGATTCAACTTTACTCTCTCTTCTGAGGTAATGAACTACTCGTGTTTAATTTCAGAGAGATTACTCATTCCTCACAGTTTATACGTTTGGAATTTTAAACTAGAATGATTGCTTATCCTCTGAAACTTCTGACAAGTCTGTATTGAAGTACAGGTGAGTAGAAATCTATGTAAGAGCTTTACTTTGAAGAAGAACAAATATTTTCATTATAGAAGTTAGTATTTTGAAGCGCTTATGTGATCATAGAATCATAGAACGTGCCAAGTTGGAAAGAACCCTCCAGGATCACCGAGTCCAACTCCTATCCCTGTGTAGGACACCCCAGCAGTCACACCCTGTGCCTGAGAGCATCATCCAGATGCTTCTTGACCTCAGTCAAACTTGGTGCTGTGACCACTGCCCTGGGGAGCCTGTTCCAGTGTTCAATCACCCTCTGGATAAAAAACCTTTTCCAGGTATCTAAATAACTGCACATCATCAACAGGATCTTGGGAATCTCTGCTCACTGTGCAGTTACAAAATTGTTTTTATTTTGAGCCATCTCTCAGTACTCAAAAACCATTTTTTCGTCTCACTAAATTTGGTAAGTGATGGCTAGATGGTTAGAATAAAGGACAAACTAGTAAAAAGAAAAAAAGTATCTGTAGAACTAGCCATACAATGTTTTTGGGTGTAACACCTTTTAGCTTTGTGTGACCTACTCCAAGTAGGTTTGTTTGCCATAATCTCATTGCTGTGCGCATGGTAGGCTTGAGGATTAAAGGAGGTTTTAGTTGAGCTGATGGCATCTGATTTCTGAAACTTTTTAAATTCCCCTCCCCCATGTGCACATATACCAGCTTAGTTACATTGGCATCTTTGTGGAAAATCCTAGAGACTTTAACTTATGTAGGTATTGAAGAGGATTTCCTTCAGTGAGAGGATAAATTATGTTTTGGGAGCTCTGGTTTCCCCATCTGCTTTGGTTCATCATCTGTTAGAACTTTCCCTTCTCACCCGGCCTGTGGAAATTTAGAAATTTTGTTTGGTCTCCTCTCGTGAGACACCTCACATTCATGTTTCTTCTTGGATTCAAAGGCTGTGTCTTGACACCCTGCAGCTTACTAGTGAAATAATGATAACACAGCAGAGTTCTTAATGTGGAAACTGATTTTTAGGAGTCTGCTGGTGTTGTCACTGTCTCCATGCACTCACAAAGCACTGATTTAAGTGTGCCGTTATTGTATTTGCCTGTGTTCAAACCCCCCATTTTGGAGGGCAGGTTTTGCAGGTGTCATCGTACTTGGCACAGGGACAAGCCCAGCCTTTATACTGTTGGGTGGTTCAAGCTGCATCCTGTGCTTTAAAATTGGCTGTTAAGCTTTTACAAAGTCGTGCATGGCTGGGGAAAGTCACACCCCATGTGCGTATCTCAAGGGTGAAAAGTGGTACAAGAAAGGTATTTCTTTTTCTCAGAAAGGGTTAAGAAAAATTCTTGCTGAACTGTTATCAACATGATTTTATATAATGAACTATAATCAGAAATAGTATGCAAGGCTGATTAAGGCTGTTGATGCACTGAAACAGGAATACACCCACACATGTACTTTCTGTAGGTAATTTGCTTTTGAAGGTTTAGTATTGGAATCTAAACCATTTCAAATCTGTTTTCATGTTTCTAAAGTGTTTTGCATGCATGTAAACCGGGAGCAGATGTAGATATTTCCTTCTACTGACCATAGCTGGAAAAAAAATACCACATAAGGTGAAAAGGCTTTTGCGTCATACTGCCTTAGTTTTTACTGCAAAAACCTCAAGTAGACACACCGGACTATGTTTGGGATTCAGTTAGAAGGAGGTAGGTTTATTTTTCTTGTTTCTGCCAGATATTGTAGCCCAATTTACAGAAGAGACAGTAAATCTTCTGAAGAAAAATTTTGCTGGTCTTGTGCTGGAAGGGCAGTTGGTAAAAGACATCTGTAGTGTTGTGAAACCTGAGGTGTACCCACGTGGTCAGATAGGTGGGTCAGACACACACAAATTTAGTTATGCTTTGAGATAACTAGCAACATCCAACCATGCATCTAAATTTACCTTTCATGTTTAAAGATGTCTGGATGAAGTGCCAGTACTGCTGGCATATGTATGCTTGTAATAGACTGACTCTTATTTAAATTGCAAAGTGTTTTTAGGTGTCAGTGCCACCTTGCTTGCTCTTTTCAGTTTGTATCCTGCTTTGCCAGCTTGACTGTCTGGATTCGTGACCAGAATTGTTTATGTTGCTTCTTCCTGGTGTAACAGTTTCGTTGTAGCTCGCTTTACAGAATGGGTTGTGCACAAATTTTCACAATCACTCCTTCAGAGTTGATGTGTATGGCCAGCTAGGTATTATTTTCCCTTTGTAGTAATTGTAGATAACTGTGTCTTCAGCGGGTGACTTGTATCTTTAAAATTTAAGTACTGCCTATTTGGATATTTTCAATTCCTTTTATTATATAGTGTATGTTAGGACTATAGAACATAACATGCCTACACCATCAAACCAAAGGGTTTCATCTACCTGTTGGTCAGTGCTGAGATACCTACGCAAGAGAGAATTTCTAAATAACAAAAACCCTTTCTTGGTTTTCTGCATGTAGAGAGGAGTTCTATTTAAGTATTCTGAAATCCAACCTGAACACCCACTAATAACACAGTGCTCACAAGAATTGAAACAACCAAAATATTTATATCTAGCTTTATTGTTTTCTGCATCATAAATGTTGCAATCATGCAGCATGCAGATTTCTGCTGAGTAACTGCAGATTTTGGCAAGTGGCTTCCTTTTCTTTTTCGATATTGTTTTATTCACCCTTATTAGGACTTGAAACGTTTTAGATGTAGAATAATAATTTATGTACAACCAGTCTGGCTTTTGTCTTGTGTTCTTTTGTACATACCCATATGCAAAAGGGGAGTGCCACTGGAATATTTATTCATTTAGTACAAGGCTTGTGTAGTTATACTCTGTTCCCTTCTGTGTTTTTAAAGCTGTTTACTGTTTTATCCATCAGTCTTTTGCATTTCACATTGAAAGCAGATCCTGTCCATATTTTTCTGCTAGATTTTCATACCCCAAAAAATGATGAATGCTTGCTTAAAACAGTTTTTCTTTTAGTCTTAGTTTTTAAGGATGTTGGAAGTATCTACAGTAAAACTAATGAGAAAGGCTATATAGAGTCCTGTGGGGAGGTTGAGCTGTTTATTCCTTTACAGCCATAAAAAATGACATTTTGGAAAATAAATGTGTAATAAAAGTGGTTGTCAAAGGACAGAAAGCTCTTTGTATGTGTTTTCTCAAAAATAGCAAAGTACATTATCCCCAGGGATCTCTGATGTCCATGCCCGCTCATGTTATGTAAGAGTTAGAAGCCTAAAAGCTTTTATTTCTGGTGGATTTATGGTGCATCCTAAGTTTAGCTACATACAACATGTGTGTCAAATGGTAGCCTAAGATGGCTTTCCTTTTTGGTCTGTGGGATAATCCCTATGCATAGCTCTGAATGAAGCCAAACATCGTAAATAAATGTATTCCTTGGACAAAGGTCACAACCTTTTTAATTCAGGAATATCCATTATACTGAAGGAGTGGAGGGGGTTGCCATAAGCACTGTGCAAAGAATATGTCGTGACTTACTGAATCAGTTGCCATGCCTTCTATGCAAACAATTTAATTGTTTGAAGAAAAATTTCATCTGGTTATAGCTTTTATTTGCATATATGCATAAAGTAGGCTTTAGAAAAAACAAAACACGGTTCCAGAAAGAAGATTGCACACAATGTTCAGTTTCCCCCTTTGAGATGGAGCATGTTGGAGAAATTCAGCATACATTAATCTATCAACATCACTGAAGTACTGGTCTAGATGTTTGGTAGTGGTAGTAATTTAGAATCCTTTGCAAATTAATGCATAACTAATTTTGAAATCTGTTTCAGTGTTCCAATGGAAGGACGCCAGTCTGGCTTGCAAATGGGATTGAATGTTTGTGACTTAAGTGGTTGAAGGCAAAGTATGAAGCTGATGGTCTAAGAGAAAAGTTGAAAAGAATGTAAAACATGACAAAGTGAAGAGTTGCTGGAAATTATTATTGTTTTCATATAAAATCTGTTACTTATTAATTTTTGGTTGTATCTTCTAAGATCAGTATCTAAATAAAAACAGTTAATTTTTTTTTTAAACCCTTTCTTTTAACCCACATTATTAAGGGGGTTTTATTTCTTTTGGGTTTTTTGTTTGTTTTGGTTTGTTTGGGGTTTTTTTTGTTTGGTTTTTAGTTCTACATTTTAAAATCAAGTTCTTTACACTGATATACCAGTATTCTTATGAGGGCTTAAAAGTAAATTGGCATATTGTTGAAAAGAATATTTCTGGTTTTTTTCCAAAAGGATTTGTAGTGGAGAAGGCTGTGGGGGCTTCAGCTGGGTGCATTTCAATTTGAATGTTCCAGCTGTCCACAATCATTAAAAAAAAAGTCAAAATGCAAGTTTTGCTTACAAGTCTGTATCATCTTTTAAGGTTTTTAATTTGCTTCCTTTCTCACTTGACTGTATATGGCAGTCTCTTGAAGCAGCAGCCGCTGTACTTCTTGCAGGAATTGTTTGAGGATTAAATGCTTCCTTATCTGTTCAACATGTGAACTGTTAAAAAGACCTCTCTCTTACTCTCTGTAGTCCTTGTATGACCTCTTAGTCTTGACTGTGATTTTCACTATCTTTATTTTTATGCTGTCTTTACTTGACCAAAGTTTGAACAATCTGAATACCTAATATATTTCTACTGTGGAGCCCATCCCAGGTTATTAGGTTCTGTAACTCAAAATTTCCAGTAGAAATATATTATGAAATTTAGTGGCATTAGGTTTAAATTCATTTGCTTTTCTTCATATAATCAGTGAATACAGATTCACTAAGTGCATAAATCATCAGTAGTTGCAGGAACAATTATTTAAATGACATCATTATTGATGACAACATTTGTTTATTTTATTTTCATGTACTTTTGTCTAAAGTATACTCAAACTTGTTTTTAAGAGATAGCATTAACATCTTTTGTGTAAATATATGCAGATTTAGGTATACAAAAACATACATGGTGTATATATCTACACACAAAAACAAAACACCTTTTCTAGAGTAAAATACCTTAATTTTGTGTATGCTACCACAAAAGAATACCATTTAAATAGACCAACTGACATTTTTAATACGTTGTAAGGGAAGAAACCCCTTATTTTTAGCTGTCTGCTTTCAAAATACTGTATTTATTAGTTTGAACTTGTTTTTCACTTTACAAACACAGTGCTTAGTTTTATCTGTATAACTTCCAGGTGCTCTCTGCTGTTTTTTCTAGTGTGCCAGAACTGTAATAGACTCGCATAATAATCTGTTTTGTGGTTTTGGGACAATAGGCAAGGGAGCAAATTCATTGAACAGCTATTAGTTATTTGGAAGGTTGAAAAAACGATTGTTTCCTTGATGAGATGCTCGGCTGTCTCTTGAGTGGCTTTTGTTGAAGGAGGAAAGTGAATTTTGAAATCCAAATTGATGGCATCTGTTCTACTCTGTTGGAGGCCACTGTGTAACAGGAGGTGCTGAGCAGGAAGGGTGGTAGGGGGCAATAGCTGGTGGTAGGGGGCAATAGCTGAGCGTGCTGGCAGCTGGGCTCAGTGAGAAGGTGGTGTATGGCTGGCTGGCTGCTGAGGAGGCATGGGGCATGGGTGAAGAGGGATTGGAAATACCTCATGTGGTCATCTAGGAATAATCTCCGTGCTCCTAGTTCTCCTCTCCAGAGCTGCAACAGTACCTTTAAAGCAGGAGCAGTAGTTTCAGGAGCATGTTCAGGAATGTGTGTGGATATGAAACAATCTCTAGATGATTAATACGGGGGTTGCTGGGAATAAAGCCTATTAAATTTAGGTAAAATTTAACTTTCCCTTCTGAAAAGCTGCTTTTGTTCCTCCCTTAAACACATGACTGTGTGATCAATCAACCTAGAGAGAAATGGTACCCTGTGGAGGTTTGGGAGCTGAATGATTTCCATGAAGACAGCAGAACAGCTCCTTGCAATTCTATTGTGAAATCATGAGTTTAGGGAGCAGCAACTGCAGCGATAGAGCAAAGGAATAAAATGGTGTTGGGAAAAATACTTTGAACACTATCAAAATGGTGTGTTTATATTTTTTAATAATTCTATTGTCAAATTAGTGACACAGTCTAACACCTGTCATAAAAAACAAATTAGCTTTGAGTTGCTCTCCAAATGACTTAGAAAAAAGTGGAAGTTTAGAAGTAGTAGGTTAAACACCCTCTTCACCCCTCTTCCAAAGGGAGGTCTCTCACTCGGCTCTGGTGTCTGTGGGGTGTCATGAGACGTGTGGTGGTGGCTGCTGGCACTACCACACCAAGTGCACAGAGGCCACAGGCTGAGCTCTGTCTTTGTATTGGTACCAGAGTTGTGCTGGAAACAAACTCGTGGCCAGCCTGGAGGAGGAGGGCATTGTATGAGCCTTTCTGCTATGGAAGTATGGGCAAGGATGCCCCATATGGGAAGGTGCACCAGTGGGGCTTACTGTGATGTACAGCAATTACGCTGAACTGTACCATGCCAGCAAGTGTCAGCCCATTTCTTTTGGGATTTGTTTCTGGGTCTGGTTTTGTGTGTGTGTGTGTGGTTTTGGTTTGTGACTATTCAGGTCAGAGTCTCGCAGTATCAGAAGTCAGTCATTGATTAACTCTGGCAGTTTGCAGATAAGTAACTTTTATAGGAGTTCACACACCAGAGAGCAGTCTGATTCTGGAACCGTTACCCACAGATGCAATGTATCAACAGCCAGAAAGTGAAAAACAAACACAGAAGAGAAACATATCTTTAGAAAAAAAAAAGGGGGGGGGGGTAAGTGGAACTCTCTTTTGTAGTTGCTAAAAATTTACTTTTTTGAGAGGTGGTATCTGGGAGCTAGAATATTTTGATTTCGTGTTTTGGCACTGGTTTAGAGTTGCTTCCTAGAGAGCAAGTGCTGCTATAAAAAAAACCAAACCTATTGCCATTAACAATCTCATTCCAGGAATAGAATACAGTATAGCATACACTAAGACTTGTCAAAGTCTTTTTTTCAACTTCTGTAAGTTAGCTTCCAAGAAAAGGATTCTGCATTTAATTATTCAAATGAGTGATACTGGTACCAACATGGAATGTGAGTGTTGAAGTGGGAGTGACCTTGTGCAGTGCCTTCTCTGTCTCTCTCTGTCTCAGTTAAAAGGAGATTTAAAGGGCATTTTGGTCAACAGTTGCTTGTACACTTGAGTATTTTAACCATTAATCAAGACAAGGATATCACAAAATTGATGGGAAAACAGAGGACACAATTCTGGCTTGAGATACTGTAGTGTTTGTATGGAGAATAATTGTGTGGGAGACCATAATGGAGAAAAATGTGCTGAAATGCACAGGTAAGGGCTTACTGTCCCCTGTGCTCCTGTACCTATTGATAGCTTTTATTATGCTTCATTTAGCATCCTGTTATGTCATGAACATTTTGCCACTGCCTGTGAGTTTGACCATTGAGTGTGACTTCATGGCCTTCTGCACAGGGAGGCCAGCTGGTTTGCTGTGCTCTGAGCTGACTGATGGTTTACAACCGTGGTTAACAGGGCTCAAAACCTGAGGGAGCAAATTCTGCTGAGGACCACAGCACATGAGCTCAACCTTGACGTCCTTGTCTAGTGACTGCACACCCTCCCGTTGTTTCACCACGTGACAGAGCAACCTTGTATTTGCCTGTAGAAAGTCATACTGCAAGAGCACAAACTGATGGTAGTAATTCACATTAATTACTGTTAAGTCTTAAAACCCATGTAGCCTTGCCCAAGTTCATACATTTTAGCGTGATCTACTTCAGCAGAGAACAGAGTTAAGAATAAAGCAATATTAAATCTCAGCAGATCAGTGCAAGTGGTTGTTTTGTATGTGGCAACAAATGTCACTCTGTTTCCCTAGAGCAAAAGTTCTCTTCTGAGGGTTAGGGAGCAAGGAAACATTGAGAGAAAAAGGCAGAAACATGGATTTGCTTACATGTAGATTGGTGGCAAATTTTGTAGATAACATAAGTAGGGAAGGTGGGGGGAGGAGAAAGATTCCTTGATTTTTCTATCTTTCATCCTGTGCAGAGCTGACAATTGTCACAAATTCAGTTAACACAAAACAATCAATACTTCTAAGCATAACAAAGAAAAGCCTGATCATCTAGTAAAATATCAAACACTACTCCTCAAATAGCCTTTCGTTTGATAAAAACTTCCTCTAAAAGATGAACCTTTTAACTTTCCTTCAATTATAACAATGGAAGTAATCCTGGGAAGACTAGGATAAAGTTAATGATAGGTAACCACATAAAGCCAGATCTTTCTAAAGATTAAATTGAATTTTTCTCCCCTGAGGAATAAATTCTATGAAATGAGACATTGTTTTGTACATAAGCTAACTTCATTGGCTAATAAATTAATGTTCTTCCGCCAGGATTTGGTCTGTGTTACAATCCAATTAAGAATTTGTGACACAAATAGATGAAGCTTTCATATGTAAAATATTTTCTGTTGTTCTCATTTATTTTTCTGGTTTCAGAAGTGCTGCTAGTTTTCAGGTTTTATGACGGTGCCATTTCTCTTCCCAGTAAAAGTTAACAAGGGCTACTGTCGGCAACGTGTGTGTTTGTTGCACTGAGTTTCCTAGTTGGCTAAATTTCAGTAAGCCATGTGGAATAGAGATGACTTAATTTACATTTTTAAAACTACTTGCTGTGAAATGCTGTTTCAGCTATAAATGCTACTAATTGCTCCTTATCCTACAGTTTTCAGGATCTTAACATTTCCCAGGTAATACATAGCATTTACCACCATCTACTGTATTTTATTGTTTTGACTGGAGGATTGAGAGAGAGGTGTTTATGAAGGGTTGGCAAAAGTGAGACTTTTCTAGAATTTGAAAACTGACTCCCTCATTCCCAAATTTTAAAGTATAAACCAATACATTTTAATGAGGGCTGGTGGTGAAATATGAAGTCTTTCCTCTGGAATATTATGAATCTTAAATAATTTGGTGCCTCCAAATCAGTCTCTGTCAACATCAGAGTAGTAGGATCATTAGCATCTGTGATGCTACAGTCTGAAGCCTCAACATGTTCCTAGCAGGTAACAGAGTAATTACTGAGTCTCTTTGAGTAAAACTCAGTTGTGGGTAAAGTCACTACTTCGTAAGGAAAATCAGCGTGATCCCACATAAACTAAATCTAGGAAAAACTGTAATAGAAGGTCTCCGAATTGATGCATCAGGCTTGATCTCCTTTTTTTCCATTCATACAAAAAAGTTGATGTTGAATCATCTTACTTGGCTACCTGAATCCAAGATAGAGACTGATCAGTGTGCTGCAGTTGGGTTTTTTTACTCTCTTGAGCTGATTTGAGCAAGATATTTCTTCTTAATCAACTGCTTATATTTGCTTCTTCATATTCCAAGGGCCTCTGGATGAAATCTTGAATGGTAGGTCTTCATTTTCCTCATGGCTAACTTCAATCATGTGGAATAATAGATCAAGATCTGTTGACTTACCTGCCTTTTCAGCATGACACAGAGCTGCAAAACTGTCTTCAGATTAATCTACAAGGACCTTTTAGTTTGATCAGAATGGTCCTTTGTCGTATGGCTGTGACCCCAGTTTTGGAGGAGGGAACAAAGTGATGAAAGAGCTATAAATAGAAAGGGAAAGAATTAAACCAGGTTTGTTTATTCTCAATTTAAAATGAGCTACAGATGCAAAGTACTCTGGTGCTGGTAAAAAATAATGAATAAACTTTGTCATAAGAATTCAAGACCCATTCTGAACAGACCATTGGCTTGCATTACTAGTTTATTGCATGCCATCTGATAGGCAGATCATTGGTTTTTCAAGCTTGATCTCTTAACTGGTTTTTAATTGATGTAATCAGTACTAAATTTAAATGTACCTCTTTTACAAGTTTTTGCATGTGGTTTACATTTATGACTTTTTATATGTAGGAGTTTATCTGAGTATCTTGTTGGCTTCCTCAGTAAGTTTGATGAGTTGGAGAAGCATGCGTTTCCTTGGTTATGCTAGTTTTTCCTACATACTTTGTGTTAGCAATTCTGCTACCTAATATTTAAGTTTCTACAGGTTTCTCAGTTCATAATACCATCTGGTTATTGGTAACTGATGGTCATTTAAATCAACCATGATTCACTCTGTCTTTAATGATGTCATGTTTTGCAAGTAATTGATATGAGAAAATGTCAATGTGCAAATTGCTGTTATTGTTCCTTTTCCATTAAATCTGATGACTGCTGTACTCAGGAGTACTTTAGGAGTTTTTAGTGTTAGTAAATACAATGTTCTCGCTTTATTTTGTTTAGAGGTAATCGCACCTTTTTAACCAGACTTGGGTCTCAAATTAGACATCAGGATAGGAAAGTCTAGGGAAGCAACAACAGACGGGTAGTTACACTCTCAAAAAACTTGACATAAGTAATTTATTCATATTTATATTTATTAATATAAAAATAGGCACAGGCAAAGGTGGAATTCTGTTCTTCAGAGTATATCAGCTATTAGCTTGATCATTTACTGCCTGTATTCCAGCTGCTACAGCAGATGAAGTAGGATGGTTGCAGAAGCCTGCAGAACATGAAACAGCTGGTCCCTAGAATAAGACATCCTTAATGCTGAGTCAGGAATATAGAAAGTATTTCATCTGGAAAATCTCCTGTGTGGTTGTGTAACTAATGACTGTACCATACATATATCAGATCAAGAATAAATTCCACAGAGCACATGGGGCTTTTTTGTATATTGTTATATAGCTATATGTCTTTATTTAGGATGGTTGTCCCTGAAATTTTTAAAGAGGAAAACAATAGTAATTTAGGGGTATGATGACAACAGCCTGGCAGCATTTGTATGTTTATATGATTAACACCACCAGGCTTGGGAATTTTTTAGAACTACTGCATAAACTTCTGCTCTTGAGTTAATGAGAAACTTGTACTAGTAGGTTATCTGTTTCTGTAAGGGCCAGAAGGGGGAGGAGGTGTATACTTTGATATATACAGAGATACTGATTGTATTTCAGAGGAATGGTGAGGGACAGAAATCTTTGGTTTCGTTGCAGGCTATGACGAGGATTGTGTAGTAGTGGTCACTTGTACACCCTCAGCTTGTGTGCCACCCTCACCTTGACTCTTCCTTCACCATCCTTTTTAGCCTGTCTACATCCTGCCCTTAAATCCTTATCAGATTTCATTCTATTTTCCTTCTGTTTGTCCTGTAAAAGCAAGTCTCTTTAGATCTTTAGAAAGGTCTATGCAGTGTTCCTGTTTCCTAGAGCTTATTGCATGAACAGTATTTGCTTTGGCACTATTGAAAAGCATAGGTAAAATATTAGGTCACATGATGGCATGCAGTGTTTGCATTTTTCCTTCCTTGATCTGATCTGTGCATGAGATTGTTTAATTAGCTCGATCAGATCTTAGACTGAAGAGTGTTTGAAATTTGTAAAAAGTTACAGCTGAAAATCCAGTAGTTTTGCAACATCTACATGGCCAGACTGCCTTTCTAAAGTTATTCTGATTATATCAGTAGAAAAAAAGTATTGTTTCAGCAGTATCATTGTAGCAGAATGACAAGGAAAGTAGCTGTGCTTACATAAATGGCTGTGCAAGTACAGAAATACCCTAGATCACTTGTTCTGTGTGATGCAGTCAGCTTGCATTTTGAGTATTCTTTGTGTTCAGATTTACATAAGTAGCAGCTATTTCAACAAGGTCCCGTCTATGGCAAGTGAAGTTAAAACGTGCCACAATTGGAGGCAGAAAGTGCCCTGGCTTGATATTTTATTAATGTGGAGCAAAGTATTTCACAGTTTTGAGAAGACTGCAGAAAGTACTGGTTTCCCTGGAAGCATCAGAAAGCCTTGATCCGTAGACAATACTGTATTGTCAACATGGTGCTGGTTCAGCAGCATCTCTTTGCACACATTTGGCAAATATTTAAAGGCCACATTTTGTGTAATTCGTTCAGCCTTTGGAAATTATTAACTACTTTGTGTTAAAGGATGTACACAGAAATGCAAGATTTTATCTAAACAATCTCATGCTTTTGTCTTCTACCAGCAAGGATGTATTTGGGAATTATTTTTTTTTAACTCCTCAAAGGGTAGTATACAAAATGTTTAGTAATCACTTTGGTACTGATGAGGTATGGGAAACCATTTAATTTCCATGGCTTTGTAAAGGAGCTGTGACAAACGTTATCTTGTTAGCCAGGGAAATAAATGAAACTTTGCATATCAAGTTATTTAAAAGTATGTGTTTCTATTTAGCTTTAGTCTTTTTATATGTTGTGAAATCTGGGCAAAGGTAATACATATTTTCTGAACTGTACAGCTAATCTGTAAATAAGGCTGTGCAAAACATAGAATAAATGTTATTGATAGCCATTCTCTCTATTACAATTTTGTAATCTTTTTGCTAATTAGCTTCCTTCCTTTTTTTGTTAGCACATAATAGTTATTTACATTATTGGAAAAGCTGAATAGGCATTGTTAATACCTAATTACAATCAAGGATGTATGACTTGTAAATGGTAATTTCTTTAAAACTTTTATAAACAAATTTTGGAGTCCTGATCTGGTTTCTCTATAGTTTCTACAGGAAATGTATGTTGTATGTGTCTTTCAGCTGAGGAAATTAGCTCCCTACTTATGCTTTGTAAAACTGTCCACTAACCCAACTAATAAGTATCACTAATCTGCTCATAAGGAAGAAATTGTGTTTAGAAGTGGAATCCAAATGTAAAAGTATTTTTTCATAAGGCAAACCAATAATATCTAGAAAACACTTTGTCAGTATATAACACAACTCTGTATTTTTGAGATGATGATCAATGAGATTTTAAAGCAGAAATACTAATTCATGTACTAATTACTTTGATAGTTTCAGCTACAAAGAAAGTTGTATATGAAATGATTAATACTTTTATCTCCCTTTTTCTCTATTCTAGACTTAAAAGAAGCATAAGCGATTGGATTACAACTCTGACATTTTGGAGTACAAGTGATGCTAAAGCAATTTGAATGTATTGGAGCACGTCTGCTTCCTAAGATGCAAAAGTTAAAGGAAATTACTGCTTATCAAAACCTACTGAATATCTGAATTTTCTAGACATTCTGCATTTAGCTGCGTCCTTCCATGTCCATGATTAAGATCTCATGCAACCATTGTATATTTTGGAGACTATTCTCCAAAAGAGAACTGTACATTTAAAAAGTAGAAATGACTGTGTTTTCTCTTGGAACTTACTAAGGTTTAACATACTGAAAGATCATGACCAGCTTGAAGCGGTCCCAGACTGAAAGGGCTGTTGCCACTGGGGTATCGGTTGGAACAGATGGCACCTCAAAAGTCCACTCCGATGACTTTTATATGAGGCGCTTTAGGTCACAGAATGGCAGCTTAGGATCTGCAGTCATGGCGCCAGTTGGACCTCCTCGCAATGAAACCTCCCATCATGTTACCTCCACTCCTGGAGTCCCTAAAATGGGGGTCAGGGCAAGGATTGCCGATTGGCCCCCGAGGAAGGAGAACATCAAGGAAACAAGCAGATCTAGTCAAGATATTGAAACATCAAGTTGCCTTGACAGCATGTCTTCTAAAAGCAGTCCTGGGAGTCAGGGAAGCTCTGTCAACCTGAATGCTAGTGATTCTGTCATGTTAAAGAGCATCCAGAGCACGCTGAAAAGCAAGACCAGACAATCTGAGAATCTAGACTCCAGGTTTCTTACACCTGATGGCTATCCCAGTTCCCCAAGGAAAGCTCTTCGCAGAATAAGACAACGCAGCAACAGTGATATTACCATCAGTGAGCTTGATGTGGATAGTTTTGATGAATGTATTTCACCCACTTTTAAATCAGGACCATCTTTGCACAGGGAGTATGGCAGCACATCTTCCATAGATAAGCAGGGAACTTCAGGGGAAAGTTTTTTTGACTTGTTGAAGGGCTATAAAGATGAAAAGTCTGATCAGAGAAGCCCAGCCACAACTAAGCTCAGTGAACTCCTAATTGCCAGTGGAAGCAAGGGTTCAGGATTCTCTTTAGATGTGATAGATGGACCTATTACTCAAAGGGAAAACCTGAGACTATTTAAGGAAAGGGAAAAGCCACTCAAGAGACGCTCAAAATCAGAGACAGGAGATTCATCCATTTTTCGTAAGCTGCGCAATGCCAAAGGTGAAGGGGAGCTTGGGAAATCGTCGGATCTTGAAGATAACAGGTCAGAAGATAGCACCAAGCCTTGGACTTGCCCAAAGTGTTTTGCTCATTACGATGTACAGAGTATTTTATTTGATTTAAATGAAGCGGCAATCAACAGGCATAATGTTATTAAAAGAAGGAACACAACCACAGGTGCATCTGCTGCTGCTGTAGCATCACTTGTCTCTGGACCCTTGTCCCATTCTGCAAGTTTCAATTCTCCAATGGGCAGCACTGAAGACCTGAATTCAAAAGGAAGTCTCAATATGGACCAGGGGGATGATAAAAGCAATGAACTTGTGATGAGTTGTCCTTATTTTCGTAATGAGATTGGTGGGGAAGGGGAGAGGAAGATCAGCCTTTCCAAATCTAATTCAGGTTCCTTCAGTGGATGTGAAAGTGCCTCGTTTGAGTCAACTCTGAGTTCTCATTGCACAAATGCTGGAGTAGCAGTTTTAGAAGTTCCCAAGGAGAATCTGATTTTACATCTAGACAGAGTGAAGAGATACATCGTTGAACATGTAGACCTTGGTGCATATTATTATCGAAAATTCTTCTATCAGAAAGGTAGGTAAATTTTATTTCTCCTGTGTTTTATTAATGATTTTTTGTTTTACCAAATATAGAATTCAGCTGATACATAATAGTATTTGCAATAATTATATTTTTTTATGTATTTATATTTATTTTTGGACATTTTAATATCTTCATCTATTTCAAAACATGAGGGGTATTTCTATTTAAGTCAATAATATCATATACCAAACGATAAAAATCTGTCTTCCTCACTCACTATTTTCATTATAGCCATCATTCTAGAAAGAAAATTCGTTTGTCAGATTCTGCAGAATCGCTGTATATACTGTTTATCACTGTATATACATATATATACACACACATATACGTTGCAGTGACAACTTACCCAAAAAAATGGAGTACAATTCTCTTACCACATGGTTCTACTCAAACCAGGCATTATAATTTCCATTGGAGGTATGCAGGAAAAAAAAAAAATCAGATCAGAGATTTCTAACCTGTAGAAACAAGCAAAACCTAAATGATACCCAGATGTGCCCCTCCCCAAAATGATGCTGGCACTGCAAGATGCAGATCTCAGTGTCTCCCTGATTCTGAAAATGATCAAAAAGGACTGCAGACCAAAGTCCTTTAAAAGAGGTCTCTCTGCAGGCTCGTGTGCCTTGCTGTGGTATCTCCTAATGGGTAGAACTGGTCTAATGACAGACCTCTGAAGAGTGCCTGGTCCTTGGCTACCAATAGTCAGGATTGGGCTTCACCTCTAGTGGGAGCAGCTCAGAAGAGCTTGTTTCCTGCAGATTAAAGCAACAGGGATGACTGGTTAAGATAAGTGCATGGTCAGTTCAAAAAAACTTCAGTGTGCTAACTGTACATTACAGCTAATAATCTCATCTCCCATTTTTCTCTTGCCTTGAAGTATGTCCATCTCTCGCCTCTTCTTCCCTGCGTTGTCCCTTGGTGGGACAACTTTGTCACTTTGTCACACTTTCCATAGTCTCCTCTTTCTGCAGTCTTTCTAGGGCTGAGAGGTAGCCTTTGATGCATTGTTTTTGAGAGTGCTGTTTCACATCCTTTGGAGAGAAAGGAGTGAGGGGAAACACTGGTTTCCTGAGAACATTAAGGCAGATGTGCAGTATTAGGATGAGGTGTCTTTGGAGGTGAGCGCCTGAGATCAGAGACCTTTCCCTGCAATTACCTTCCTATCTGTCTCCCTCTGGAACAATTTGATTCCTTATCACTCTGGTGAGTTTTGCAATCAGCAACTAAAGGTGTAGTTTCGGGTTACAGCTGACCTGATTTAGCAGCATTTCACATTTCAGTGCTGAAAGGAGAAGACTTAATTCCTCCCCCTTCCTTGTACCCATTCTCTTCTTTTCTGAAAACTTGATAAGCCAGTTCAGTTTACTAACCAAGCAGAAATCTTGCCGTTGCAATAAGTTTGCTTTTTATTGCTTGGTTATTTCTCTCCAATTGTAGTGAGTCAAATCAGCTTTTGCAGTCAGAGAAGTGCCAAAGCCTAGTGCCAGGTAAGCAAAGAGAATGAACAGAAGAGGAAGGAGGTGTGAGTGGGATTTCAGCCCTTAGGCAACAGCAATTTATTAGTTTGGCTTATCCTTAAGGGAAACCACACCCTCATGCTACTACAATGCCAGTCACCATTATATCTCCATTTGTTTCTAGTCATAATTAAAATAGAACTAGATAAAATCAACATAACCTAGTCCTAAGGGTATTGGTGAGGGGTAAACAGGTATCAGTGTCAGTATGTGTATGGGGTGGGTTTGGAGGCAGAGAAGAAACTGTGATTTATTTTTTCTTTCCTTAAACCTTAAAACTAGATTTAAATTCACTGTGCTCACGTTCAGTCCAGCAAGCACAAGCCAGGGGTGTTGTTCCTACCAGAGATTTTTGTCTGAAAGGAGGTGTACTTCAGAAACCTCATCAGATATGCCCAAACCCCACAGTTCTACAAGTACCAAACGCGTTTTGTTGACCACCCACCATATTGTCTTTCCCCAATCTAATCTGAAAAAGATGGGGTAGTGATAAAGCAGTATAATAGGAAGAAAAAAAAATCAATAAAGTCAGTTGTAACTGGAAGTTTTTATAACATGAAGCAAGTAATGATGCACAAACTTTCTTGCTTGAAGGGAGGTTGCATGTTATGAATGGAATAGACAGTGACGAAAGGCAGTTTTGGTGGGATCAGCTAGTCGTGTCAGCAGTGTGGCAATTTTGTACTCTTAAAAGTATGAAGCAAAGAATTCTGATTCAGCAGTGATAAATCTGAAAGATCTCAAACCAGGAAAATTTACAGAATTTTAAAAAGAGCTTGAAAAGAATAGAAATCAATAACCCAGAGAATCCTAATCCTTTAGTTTGTTTTCATTTCAACTTGAAATAACAAAGCAGGTAATTTGGGACTATATCAGCAAAGAACTGCCAGTTAAAAATCCTTAATGATACCAGTCAGGATGATTTAATGAAAAATAGGTCTTGTCACAAAAAAAACCCAAAACAAAACAACAACCCACACTGTTAATCTTTTGTATCTTGGGAAAAAAAAATAAAAAAAGAAATGCATTGCATTGATGTAGTTCTTCTCCAGGGTAATTTGTTGAGATGCTGATAGTGACTTAACTGAAATCTTTAATTATGTGGAAGTCATAGCTCATTCTTTACAGGTATTGTTTCTTGGACGATAGATACATTTCAAACCTTAGCAGTGTAAGAAGGAGGTATCACTGAGCTGGAGTATTAGTGACATGGTCCAAATTAATGAAAATATCTTAATTTAGTTAGTGTAAAATATTTCCATATGACATTTATGGATGGGTCTTGTATAAGTTCGTCAATTAAAGCAAAGAGGTGAGCATTTGTATGTAAAGGAAATACCAAGGTGAAATCAGCATATTATTTGATGCCAGTTGTAAAATTATTTATAAATAATAATCTTGTCTGTGTCCAGACTTCTAAATGTGAAAGTAGAGTTTAGAAAAATAGTGCAGTTACTGAAAAAATAATTTTATAATATTAGCTCCTAAGGTTGAATTCAGCTCCTCTACTTCTTATCTGAGCCATTTGTGCAGACTCCCTTTGTACTCACTCAGTGGAGAGGAATGAACCTTGCAGGATGATATGAATTGCAGTCTTACTTCCCTCAGCTCATACCCAACTAACTCACATGGAGATGTTTATTGTTACAGAATCATAGAATCATTATGGTTGGAAGGGACCTCCAGGGTCATCAAGTCCAACCTTTATCCCATCATATTCCTAACCATTAGATCATTAGACCATGGCCTCAAGTGCCTCATCAACCCGTTTTTTGAACACCCCCAGGGTCGGTGACTCCACCACAGAAGGTGAATGCTACTGTTATATTGCAAAATACGTATTTGCAAGGTGACTATTTAATGGTGTATTTCAAAAGGTGTATTTGGTAAGGAGACTTGTCTAGATTTAAGACATATTTATAGAAACTAAGGTATGTGGTAATGCTAGTGCTAAAAAAAGAGGGAGGTGGGAAGCCAGCACAAGAACAGATTTGTGAAAATTGCACAAATTTGAGCTTGAAATAAGATGAAACTTTGAACAAAAAGGCTAAGTCTACATGGGAAAAACCTCCTATAAGTAAGCTTGATTATATTAGTCATAAAGAGCCAATTTTTACTGGCTTTGTCTATTGCCTTCTGGAGTGAAAACTCGGGTCTTCAGACTAAACAGTCTCACTACTATGTGAAGAAGTTTGGTTTTCTCACCTTTCCTTCCTATGTGTTGTTTTATAAACCTCAACCATATTATTCTCCTCAGTCATGTTTTGTTGCTCTTCTCTGAACGTTTTCCAGTATTTAAGACACAACCAAACCACAGACTTGTGTAGTATTGTAATGTTTTCTGTTTGCTACGTAGAAATTCCACGTCTGGCCCTAACTTATCATCAAGACTTGAATTTCTTTCCCCTTCGTGGGTAAAAGCTTTGTGTATGTATCCTTGATGAAGTCTTATAAGTACTTGTACATTTAGGTAACGGGTTGGTTAATAACGCCATGCTTATTAGCCTGTCTATAGGTTGATACTGAAGACTTACTCATCATCAGTAATAAAACCATAGGGATGGAAAAATTTGTTTCCAGCAGCTTGTCTAAGTGCTGCTTAGAAAAGGGAGCATATTGCTCCAGAGGAGCAGTCTGTTCTCTCTGTGTGGGAATTACCATTCTCATGGAAAGAACCAAGAGCATCTGTTTAGCTTTGGTCATCATCAGGCAGTAATCGCTAATGTCGTTACCATTCAGGACAAGTTCGACTTACTGGCTTAAAATGAAAGACTTGATTGAGAAGTAAATAGTTTCCTGAGCTGGTTTTGTAACAAATGAGCTGTTGGTCCCCTTCAGCTTTTGACAGCCAGTAAAAAAACCCTTTTCTCTAATGCTTTAAATTGCTGCAATACTCTGTCCCCAAATCGGTACCTTTCAAGTATGTGGCTGGACTTACAGAAAATTTACTGTTAACAATCTGGTCATGAGCAACAGTCTGAAGACATTATAGGACTGAACTCTAAAGGTGCTGCCCTCCTGTTTCCCAAGAACTGATAGGCAGAGTCTTCCAGTGCTGGAAATGCTGCAGTAGGATTAGAGGAAAATGTTTGGTGCAGAGTTTCATTCTGAAGCAAACGGTTTGGGATTTTTAATTCTAGTCTGATTACACAGAACACATTAATTGAACATGATATCCAAAGATAAATAGGATAAAAATAGAAAAGAACCTTCTTGCTCAAAATCGAGTGGATTTCCTTTGCAAGGGAAACTTGTAAATACCTGCTGGGAAAATGAGGATTTTCGCTGAAGTTATTTCAGTGGAAGTGTCTTCTGAATTATATGATAAATATTTAGCTATTTTTAAAAGTATGTATAATCTCTTTTAATGACCATGTACAAGCAATTAGTAATTTATTTTTGGCATGGATTTATAGATTAATTTATGGTTGTTGCTGGTTGTCTCTTGAATGTCTTGTAATGAAATAATTTTTCAACAGCAGTTTAAATTAAGTAATATCAAGCTTGAGAGTGTAGCTTGAAGTTGTGTGTGGGGTGGAGGAAAAAGCTTTCTTTTATGCTATTTGTATTTGGCATAAAATTCTTGAATTAAAGTTGTGAAGAAGCCCTTGTTTTTACAATAAAACTCCTAATTATCTTACCTTTAGATTGGATATTAAGCATTGTGCACATAAATTCTGCTACTACTTGTCCTGCTGAAGAGAGAGAGAAAATGACTGATGCAAGGAAATCCAGGATGTAGTGGAAAATCAGGGGGAGATGCAAGAAACTCTGTACCACAGGGAAAAGTAGTCAGATACAGGGGTAATTACTGTAACTTGCAGAATTAATATAGAGTCAGGGTAGAAGAGGAGAAAGAATAAAGATCAAGGTAAAGGTTGAACCCTGTAGTAAATGTGAATAGAAGAGAGAACTGAGGAGATGCATAGGAGTGCAAGAAAGACAACTGCCTGGTGTTGAGTGAAGGGAAGGAGGTTAAAAGACGTTTCCTATTAGCAGGGGAGAGTAAAATTCAAGTCTTTGTGAATTTTTTTTTAAATAAATAGGAGTTGGATAAAAAGCTTAATCGAATAATAGAGAATTGCACGTGTATTTTCATGCAGCTCCAAACATTCCTCTTACAGCCTTCCTAAATGTGTTTTCAAGATGTAGAACAGTTTCTAGTGAGAAAACTCTGTCTGAATTGCATGCTAGACCGGTTTCAAGATACACAAATTTTTTCACCTGTGCAGTTCTCAGTACAGGAAAAATAATGTAATTTTTGGAACCTTCTAGTATGTGTTACCCACATATCTTTTTTCTTTAAAATTTTCAGTTGTATAAGCAAAGGTACATCAGTGTTTTTAAGTGACTAAGCAGTTTAGTGTGGAGATGGCCAAGCTATCTCAGGTTTTGGAAGCTGCATAATATGCTGATAGGAAATTGATCTCATATTCTCAGTGAGTGTGATTCCTCTGCATTTAGTGTCTCTGCCATAAACTGTTTGGTGAGCTGTAAACATCCTGAAAAAATCCAAGTTACTCAGTGAAGGAAGAAGAAAAGCTAGTTACTCAGTGGAGGAAGAAGAAAAGCTAGGGTGCTAATAAGATGGTTTAGGTTTTTAAACAACAGAAGATCTCTGTGGCATTACAGGGCTTTTATCAGTGGAGTCGTATAAAGATTTAATTAGGCTTACGTGGATGGTCTAATTTATTCGTAATTTCCCCACTTATGACTAATTCAGTCTCCCAAAACTTACACCAATATTTACAGGATATTCCATGAGATATTAAAAGAATTTTGAGTCTTAATTACCTCTGTGCAGAGTATTGGCTTTTGATGACTTGCAGAGGAATTTGGTGGAAAGCAAGCTCTAAAGTGCAGCAAGGATGTTTCTTTTAAGTTGTGCATGCTCTGGAGGCTTAAACAGAAAACACTGATGAAAGGGCAATAAAATAGCTGATACTGGGGAAGAGAATAGAGCCCCCAAGGGCTTAAAGGGGCTGACAGCTGTGTGAAGACAAGGGTGTAGTTCTAGGGCACAAATAGGTTCATAAGGAGGGAGCATCTACTTGAAAAGCATTTAATGTGTTGGAGGAAAGTATAGCAAGAACCAGCAAGTATAATTATTAAGAAATAAAATAAAGAAATGAGTCACTCAGTTTTTAACACCGCAAGTGGTTATTCATTGGGAAAATGACTGCTGTTCACTTTGGATGGAGTGTATTTCAAGATCTATTTTTAGTATCTTTAAAGATGCAGTTCTTGATGTTGATATTAAAATATTTTACATTTTATCTCTAGAGCAGAATAGCTCATATTAGACTGCTCTTAAAGTTCTTGTTTTAAAGTTTTAGGTTTTTCAAGAATAACAGGTATCCTGTATATAGTAGTTCAGGCAGTGTGATTATGTTTCCTTTCAGGGCAGTTACATCTTTTTTTCATTCCACTGAATTTCACTTTTCTTTGAATTGTTGGATGTTCAGATAGCTCTAACTTTCTATTTTTGTGCATGTATATAAATTCTTTCATATATGCAGCATATGGAAAGTGATGACAGAACTAATTTTTCTTCTACAATGCTTGACTTCTCTTTTTTGAACTGTGAAATTTTTCTTTCAGCTATCAGATGTTTAAATTCAGTTGTTGCCACTTGAGATTTGTGCAACTTTATACGTTGCTGCCTTCATGGTTATGTACCTCTGTTGTCAGTCAAAACAGTCAGTTCATAACACTCAGAAGGCTCAATAGAAGAGCCTTTAACACCAATATCTTAAATTGTTGAACTTCAGTTTCTGTAAATGCACTTTTCTAATATTTTTTCATGTAAAGCTTGGCTTTACATGTGTGTAGTTAAACAAATACAAAAATGTATCTCAAATAATCTGTTGTTCAGCTAATGAGCAATTTCTCCGGCCCTGTATTCTCCTTGCTGCTACCTTCCCAACTAGGCTAGTTTTAGACTCAACTCTTAGCACTTTAAATTTACTCGTAAGGTTGTTCAGCACTTCACTGTAAGGTATTTACAGGAGTCACTTTGTTTCTTGTGCTTCTGTTTTTCTGTGGTACTGTGCTTTGATTTTGATTTTTTTTTTCTGTGAACAGCTTCATCAGTTTTTCCCCTTTTATAATTGAGTAACTTGTTTGACTGTTTGGTTTTGGGGTTTTTTTTTTTGCTTTTTCCATACAAAAATAGATAAATTACATCCTTTGTCAAGTACAATTGTTTGCTGCTCCCATTTTAACATAGAGTGGTGAGTTACCCACCTCAGTGCATTCAGCTTCCTTGTTTTTAAGGAGGGGAAACTGGATGTACTTGTTTAGCTCAATGTGAATGAAACCGATTTCTGTATAGGAGCTAGTGTAAGTTTTACACCTGTTTAAGCAGAGATGCAATGTCGAATTTCAGTCAACTTGTATAAACAGCGCTCATTAGAGAAATGAAACATGAAAATGAAATTCTGATACTGCTGAAGACATACTCTTACAGACTTTAGTGGAGCTGGCAATTTATTTCCAATATAACAATTAAGCATGAAAATAGAGCTAAAGTGTAAGAAGACAGACAGACTTTAATTTATGTGTTTTATTTGGTGGTTTGTTGTTTGTTTGGCTCTTTTTGTATGCAAGAACACTGGAACTATTTTGGGGCAGATGAGAACCTGGGTCCAGTAGCTGTGAGTATAAGAAGGGAGAAGCCAGAGGAAATCAAAGAAAATGGACCTCAATACAACTACCGGATCATATTCAGAACCAGTGAGGTAAGCAGTTCAGGAATGGTAGTAGAAGAAGCTTGAAGTTAGCAGGCAAAGCCAGGTGCTATGTGTGGGGTTTGTGTCCTTTTCAGCATCGATAATAGATTTCTGTCTGCTCTACATACATATAATCCACCTGTAAGTGTTATCAGTCAGTGAGTTATTCTGTAACATCCAGAACGGAGGAAACTGTGAAAGTTGTTTTGGTTAAAGCTTGAGAAACTTCCAGGAACTGTATTAGCTAGAAGCAAGCAAAGAAAAGAGGAAGAAAATTACTTCCTCCACTTTTATACATGACAGTGGGTAGAAGCATACTGAGAAGCATACTTTTATACTTTGAAATGCTCTCCTATAAATACTAATACTAAACTTTTCCAAGTATTAGTTTCCTGTAAAACTTAAATCTCTAGAATAATTTGAAATATTTTGACTACTGTTAGCTGTCAGTGAGTGACACTGTGCACATCGATGCCTGTTGTACGTAACCTAAGTTACTTAATGTCCTCGTTCTCTATTGAGAATTGGAAAAATAGTACGTTTCACTCCACTGCTATTGCTAATCAACTTTTTCTCAGTGCATAATTCAATATAAAAGCTGTTTTTCTTTTGAATGGTTAGCTTAGCATAATTCAATATAAAAGCTGTTTTTCTTTTGAATGGTTAGCTTATGACCTTAAGAGGCTCTGTGCTGGAAGATGCTATCCCTTCAACTGCAAAGCATTGCACAGCCAGGGGACTTCCCCTAAAAGAAGTGCTGGAGTATGTGGTTCCTGAGCTGAATATCCATTGCCTAAGGCTGGCCTTCAACACTCCGAAAGTCACAGAACAGCTTATGAAGCTGGATGAACAAGGGGTAAGTGCAGAGTTATAGAATGAGACAAATTGTCTTAAACTGTGAGATTAAACTGCAATGAACAGCAAAGCTACCTTTTAGCTTTAAGTGATTAGGGTCAGTCTATTAAAATGCCTCATTTAAACTAAAGCTTGTCATCTGTAGGCATGTATGTTGCATATTTTTCCCCTAAGTTTTGCAGAATATTTGGTATATAACAAGTCAAGTTCATTGCTCTAAGTAGCCTAATTTTTTAGATTAATATTATGGCAATTGTCCATTTCAATTTACTTCAAAAGGGACTAAGTGATTGCTTTTCAAAGACACTGGGGAGGAAGAAGGTTCTGTTCTGGTTTTCCTATTGCTGTTATAATGAGAATAGAAATCTCCCATGTTACTAAATATATGGTTGTAATATTGCAGTCTCTTTTTTTTCCTTCCCCTGAATCAAACTACATGGCAAAATATTGTAAGCGTCTTCTTCATACTAGTGGTTTTCAATTAGATGATAGTTCCCTGGTCTCCTAAAGATGGAACTGAGGCTTGTTAGCTATATAGCTTAGATTTAGCAAAATGAAAATCCCTGAGTAAAGCAAATTTTATGGTTAAAAACTTTGGCAGTGACATTTAACAGCTCAGAGCACTGAGACTTACTTTTCACTTGGCCTTTCTGCTTCTCATGATCAGCCTTTCCTGCACAGAATTAACATCTATGTTATTAGTTCTTCTTCCTGTCAGTTTCACATTGCCCCCATAAAATTGAAAAGGATCTTATCATTATCTGCTGCACAAGGGAGAGAATATAGCTATTCTAAGCAGGTTCATGAGTGACCATCATGAAGATTTTGTCATCCTCTTTGTGGTTTGGTTATTAAAATGGACAAGGTAAAGAATCCTCAAATAAATACCTACCAGAAGCAAAACTCAAGCAAAACACTTTGTCCTCTAGTTAGTTTCAGAACCATATCTATTTCACTAAGAGCACAATACAAGATGATGAAGAAATGGGTAGCTGTGGCTATCGCAGAGCATCCAGACTGGCACCGGGGTGGTTATGTGTGGTCAGCCCAAGGTAGGTGCAGCCCAGTGTTGTCACTGACCAACAGTGGATGCTTGGCTAAGAATACAAGGACAGGATGAGCAGGAAGTGGTACTTTCCTAGCTCCTGACAGCTTGGAGGCTTTTACATGGCTCTCTATCCTACCCCTTGGCTTTACCAGCTTGATGAGCCCTAGTTTAGTTAGTAATTTCTCATGTAGAAGTTGTTCTGTACTTCTGATCATGCTTTTGCCTCTCTCTGGAGTTTTTCCAGTTCTCCTCCTCCTCTCCCACATCTATTTTAAAACAGTGTAGTTTTGGAAATGGGGGGAAAAATTGCTCTAGTATGCTTTCTTATCTCTTCCCTCTCTATTGATATTTTATTTGCTTTATTGCTACTACTGAACACTGAAAGTATCTTTTCATGAATGCCTAAGATGCTGTTCCTTAGGGCTATCAGTCAGAGCTCATTGCTGGGTATCTTTCTACTGCATGGATTACTTCAAGCTTTACTTGCACTGAGGATCATCTGCTGTTCTTTTGTCCAATTATCCACTATCATAAGTTCCTTTGGTAGCTCTCATAGCCAGTCTTCAATTCCAATACTGTAGAGTAATAACTCGGTAATGTTAGTGAACTCAGTTACCTTACTATTCATCACCTCTGTCAGATTGTTAAAGTGTGTTGAATACTGTATGTCCAAGCTCAGATCCCTGCCTTACTCTACAGATTACTTTCTTCAGCTCCCTTTTGTCTCCTAGCCAGTTACATGTCTTAAGTGAGTTCCTTTTTCTGTACCCTGGCTGTTTAGAGTTTTTAAGACTTTTTGAAGAAAAAGCTTTGTTAAACGTCTCTCGGAAATTCAAGTGTACTTGGCATCAGCTGTATCTCCTGCATGTATGTGCCTATTGGCTCCTGCAGAGAACAACACTGCAGTGAGCCAGCCAGCATGTGAAGTTAGGGGGAGATGGATTTACTGTATAGCCTATTAAAAGGCAGAGGGAACAATATAGGATGCTTACGCTGCTCAGTATAACTGTTCTCTTTCACACGATGAGATTCCAGTAAGTTGGAGGCCTGAGTGCTTTCCTTAGATGATTAGAGCAGTGATTCCAAATATGCATATATTAATTGTTTATGATTTGTTACCTGAGCCTAAACCTAATCTGTCCTCCTTTCAGTCAGGTTTGTCAGGCACTTGAAGACTCAAGGATATCTTTCAATCTCTTTCTAAAGTCTCCTGTTTCAGCAGTGGAAAAAATTTAGCAGTGGGTGAAATTTGATTCAGCATGGCTCTGTAAATGAGCCTTCGGATTCAAGGATCAGTACCTTCCAGATATGCCCATCAAGAACCTGCAATCTGAGTGGTGTTAATGGGAAAATTTTCACAAAGGAAAAAGAAATCTGGCAGAAAGTTCTATTTAAAAAAATAAATTCCAAAAGTATTTCTAGTAAAAACCTAATTTGAAAAATAATTCAACAGAATTTGCTTCAGAAGTTGATTATGTCTAAAAATGTGTGAGATTAAGTTATCCTTATTTTATATCCTGTTATATGTCATTGAGCTCCCACAATACGGTGTATGGTATGGTTTTCTGTTACTGCTTAAACTGCTGAATATCATGAAGGACAAGTGATAGTTAAAATTGTATTATCTGCATCAAAGTACTTTCTGATTTTGTGGTAATGAAACAGTTTGACACTTCTAACAGAAAAAGATAAGCACACTCTGTACTAATTAGAAGCTGCATTTTTGTATCACTTCCAGGCTAACAGAAAAATTTGGGTAACAGCTGCTCTACTGATTAGGTCCACAGAGTGTTTATCACTTCTTGCTGAGTGTCACACCATTTCATTACAGCACGGACAGGTGCCTGTTCAATACAGCAAATAAGATGCTTTGTAAATTTAAGAATTAAGACTATAAAGTGTCCTTAGCCTGACTTAGCCATTAAATTTCACCCAGTAACCCCTTCATTGAGCCAAATTTGTTTGCACCAGTTTTGATTAAGGTAGACTATCTTTTTTTGTATTTGGGTAAGGTTTTAAAGCGGTTGGCTGTTCTCATATTTAAGAATTTGCAGTTCTTTATTTGAATTTATCTGCCTTTGGCTTCCAGACTTCTGATATTGTTCTCTGCTGCATCTTGAGAGTCATTTTGATGTGAGATTTTTTTCCAGCAAAGATTTTTCTATGCAGTGATTAAATCATCTGCTGGTCTTGTTTGCGATAAACTAAACAGATTGCACTTTTCATGTCTCTCACTGCAACATATTTTCTCTGAATTTCATATCACTTTTATGGCTAATCTCTGTCTCTACTTTTTCAATATCTGCATGACATCCAGCATCAGAATGGGAATATTCTTCTTGCCTCAGTTTTGTACTGGTGTTGTATGTCAAGTTACGTGTTCCTTACTTCCCCTTAGATTGCTGGAGTCATGGTAATATCTGCTGTTCAGTACATATGGCCGACATTGCTTGTCACCTAGCTGTTCTTCTATTTGCTTTATTAAAATGCATTCATTTGAATGATTCTGTGTTAAAAAGCAATCCAGTCATTCTGTAGAACTGCGCTAGCTCTCTGGCTAATTACAATCTACTAATCTTTGCCTTGAATGCAGAGTTCATGGTAACTTACTTTAGGTTTACTTCCAAATGTGATTTAAAAGTTTGAATATCAGAGCAATTACTGATTTATTCCAGTAGAAGCTTATGGCAATTCCTCATTCACAGAAATACTGCAAAATGTCAGTCGTTTTTTAATATAATTCTGCATTTATAATATAAACTTGCTGACTGGTTAAATCCAAGGTATGCTTTCCACTTCCCAGCGGGTACTAGACAAATACTTGAAGTGCACTTTTCCCACATATATAGATATGTAAATACTCTTACATTATTAAAATTAAGCTGCTACTTTAGAAGTTTTACCACAGCAGAATTCATCCATCAGCTCCCTTTTTAGCTTTTACTTTGAGTTAATACTCTTCTAAGGACCCTGGATTTATCGAAAGGAGGTGTAGTAATGGGGACTGCATGCCTTTCTTCCCCTAGATCTCCTTTTTTTTTTTAATTAGAAATACCAGCTTGTGTTGTCCTTTCAAAACTTTTTTTTAAAGTTCAGTAAATCTAAAAACACAGCTAGAAGGCATATCCTCCTCTTTGCATAGTCCTTATTTAGTTTCTTAGGCTGACATTTTCAAGGCAATAAAGGACAGTTGTTTGTTTGCTTGTGGATACTGCAGGTCCCATTTATGCTTATGCTCTTGAAAATATTTCCTTCACATGAAATTGAAGCTTAACTAGGGTAGGTGTGCTTGGTGAGAACTGTTTTCTTTGTCCTAACTTGTTGAAGTAAAATTACTAGAAACTGTGGTAATTAGCAGTGCAGCTAAGGCATTGTGGTCCCATGAAATACTTCTATCCATCCTACTTCCCTGGGAGTGGACAGAGAGCATATCTGAGCAGCAAATGCAGTCTGAATGGTCCAAGATAGGACCTGCTACTGATGGTATGGAAAGTGATGGCAGTTGTTCTACTTGGAACACCCCTCCTCTCCCCTCCTCTCTCCTCCCTTCTCACATGTCAGCAGTAGCTGGTCCAGGTTCTTTATGAGAGCACATAGCGCTGTTGGCCAAGGCACTAAGTTTGGCTGCTGTGAGGCAGTAAGCTTGTAGTGAGTGGGATCATGTCATTCGCTAGCTAAGCAGAGATCATAGAAATGCACGCACAAACCTCATCTAGCTCCCATGATTCACGAGAAAATTTAAACCTTAAGCAAACAGTCATCATGCAGAATGCGTTACCAAAAAATTAAATCTGTATCTGAATTGTTTTGAGCATTGTGTACACTGATGGTCATTTTGATATTTTGTGTATTTTAGTGAATGGGGAGCTGAAATAAATAATCACAGTAATAAATTGTAACATTACTTTGCACATGCTCAGTTTTGGTTTACCAATAAGTATATTTGCTTCAAGTCTTAATAGTTTGGTGCCCAAAATATACAGTTCAATGTTAAAGGTGAATGGTTTTGGTTGGGTCTCTAGCACTGAAAGAGCTCATTTCCTTTATAGTTACACAAAAACATTTTAACAATGAGAGAAAAGACAATAGAAACATTACTTCAAGGCACAAAATTGTTTTTTTTTTTCCCCTTTCATTTGCAATTTTGCAAGTTGGCCTGTGAATGTTTCCTTTGTAAGAAATAGACTGAGGTGAGGACAGGTGGAGAGTTGCGGTTATTGAACCTGGAGAAGAGAAGGCTCTGGGGAGACCTCATAGTTCCAGTACCTGCAGGGGCCTACAGGAAGGGGGAGGCACTTTTTATCAGGGTGTGTAGTGGCAGGACAAGGGGTAACAGTTTTTAAACTGAAAGAGGGTAGATTTAGATTAGATATTGGGAAGAAATTCTTTACTGTGAGGGTGGTAGATCAAGTTGCCCTGAGAAGTTGTGGCTGCCCCCTCCCTGGCAGTGTTCAAGGCTGGGTTGGATGGGGCTTGGAGCAACCTGGTCTGGTGGGAGGTGTCCCTGTCCATGGCAAGGGAGTTGGAATGAGATGACCTTTAAGGTTTCTTCCAACCCAATGATTCTATGCTGTACTCATATTATCCTAAGAAATTTGGACATATTTAGAAGATGCAAGTCAGGTAGTCATTGTGTCAGGGCATTCTGGAGTGGAAAAGAAAGAGCCTAGAACTCTGACTCATTACATGTGCTTAACTTCTTCAATGGGACTTACCAAGCCAGGTTGATTTTTACCCTTCTTTTTTCTTTCCTTATTTTTCTACTGCTAATACTTTATCCCTGTCACCATTTGTCCTTGGTAGTAAAAGAAGAATACGGTGAAGTTGCAATTTTCAGAGTTTTTTAATTTTAAGATTACCTTTAACTAGAGACAGAGTAGGACCACTTCTGGGGGCTTTTGAATTCTCCCACCATAATTATAATAAGTTAAAATTAATGAATTTAAGATTAATTATGTGTGTCCACAACATCCCAGCAAGTTCCAAAACCTTTCATCTCTCAACCTGTGATAGAAACTTTGAGAGTAAATCACAGTATATTTAGATGACTTCGCTTCCAGTGCCCTTACAAATAACTGTTTTCACTTCCTGCTAACCTGTAGCCCAAACATGTAGATCTCATGCCAGTTTTGACAGACTTTCTTGTGATTTTGCTCTGGCAGATCTGCTTGGCATTTATTTAAAATGGAGCCTCTGCAGAAATTCATGTGTGGGAGGAAAGATTATTTACCTTGAAATAAGCATGCGTTTTTACTAGATGAATTACATGCATAAATGCCAAGGCTCTCCCTTGCACTTTGGCAGTCAGAGTTCCTGCCTGTGAAATTGGTTTTGGAGACGGCAGTAAATGGCTGTGGGTACTGCTTTCTTCCCTTCTGTAACTTCTGTTTCTGTAGACCAGACATAAAGGGCACAGATGTCCTTTCTGTGTGTGCATCAATTTGAAATTGGTGGGAAAAGTTTGCTTTGAAGAATCACGGTCATGGTTGGGTAAAAAATTACTCTATGCACATCTTCAGTTTCTGCTATATTAGAGGAAATTAGAGGAAAAATGAAAGTAAAATGCACAAATACATTTGAAGGTCTATGCTAGTAAATAGTATCTTTAACTTATTACCAGCATTTCTTAATTTAGCTGTTTTCTTTGTTACTGGATTTTAACTAGCAGGTGAATGCACTAATAAGTGAATAATTCTTACCTCCTCTTTGAAACGAGGGAAGGATAATTTTGGCACTTACTGTAGATATAAGCACATGCTGTGCCCTACCCTTCTGCACAGAAGGTTTAGCATAGGATAGTAACCATGACACCAGCCTAAGAGTGAAAGTCAAGTTCTTGGCATTACTCAACCAGCACTTTCCGTGTGGCTCAGTGTAGGATACCATTTGCAAGCTGCAGTGTTGTCATCCTGAAAATAAGGAACATTAATGTTTGTTTCATTTCAGAAAACTTTTTGACTTCTTTAGATGAAATGTGCCATCATTGAGGCAATTATGGTGGAAAACAATGAGAGTATTTGGAACTAGACTAACATTGGAAATTAAACTGATAATGTGGTATTTTTTCTTTGTTAATTATGGGCTTATTAAAAAATGTGAAGTGAATTCAATAAATAAGTTGCTGCATCACTTGGTATACGTAAAAGATTTTCATCTTTTTCCCTTTGCAGTTAAGTTACCAACTTAAGGTGGGTATCATGTACTGCAAAGCTGGCCAAAGCACAGAAGAGGAAATGTATAATAATGAATCAGCAGGTCCAGCCTTTGAAGAGTTTCTCCAGCTCTTGGGAGAACGAGTTCGCCTCAAGGGATTTGAAAAGTACCGTGCTCAGCTGGATACAAAGAGTAAGTCTTTTTCATTTTTTTTCCCTTAAGTGAACAAAATAAATCATACGGTTGCTAACTGACTTTTATAGAGAGTTCTTAAAAATAGCCTCTTTGCTATAGGAAGGTGGTTGCTTAATATTAGAAGTGAAAACAGAGCAAGTATGTGATTTGACCCATACCCATGTGATCTTCCACTCTGATAATTATTGTATTTTTATACTAATTTGGTGTGAAATTATCACTAAAGCTGCAGCAAGAAACCAGTAACTATGGAACCTTCATCAGCATTGCAAATACATCATCAGTGTGTTGTCTAAAGAGTAATCAATTTAGTTGGTATGTCATAATTTTAATGATATGCTAATAGACTGTCACTAAAAAAATTTTGAGAACCCATCTATGCAACTCCATGTTGACAACTTGATCTGTTGTTTTTCTGCTGTGTCTATTGCATGTGGTTTTTCTTCTAGGCAGTTTTGTCTTACTCGTGCTATCAAATGTATTCCTCCCTCTCTGATTTTTCTTTTGAGTTATGGAAATTAAACTGGATTTGGCAGTTACTATCTCAACTTTAACTGTAAAACATATTGCAGTAAAAATGCAGATGAAAGATGATCTTGGGTGACAGTATCTCTAAAAGAATCTTCCTACTTTTGGAATCAACCTTGTGAAGTTCCTGTTTGTTAGCTAGCACACGCTATATTCAATTTGTAAATCTATTTAAAAATACTCAGGGAAATTTTGCCCTATTTTCCTTTTCTTTGAGTATTGGAACTAACCAGTTCCTATGGAAATCTTTCGCTATTTTGCTCACTCGCAACAAAGGAAATTAAACAAAGAATTAATTATGAAAGCTGAAAAGCATTCATCAACTTCAGTGCAGCAAAAACTATGCTTTTCTCATGGATCTGCTATCACTAATGCAGTAACTTGCCGTGTTTTAGTGCTCCAACATCCTACATTGTGTCCTTGTACTTACAGGAGTCACGTTGCTGTCTTCTCAGGCTGTTCTTGATCAGTCTAATCATCACTCCTCAGAGGGTTATAAAACTTCCTGTGGTTTTAAACCTAAATTAATACCTATTTTGCACACATTTACTATTGAGCCTGCTTTCTTTTAGTTTCAGTACTTATATTCCCTCTGTTGTATTTACTCCCATGGGTGTATTTACTTGTTGCAGTTGTGTATCCACTATGGTTTTGTGATGTTACCCTTAATAAGCCAATTCTCTCTTACTGGTGTGGGAGGTGTGGATTTCTCCCCCCACGTGCTCCCCATGGAGTATTACCTGGTAACCTTCCTCTGCACTCATCCAAGTTTGAATTCAGTTTCTTTAATGTTAGTGGCTAGGATTGTGTACAGAAGTCCAGGTAAGATCCAGACAGTTTCTTGCTGTTACATTTTCTTGCCTTGCTGGAAATATATTACACAATAATTTTCAGGCTAGGTTTTCCTTCTCTGCAGCTCTGAGGTGTTATTTTACGTTATAAAAATAAGCTAGGTGAAAGAACAAATGTGTATGGAAAACATTTATTTTCTCATAGCTTCTGTTTTTATATTGTGACCTCCTTGTTATTTTCAGTAGTTAAAGTCCTCTCTTCTCTTTCTTCTGTTTTAGTTAAGACATCTGAAAAAAAACCCCTTTTTTTTGGTGTCAGTCCAAACACACACACTGGTTTCTAGTACATGTAAATGCTGTATGATTAAGAGTTGATTCATCTGCTCAGATATACCCATGAAAGCTGTAACTGTGTCTTAAGTATTTGTTTGAAATTTTCTTCTAAACAGCAGAATTTTCCAGTAATGTTTGAGTTCCTTCTTGTTGCTTCTGACTCAAGGGAAGAATTTTGTCAGGTTTTGATTTTATGTAGTACAATCTTGAATGGACACATATGTAAACTTTTAGTTGACCGTCTCTCTCCTGGTGTTAACAGTTGTCTTCTTGTAATTAAGGTTTTCTACTCCATGTTGAGAGCTGGCCTGTCTTTTTCACATTGCCCAGTAGACCTACCAGCTCTGTTCTGTATCTAAAAATAGAAAAAGGCTTTACATGAACACTACACGGTGATCAGAGAGGAAGGGAAGCTGTGAACAGAAACTGCTGCTTTCATGAAGGGTTTCCTACATTTTGTTTCAGTCAAGGTTTACAAGCTCACACGCGTGGGACCTGATCAGCTAGAACTGCTTAGGAACGCCGAAGTTGTCTGAGATCTTTTGGGTTCTGTTGTCTGCAGGTTCGGTGAGGAAACACGTGGCCACACAGCATACAAGAGTTCTTAATGAGTAGGTTTAGACAGCAGCAAATGTGAACAATGGCAACAAACTTCTGTAATTGAACTTGATGGAGCTATGCTTTCCTTTCTGCTAGTAAGCAAAGCACAGTGATGGAAGACAAAGTGGTGTTTTTGGGACACAACACTAAGCTCTTTGGATAGTGACTTTTGGAAACTTCTATTGCATATTCTGCATAGGAAATTAAAAAAAAAAAAAGGTTGTGTTTTTACTGTTACCTAGGTTTTGTTGAAACAGTTAGGTCTACAGCTAGGAAGCGAGCTTCTCCTTTTTCCACCTCTGTGCTCTTCTGTTGGTAGAGAATAGTTCTTGCAGTCTCATCACTCAGGGCATTTTCTGCATAAAAATCCCGTTTAATGTCAGCACAGTTGATTACAAAGATTCTCTTAAAAGCAAATGTATGCTCATTAACTTGCAAGAAAGGTCAGAGCAACGTAGGCTACTTTGCTAGTTCTATACATTTGACAATACTTTGCAGCCTATGAAAAACAGATGCATGATGTAAGATATGATGAAAGATTTTCTCAGTGTGGAGGGAAGCTGATTTGTGTATGTACTCTGGAAATGTTTGCAAGATGTTTTTAATTTATGCAAATTTGAAAAAGTAAAGTTGCTCTAGCAAAAGGCAGTTTCAGAACAGTTGTTGTTCCTAGAAATTGTTAGAATTAGGGGCCTAATTGGTAAGTATCCATAACAGAGCCAGTTTTTAAAAGGGGGAATCTCACGCATCCTATTGACTGAAAGCCTATTTAAGTATATTGGATCCTTCAAGGGCTTCAGCTTTCAATCTCTGCCAGTGCCACTGTGGAAAAGTGCTGCTACTTTTGAAGTTTTGTTTGTATATTTCTAGAATTACCAGAGGGGAAGCAGTCTATCTCTTGGCAGCCTGCAGACTTTGGATAGGAAATAGAGCTTGAAAATGTCATCTATCCCACGGTGGCTAGGAAGTTTATGGGCATCACTTTAAAGTAATAAGCATCATAGTAATCTTTCAAATTATGACTTCAATCACTTTACTTTATTCTCTAGATGTAACACATGCTTTATTTCCCTCCCCCTCACTTAGTCATATTTCTCAATACTTTAAATTGGTAAATGGGATCAGCTGGATAATGCTGGACCTGGTAACCTGGCGTGTGTGTACAGCAGAGTGGTAGAGTGGTTGGAAATGAAGGAGATTGATTAATGTGAGTTGTAGGAGTTTGAATTATTTCATGAGATTATATAAACTTAGCTAATAATGGTAGGTTTCTGTATTAGATGTTTAAGCTGCATGACTTTTTGGTTAAGACAGGAGAACATAAAAACAGCATGGAAGATATTAAATAGATTAAAAAAATCTAGAGAATGAATGGACTTCAAATTGACATTTCATTTAAGGCTTGTCAGTAAACTCCAGTGTTTCCAATGGAATAATACAGATAGATTACCTTCTTAGTTTGTACTATTTAACATCTTTTCAATCGCATGGAAGTAAGAATAGACTTACTGTTGGCTCTGAGACATTTCCTGCGAGTCAAATAGCCAAAGAAGATCTGAGGTTCCTTGATTGCTTAAGGAAGCAGAAAGAAAGGTGGGGGAAAGTCCATCTGCATTTCTCTGTTTGTTACACATATACTTTTGTATGCTAAAAAATAAAGGATTCTGTCCTCAGAAATAGTGTCTGAAAATTACTTGGATATTACAGAAGTTGAACAAGTGCTTGGTGTAATCCTTGTGCATAACAGAAAGAAGCAGATTTGACAGGTACTGTATTTGGGCCAGTAACTAGGAGAAACTAAAAATAAGGCAGGGCTTTTTGGGGACAACATTAAGTTCTGAAACTTTGTTCTTGTGCCTTTAATTGTGAACATGACTGCACTTTGTAGCAATAGCTGTTCTTTCTCCTCTCTTATCAGTATCATTTTTTGTTTTCCTACAATTTCTTGCAACATGTTTTCCTTTGAAACACTGAGTTGGATTTTCTACTCATGATGGATTTTATACAATTTTCTAGTGCACAGTTTTAAAAAGCTGATGTAGAAGCAGGCTGGCCAGGTCATGTGGCTTCAGTGGGGTGAATTTATCAGTGGTACATTGTCAGGGTCAGTCACAATTTTGAGCACTGTTGGTGTTGGAAAAAACACTTAAATGGGAGTCTGTTAAGGCAGTCATTGTGAAAACAGCTGAGAAACATTGGAAAGATAGAAGAATTAGGTGGATTTTTAAAGGTCAGTAATGATGGAAGGTAAAGATCAGATAAGTAACCAAACCCAGTAGTGAGACAAGACTGAAAAGGCAGCATAAATAGGTATGCCATAAACTGGTGGCAGAGGGGGATGTCTTCAGTGTAAAAATGTGCTAATGAATTTGTAGATTTGTTAAATACAAGAAAATCAAAGTAGATTGCAGTTCTATCTTACAGTTCTGACCTTGAAATTATGGATACCATTCCAGTGTGCAGTCTTGCAAAAGCAAACACCTGTAATTATTGTGTTGTACTTCGGAAAAAGTATTCTGGACTTGTAAGAAAGAGCAAATCTGAATGGCAAGAAAGGAAGAACTTTTTCACTGTCAGAGTGACAGAGCACTGGGACAGGCTGCCCAGGGAGGTTGTGGAGTCTCCTCCTTTGGAGACATTCAAAACCCGCCTGGATGCGTTCCTGTGTGACCTGCTCTAGGCTGTCCTGCTCTGGCAAGGGGGGTTGGACTATATGATCTCCAGAGGTCCCTTCCAACCCCGATTCTGTGATTCTGTGAAAGATATTCAGTCTGTAGTGAATATGGGCTTCTGTTCATAGCTGGATTTGAATAACGGGGATTTAAGCTGGGAAGTACTTGGAAATAATTGGAATCATAAAATGTGTTATTTGGATTGTAGCCTTACTTACGTGGTTTGCAGAACCAGTGCTGTTCTGAGAAAGCACTCTTTTGTGCCTGAAATTAAGTCCACCCAGGAAAGTTGAAAGTTTGGCTTAAATTCATAGGTGTTTTCTAGCATGTTTTTTGTCAAATTGCTTTACTCTTGCTCTTCCCCCCCACCCCTTTTGGGACCCTTCCCCTCCTTTAGGACCTGCCTTCCTCTGTCTGTTGTCTTACTTCCCTTTCTTTTGCACCTCCTCCCACCTTCCAGTTCTTGGTACTGTTTTTCATAGAATCATAGACTGGTTTGGGTTGGAAGGGACCTTGAAGATCACCTAGTTCCAACCCCCTGCTATGGGCAGAGACACCTCTCACTAGACCAGGTTGCTCCAAGCCCCATCCAACCTGGCCTTGAACACTTCCAGGGAAGGGGCAGCCACAACTTCTCTGGGCAACCTGTGCCAGTGCTCCTGTAGAGCATTTTTGTGCTCTGTTTATGAAATATTATGTACAAATTAGTGTACTTACAGTTAAATGGGAAACAAAACAAAACAATAAGGAATTATGTTGATGTTCAGGTGACTTTCAGGTGCATCTGCCTCCTTCAGCATACATTGTAATGATCATGCAGATGATAGAGGTTGCTGTGAACTGAGTGCAAGATTAAATGATTCCACCTCAGCTGTTGTAATTGGCATTAAAAAGAAAATATTTAGCAGTTAGCTAGTTTTTTGTAATGGCAATGTTGAGTGCTGGAGAAGAGAGCCCAATCTCTTTGAAGCCGAAACTGAGATTATTTTTTTAATAGGATTCTGGGAAACTTTTTTTTTCTTATTCCCATTTTATTCTATATAGATAATTTGGAAATGCAAAATATTTATTCAGCTATAATGTAGAAAACTTCCTATTTCATTTTATGGATGATGTTGCGGATTTTCATTTACAGGAAAGCTGCCTCTATTATTCCAAATTTGACAGAAAATGAAAACTTCATGTCAAAGCTTATATCCAAAATCTGGGTAAACAAACTGTATATTTATGGCATTGTAAATGTCTCACAAATCTCAGAGCTATTACCTCCTTAGTAACATGATCTCTCTGCTGATAAAAAATGTCAAGATGTAATATTTAACAGCTTTTCAAAATACATTGACATATCTAGCTGGGATTATATACTAAAGTAGCATGTTTAGATAACTTGAAATAACCGGGATGCTTTTTTTTTTATATGACTAGTTATTTTTAAAGTTCTGTTTGAAAATGGGCTCTTGACACTGTGGACAGCAGTTACATTTGATAGAATACATTTACTATTTCAGCTTTAGATGCATTACTACTTAAAATAATGGATCATTTTTCAGGGTATTTTTGGGGGTTTTTTGAGAAAGAAAAAGTAAAAACAGAAGTTTCCAATTTGTCTGTAAACAAGTGTTGTCCTCAACACATTGTAAAACTTAATAATATCCCCTCTTCTTTTTTTCTTTCTAAACTTCATAATCCTAGTCTTTATCATTTTCTCTCCACATGGAAGTCTCACCAACTACGTATAATTATTTTTGTGACCTGTTTCTGGATCCATTCTCTTTCTTCTATAACTTTTAAAATAGGGTGGCCAGAACCCAAAACAGGTGAGAGTACCTTTGAATAATATACCAGCATCATAATGTCATTGTTGTGGGCTTTTCCTATCATCAGCTGTAAGCATGCTAGTGTCCTGTTTAGGTTTTTCACTGCTCCTATGCATAAAGTGTTTTAGTGAGGGTTTTATCTGACTTCATTATAGTTAGAGTCCTGATGTTTATGTTTCAAAGAAGCCATTCTACTCTTTCATATATTGTGGATTATATGTCCATCAATATTTAATTATGCATGAGATAATGGTATTCATTGACAGTTATCAGTCTACCTTCCTTTCTGAAGTCCTTTTCACATTCCTCAGTGTTCAGTTTCATTCCAAATAGCTTGAGATATTGGGTGGTGTCTGAAAATTATTTCAGACTTCGTTACCACTTTTTGTCCTTAAATAGGCTTTCTTCAGGGTTTTCTGGTATAAATTCCCTATTTTAATAAGTTCTTCATTGGGAAAAGTATGCAAAACTGTATTCCGTCTATATGTGTCATTTACTTTGGCAGGTGAATAAGCTCTGGGTGAGTTTTTACTTGCTGATATTTCAGCCAGGATCAAGGATGAGTAGGAATTCATTTATTCCCTGATGATTTTCTTTTATAATAATGAAACCCTGTTTTAAAATGCTGGTTTTTTAGGTAATGCTTTTTTTCCCCTCTTTTTTTTTAATCTGAAGCTGATTCAACGGGTACCCACTCTCTATACACAACATACAAGGACTATGAAATCATGTTCCACGTTTCTACTATGTTACCATATACTCCAAACAACAAGCAGCAGGTAAGATGGACTATGCCTATTTAGAATTAGTTTCTCCTCCATCTCAAAATTAGCTGAACTATTAAATATTTATGACAACTTTGTTACTAGCAAAGAAAACATTTGAAGAATCAAAAGTATGAGTAGTAAAACTGGCCATCTCTGTGTCAGTAAGATGAACCAAGCAGATCATTGTAGATACATCACAGGTAGATTTTTGTCTATAGGACTGTTTTCTTTTTAATTATGCATTTTTTACTGAATCTTTGATTTAAAATATTAGACAATAACGTCAGTAGCACATCTGTATTACATAAATAAGAGTGTGTCTTAAGACAAAAAGACCGTCGTGTACTTAACGTGATTTTCAACCTTCTGCAGCAAATCCATTGCACTTTAAGGATTGCATTTAGCAAATTGTAATATGCCCAGAATCAGAGGTGGCTGGTCCAGCCCACTACACAAGAAGACATGAGACAAAATCCTTTTCCACTTTGCTTAGCTTAAAATTTCCCCTAACAAGGTCTTCCTGTATGTTACGTGTAGCAACGAAATTGTTATGAAAATGCCCATGCCTGAAATTTATTAGATGAATAACTAACATCCTGGTACTTGTCATATAAATCCTCAACTGTTTCAAAAGAGCGAACAATAGTAATATATAATAATGAGAAATAAATAAAAAATTGTGAAAAGACTGTATTTTAACCTTTGCGTCTTTTTTTTGTTAAAGCTTCTGAGAAAACGACATATTGGAAATGATATTGTGACAATAGTTTTCCAGGAGCCTGGAGCACAACCATTCAGCCCAAAGAACATTCGATCCCACTTCCAGCATGTCTTTGTCATCGTAAGAGTGCACAGTCCCTGTACTGACAGCGTTTGTTACAGGTAGCTATCACTAGTTTCACTGTAAACATGGAATTCAAATGCAGAAGGGCAGTGTCATTTTTCTTTTAAATCCTCAATAGGGAAACATAATGAAAGATAAGGATTGAGGAGATTTTGGGCCATGTGAATGTAGAACACTTTTTAAAAAGTAATTAGACACACATGAGTATGTTAAGTAAATGAGGAAATTAATGCTGTCGGTATGTGTGTTCACCCACCTCCACACACCCACCCACATACATATATGTATAAAATCAGGCATTTAGGAATGACTTTTTAATTCCATTCTCTTTCTTTTTATTCTCTTCATTAAGAGTATTCTAGAAGAGTATTTCTGTTTTGATTCTTATGAATTTACTTTTTGTTTGACTAATTTGGACATCTGAGCATATGTTCCATTTTTGAAATTAAGACAGTGAAAACCTTTCAGAAAGAAGTAAAGCTCTCAAATTTTGTCTGAAATATCTTAATTTCTTACTTCATTTCAGTCCAACAAAGAAATTCAAGAGCATTATGCAGCAAAAAAAATCTGTGTGACCTTAAAGTCAATACGATTAAAATAGAAAATGCTAATTGATAGCAACATATAATAAAGAATTGCAAAATGAAATTCTTATTTAGCATATTATTTTTTACTAAATTGAAAGCATATAGAAGTAATGGGTTTGTGTTGCACTTCTTTTTATGATCAACAAAACCTTTAACCTTTGTTGTATCCTGAACTCTTAACATATCTTTATTTTTAAATTTTGGTTGATCTCAGCAAACTTTTTTAAAGCTTCTTTATTTAAAATATGAAGTGTCAGTAATGGATTTAGAGTAATTATCTTGAAATGGGGTAGCCTTAGAATTAACTTGTCTTTACTGAAATACAAGAGTTCACCTAAGTGTTTCATTCAGTCAAGTGCTTATTTAGAGAAAGAGCTAAGTTGACTGCAGTGCCTGAGATGGTGTATTCCTGTTTCTTGAGTGAGTATAGCAAGATTTGAAGGCTTCCCCCTCCCCGTAAGTTTTTAGTAAAGGTCCCTCACACAGCACTTCTGGAACTGATGCTGAATTTTGTATGTGTATTACATTTTCCTGGAGTAGGCATGTTTGTGTTGATGCTCATCTTAAGGCAGCTTATTGACAAACTCCACTGCTCCATAATTTATGTGGTCATATCTTCTTGTTAAACTTGTAGATGTGTTTCAGCTCTTATTCTGTACAGAATTTGATTTTGAAGTTAATGGAAAATAAGAAATAAATCCACAAGGGCTACAGATTATTTTCCATTTGAATTAGAAACACAGAGAAATATGTGCTTTTGGTTATTATTTTAAATAATATGGCTGCATATTTTCAATTTCTTCCTTTCAAAAAAGCATGGGAAAGATTTATACTTGTTATACTGTAATAAATTTAAATATCTCAGGGTTCAATTTCGGAACGTCAGACTTCTGAATCGCTTTCATTCTTCAAGTGCTCATAACTATGAGGTCTGGGACCTTACTGGTTACTGTTAGTGAATAAAATTTGAGAATTTCGGCTTTAGTGATGCTACAGGATTAAATTTTAAGGGGATGGAGAGTAGGTAGGAAAAAAAATTGATTCATTTTTGATACAGAAGTCTGCCACATCGCTCTGTGTACTGTCTTTAAGATTAAAATCCTTTTTTTCCCTCTTAGTGCAAACACTTGATTTAAATTTATAGAATTCCATTATGAAAAGTTTTTCTAGGAACTTTTCAAAGTAAGTTTGACCTCTCTTCACTGAATTATTTGGAACAGTTTCATAGATTCATAATTCTAGACAAAACAGGAAGCCATATAGCATAAAAATGTACTGGAATTTATATTAAAAACTACATAAAAGGAATAAAATCAAGCACTGTCTTGGCTAATGATTCTCCCTCTCAACTAAGATAAACAATATTTTTAAAAGTCTGGCTTCTCTGTTAGCACCATTCACTTTTTAAAACTTCTCTAACATATATTAAAGATTGAATTCTTATCCCTGTGATTTGTAATACTGAAAACCTAATCAAACAAAGTGTCAATGGTAGTTTTTCATTATGCCCAGTACTGGTGTTTTAACACTTAGGTTTCTAACACTTAACAACAGACACCTCAGGATCACTAAAGATGATCAAGAGTCAGATGGTTGCATCATGAGCACTCCCTGTTGCATACTTTTTGATATATTGGCATGCATTTGAAGGAAGTATGACAGTCGGTGACATCTTTTGATATCAGTTGCCAGAAAGTATAATTAAATAAAAAACGACAATAAAAACAAACAAAAAACCACCCCACCACCCAAAACCAGAAGATAAAATGAAAGCTGGGATATAATGTGAGCTGGGGTTGTTCAGTCTGGAGAAGAGGAGGCTTGGGGGAGACCTCATTGCTCTCTACAACTCCCTGAAAGGAGGTTGTAGTGAGGCAGGGGTCAGTCTCTTCTGCCGTGCCCATAGTGAAAGAACAAGAGGAAACGGCTTTAAATTGCAGCAGAGGAGATTCAGATTGGACATTAGGAAAATTTTTTTCACTGTAAGGGTGATTGGGTATTGGAATAGGTTGTCCAGGGAGATGGTGGAGTCACCGTCCCTGGAGGTGTTTGAGATGCGTCTGGATGTGGTGCTGGGTGATATGGATTAGTGGTGATGTAGGTAGGCGATTGGACTGGATGTTCTTGAAGGTCTTTTCCAACCTTAATGATTCTAAAGATTGGGTGACTTAATTTTTATTTTTGTTGTTCCTGTGTGCCATTCTCCCTTGCACACCCTCCCCCAAAAGCTTTGCTAGTGTTTCTGCAATCTGTAACTGATTTGGGGGGGGAGAAATTTCTCTGATTATGTTCAAGGATTCAGATAAGTTAGAACAAAGTGTGGAAGCCAGCCTTCCAAATGAACACCCACATTCATTTCTAGTGTGTTCAAGTTCCGTCCTATTTTTCTTTATAAAACTCCATTACCATGATATTTTGGCCAAAATTAGTTTGTTTTTTCATAGCTAGTTACAGAAATGCAGTAAATCAGATTTGAACTGGTGAGGCATTTCTTGTCGCGAAACAGTTGCAGTAGAGTTGTCAGTTTCTTCTTGGGACAGACTGCCAAGGGAATGGTACTGGGCTAGAATGGCAAATCCTCAGTGATGCCAACAGCTCTCATCTGTTCACTATCAAAAAAGAATTGACCAGGGAGAATAGTAAAGCTTGTTGGCATTGCCTAATGTAATCTTATTGTCAGTCTGTCGCTTTGTATGGAAACTAAAAGGAAGAGCTGAAAATGAAAGCATCTATTTCCAAACTTCTAAGAAATTTCTTATTTCTAGTATTTTTGGAGACTGCTTCTATCACTAGTGTGTAATGTCAGCTAGTGCAATATTTGATCCAAAAATTTAAAACATAATCAGTAATGTGGGGTATATATGCATTCAGTCACCATAAGATGATTCTTCCAGTGAAAATCGCTTTGTGAGGTGACTTTATTACACTTATCTTTTTAATGTATCCATTTTATCTATATTTCTAGTATTGATCATAGACTTCACATTGCTTTCAGATGAACCTTTCAACTTCGGGTAGCTAAATTGTAAGCTAGCCTTGGTAATAGTGTGTCTCAGAAATTTTCTGTTTATAGTAAAACCAAACAAAATTCAGAACTACCATACATGAGTGATTACTTTATCAAAAAAGCACAATTTTGCACTTGAAACTCTCTTTAAACTGTGGTACTGAGGATGACTTAAAAATGCCTAGATGCAAAAATAAGTGGCCTTATATTCATACCATAAGGGGGTCATAATCTCCACACTGGTGAGATTAAAATGTAAATATGGGCACATTTCTGAGAAAAGGAGAGAAAAAATGAGGGGTTAAGGAAAAAAAGGAAATGTGTTTTCTGCATTAAAAAACTGCTGAATTTGCATATAGAGAAACACTCTGCTTCTTCCTTATTCTTTTATTTCTTTTAGTGTTGCTGTGACAAGATCCAGAGATGTACCATCCTTTGGACCACCTATTCCAAAAGGTGTCACATTTCCTAAGTCAAATGTGTTCAGGGACTTCTTACTAGCCAAAGTCATTAATGCAGAGAATGCTGCTCATAAATCAGAAAAGTTTCGCGCGATGGCCACCAGGACCCGTCAAGAGTACTTGAAAGACTTGGCAGAGAAGAATGTCACCAACACACCTATTGACCCTTCTGGCAAGTTCCCCTTCATCTCACTTGCTTCAAAAAAGAAAGAAAAATCCAAGCCTTATCCAGGAGCAGAGATCTATAGTTCTGGTGCTATTGTATGGAGTGTCCATGCAAAAGACTACAGCAAGGGTATGGAAATAGACTGTCTTCTAGGCATCTCTAATGAGTTTGTAGTCCTCATTGAACAGGACACGAAAAGCGTGGTGTTCAATTGCTCCTGTCGAGATGTGATAGGGTGGACTTCAACAGACACAAATATCAAAATATTCTATGAGAGAGGTGAATGTGTTTCGTTGGAGAGCTTCATCAGCAACATTGATGATATCAAAGAGATCGTCAAAAGGCTGGAGGTTAGATTGCATTCTCTTGTTTGGTTCCACTTCTTCACTTTCTCCTTTCGCCCCACCACCAAGTAAGGCTTCAGTTTAAGTAATGCTTGGGAACCCTAAAACTATTCTAGTTGTTTCTTTTGAAATCTCTAAGGACTTTTCTCATTTTATTTCTCAAAATCCAATATCTCTTTCACTTTTATCAGATACCAGCCAACCTCAGCTGGTGTTGTGTTTGTCAAAAATGTCTCAATATATATATAAAAAAGAAAGGGCCTTCAGATGCATAAATTGTTCCCATACAATAAATACAGAAGTGTCACCTTATTTCTTTTCCTTGTTTTCTTTCCCTTTCTCGGTTTTATAAGCTTGTTGTGTCTTGTTTCAGATGAAATTGTAGTATCTTTGAGACTGACTTAATATGTTGCCAGCAGGGTGCAGTCCCAATCCCTGCTGCAACCTTCAGATATTCTCTGAATGCATGTGATAAACTAAAACTGCAGTGAATCATGGTATCTGTCTATAAAACATCTGTCGGTGCTTATTTTTTATCCACTTAAGTTATGAAAGAATGTGTTATTTTTCACTGTCTTTCCTGTAATTTCATGACTGTAGTTGCATAATGACCAGGAAAAAGGGAAAACAAGGCCCTGTTAAATTGCTCTTGATGGTATTCATGCACATGGTACGTAGAAGAGTTGGCATAGCCCCCAGTTTACTGAAACAGCTAGAACAGCTCTTGTGTGCTGCCGTGTATCTTCTAAAACTCCTGTGGTTTCAGTAAAAATTTCAGGGCAGAACCTGAGTAACCATATTCTATTGGAAATACTAGTGTGAGTGACAAGAACCGTTCCAGCTGATTATGTACCCAGGACTGTGATAGATATTCCTTGATCGTGTCCCACCATTGTCTTGGGAGTTTGTTGATTGTACAGAAATGGAGCCCTTAAACAACCTCAGTTGGCACTGAAGGTCTCTGTGCATTAAATTCTGTTTTCATTTCAATTCACAGCTTGTGACTAAGGGCTGTGAAACAGTGGAGATGACTCTGCGTAGGAATGGACTGGGTCAGCTTGGTTTCCACGTAAACTATGAAGGCATTGTGGCAGATGTTGAGCCCTATGGCTACGCGTGGCAGGCAGGACTGCGACAAGGCAGCCGGCTGGTGGAAATCTGCAAAGTGGCTGTGGCCACTCTGAGCCATGAGCAAATGATTGATCTTCTGAGAACATCAGTAACAGTGAAGGTCGTCATTGTCCCTCCATATGAGGACTGCACACCACGCAGGTATTGTATATTAGCTCCATTTGGTCTGAAATTACATCTCGACTGAGGGGGAGGGGAGAAACACCACAGAAATAAATGTTAACCTTCAGGAACCATGGTATAATTATAATACAGCATCCAGTATTGTAAGGTGAAAAAAGAGGGCGGGAAAAACTGCCTATATTCAGACTCCATACCCCACAAAATATTCATTAAATACATCAGTTTAATAAAATGTTTGAAGAACTTGATATATCCTTTGAAATCCATGGTATTTAACATGGAAATAAACTTTTTGTTGACAGTTGTTTGTTTGTGCTGCATCAAAATTAGTAGTGGAGTTCCCTCCCTGCTTTCTCATTTGCTGGTAGTTTGCAATGTCTGTGGATGTAATTCTTGAAAGCTATGAATAGATTTATATTATTCTACTTTCACAAATAAGTAAGGCTGTAAATTATGAGAGTTTATCAATGGTGTGGATCTGGCCAGAAAAATTGCTGCAAATTGTAATTCTCCTTCACTCAGTAGTACATCCTGCTACATTTCTTTCCCTTCCCGTCTGTGTTAAGCCTGAGGCTTGTGTCAACTGTATTTATTGCTTTTATAGCTTTAAAATGTTGCTTGATCGGAAAAAAGCAGTAATACATGCTTTTTTCCTGAATTGTATACTAGGTCTCTCCATTTTTCCTGAACTCACACTAAAGATTTTTGTAGTTTTTACTGCTCCTATCTTAGCTCTCTGGAGTTGTCTGTAGCATTCAGCCACATCACTAGATCTGATTCCCATATTCCTGGCATCCTATATTAATACCTTGCCAATGCTCTATGATTAAAATGGAATGATCTTTAATAGACTAAATTTGCCTGCAGGCTAGCTCAAGGATAATGCTATATTTGCCAAGAAGCAGCAAGTATGGTTATCAAAGTTCAGTGTGTTCCTTTGCAGTGGGAGACAGAGCATTTTGCACTGCTGTTTTCTAATCAGGCAATGTCTTTGTAGGAGTAAATGCTAAATCTTTGTATACTTAAGGCTGGGGCTGAACTTAAATGCATGTTTATTACATTGATATGAAATTGTGTCTCTAAGCAAGGACCTTGTACTTGCATAAAAGAAGAATCAATATTTGGTTTTCTTGTGAGCCACATTAACTCCTTTTGTAACTGGTAGCAAAACAGGAGCAGAGAGAAAAGGAGTTTTATTTGTCCTTTAGTTGTCAGCGGAAAATTGAATACATGTGAGGGATTAAAATGAGCAGTGGCATAAGGTCACTCATGAGGTATTTGGAAAGCTTTTGTACAGTATTTAGCAACCCGAGCGAATGGAAAGTTCAGCTGCAATCATAGCTAAAGGATTAGAGCAGAAAAATCTGTGTGGAAAACACAGATCCTATTATTCCTGAACTAAATTAAATATAGCCAAGAGCGGGCTTAGCTTTAGTGTATCCAAACCCATAGCAGGAAGAGAAATTACTGCACTTTCTGCAGTACAGCATCAGTGAGTTTTGTTGTCTTGTAGTGAGCAAATGTTCTTTGTGGATTATTGCCTAGTTATGAAATTTCAAAAAAGCAACTTTATCTTGCTTGCTGGATCCAAAATCATTAAGGTTTAGGAACTGTGTCGTGAACTTGCAGCTGTCCTACATATATTACTAGAGACTTAAATCTTTGCACAAAGCAATTTCTGGTTTGGCAATCAGTCTTCCAAATTTGGAGTCCTTTCATTGTGTCCTGTGGAGGTCATTTAGAATTTCTACTACAGTAACTGCTACAGACCATAACTAAAATGAAGATCAGCTCTGCTTGGTATAGTATATTCATATGAGAAGCAGTCCCTATCCTAATAAATTGGTTGACATGAAGTTGGAGGAAGAGCAAGAATGCAGTTAGATAAAATGATTTGCTGACAGGCACATGTGCAAGGTCAGTAGCACATACAAAAATATGTCCAAATACCCTTACTCACAATCTAATGCCCTACACAGAGGCAGGCCTTGTTATGGTTATATCTCCACTAAAAGATGGTCATTAAATCATTGCCACTGGACTCAGTCAACTGATTGCTGACCTTAAAGTTAAGGACACGACAGCAACAGAAATTTGTACGTTCTTGTTTCTTAAACTTAAAAAGTATGTCTGCAAAAAAAAAAGAGAAACCCAAACTACTAAAGTGTATAATCACTAAAGAATGAATAGCAGAGACATAAAATGTGAAAACTGAAAAACAAGGGTATCAACATTTTAGTCATGTTGCGAGTGGACTTGGAAAACAAATCTCTTGATTGTCCCCATCTAACATGCAGTGCTTCAGATCAGAGTGGCCTGGGAGCATGCAAACTAATTTGCTTTCAGGTGAAGCTGAACTTCATGTGCTCAGAAGCACACCTCGTGCCTTCCAACTGCTCATTTAATTTGCAGGTCAAGACTAGGCCAACGTAAAACCACAAAATGTGTATATTGTGGCCAGCAAGACCTCAACAGCAACTGTTTTCACTTTGTCTACGCCTATTACACTGCGCAACTTCCTAATGTCAGCATAGCCAGATAACAAGTTACCTGGTTTGTTTTCTATTTTAGCTAGGAAGAGACATTGATATTTCTCAGCACTGATGTTATAATCAATTAGAAGAAGAGCTAGAAGTAGAAAATTCTGCACTGATTGTTACTTTTCCTCCCCATTAGATAATTATATGTGTAGATAAACAAGGTAACACCACAAAAAAATCACTTAAAATAGAATCATGGAATGATTTGGGTTGGAAGGGACCTTAAAGGTCATCTCATTCCAACCCCCCTGCCATGAGCAGGAACACCTCCCACTAGACCAGTTTGCTCTAAGCCCCATCCAACCTGGCCTTGAACAGTGCCATGGAGTGGGCAGCCACACCTTCTCTGGGCAACCTGTGCCAGTGTCTCACCACCCTCACAGGAAAGAATTTCCTCCTAATATCCGATCTAGATCTACCTTCTTTTAGTTTGAAATCATCCTCCCTTGTCCTATCATTCCATGCCCTTATAAAAACTTTTTTTTATATATAGCTTTCCTGTAGGTCCCTTCAGGTACTGAAGGGTATATATGTAGATATATAATGTATTATTTTATATATATGTGTGTGTATAAAGAAATGTATGCAGAGGTATATGCATTTGTCAAGAGAAATACTATCATTATCTTTACTGAAGCTGAAGGTCACATCTACTTTTCAAATATCTCATTTTAAATGTATGCAGAAGTTTGCCCTGCATTTTATGTGGACTGCATTAGCTTATGTCCTGTTTTATGCCAGTTTTTATGCTGTCCTGTTCCTGTACATCCTCAGGAAACAAAGGGCACCTTTGTGCTTGGCATCTACAATTTTTTTACGAAGTGTTTCCCTTCATAATGTGCAGATTTATCAACTAAGTACTTCAAAGCCAAAGATGTTTGAAAATTCAGCGTAATGCCTTATTTCATGGGAATCTTGTTTATTTATGGATGCATGTGCAGAAAGATTTATCTCAAATAGAACAAACATTTCAGGTCTTATTTGTCTAGGTGCAGGTAAGTTCTAAAACCCATGACTTTTTTAAATTAGGAGGAGAAGATACCCTTCTAGCAGATTTTTTTTATTTTAACCCAATAATCAGATTAAAAGTATCAAAATTTCTTAAATACATGTTTCTAAAATGCAAGAGCTTACATTTACTATAGAATTGATCCAGCTTCTGTCTTCAGATTTCTGTCCTTGTGAACAGGATATATTTATTTTATTTTTTATAGAAACATATTAAATTTCTTCACTTCCAGGAGTTCTTCAGAAAACTACCGTATGCCAGTGATGGAATACAAAGTGAATGAAGGAATGTCGTATGAATTCAAATTTCCATTCAGAAATAATAATAAATGGCAGCGAAATGCAAGCAAAGGACAGGGACCTCATGTGGCTCAGGTACCATCCCAAATACAAAGTCCAGTACCATCTAGGATCGGCTCTGGGAAAGGTGAAGGGAAAATGCCACCCCCAGAACGAGCAGCCAACATCCCCCGAAGCATCTCTAGTGATGGGCGCCCACTGGAGAGCCGGAGGTACGTGTCGTCTTCACAAATGGCTTTTCATTGCTACTCAGAATCTTGTCTGGAATAAGTATCAGAGCATTGCTTTTAATCTTGGTTTTAATTAGTCAAAAGGCAGCATGAATATGAGCAAAACCAGTAGCCAAACGGAAATACCTTTCCTGGCAAAATTAGCCACAAAATGAAATGTTACAGGATTGTAAGGCGATGTTCCCCTGTGTTGGATGGTATTCTAAAACTGCCATATTGTTGTTTAAGTTTTAAATGAGTTGCGATTGAAGTTTTAGATGTAAATGTTCTGAACTTGTGCGTTTTGAAGAAGTAAATCAAAATTTTAGCTTGTTTATAGGCTTGGTGGAATCACCTAAAGCTCCCAAGGCTGAAATAGCACCTAACAGGGTATTTAGCGAGAGAATTCTGACCAGCACAGAAAGCAAATTTGTCCAATTGGGGAGTTTTCAGACTTTTTAGGCAAGAGAAGAGAGAGTTTTAAGTTTGCATTTCTCCAGGGTGTTTTAGGTTTTTTGTTGGCTTGGGTTTTTTAAACAAAAAAAAATATTAAGATAGATGTATCAGTCACATCCTGTCACAGTATTTTCATTCTTCCACAGAAAAAGATGTATTTGATAGTATTCATATGAACTGTCATTGTTTCGATTAGCTATACAAATCTGTCACTGTCTCTGCATTTACAAAGAGTTCTGTTGAGGGAAACAAGCTCATAGCTTAGATTTCTTAGTTTGGACAATTACTTGGGAAAAAATGTGTAGACAGATTCTGGTTGTGCTTTACATTGCTGAAAAAACATAAAGCAGTGGAAATAAGATGTATGTTGTAGAAAATTTAAAGAGAGGTCTAGTGAGATAACTTAAAGCATTTTTCACATCCTGAAGAACTGAGGGTATAAAAAAAGTGTTGAAAGATGGTACAGCCAAGGAACTACCAAGGTGAAATTGAAACTTCTGTGTAGAACACCTTGTTAAGACATTATAATAGTTAGCAAGGACTTGGAATTTTCTTTCTTTCTTTTTCGTTAGACATTATTGTACTTGCACTCAAAGTGATTAGAGAGAGCCCCTCCACAGCTATAGCTTCATATAAGTTCAGTAGATGTATTACTTAAAGCTCCCATCAGTGTGAGTTGCAGAAGAAAATTTGGAGCACTGAAAGCACTAATAATTTTACAGACAACCTGATACAATTCTATGAAAAAGGTTGCAGAAACCATTGAGACACTGGATGTAGCTCTCTAATGATACATTTGGACCAACATAAAAATTGCATGGCTTCAGGCCATGTCTGCCTGTCACAGCTGATGACAGGCAGATGCTGAGTTTGAAGGAGTAGAATTTGGGGTGTTGGGTTTTTTTGCTCTCTCCAGTGCTGTAGAATCTCGCTCTGTAATTATGGAAGGCATAGTAATACCTGGGCAAAGTTTAAGGCAGTGGTAGAAGATTGGATTCTGTCGAGTTACTGTTTTTTTTTCATAAGCTTCCATTTCTTCATGGTATTAACCAAAAGAGTTTTGTCTGGAGTCTGGAGTTGGCTGTTCCATGACTCGTGCTGAGGAGAGTGAGCCTTTGGCTGCACTGAGAAGACGGGATATTATTAACTGTTTTTCTTGTGCATAAAATCCTATGTGGGCAACATCACACATCTAAAGCATCCAAGATTTATCCAGTCACTGGATGCTTCTAAAGGGGGGTTATGGCCTGGCACATGTTTGCAAAGTGAAAATTACATTTCCATATATCCAGTATTTGTTTTTAAAAAATGAAACTTTGTATTTTCATTTCCCTGATTTTCAAGGCATGTAGCTGGCAGTTTTCTCCTCCAGACATTCTTTTAAGTATTTTTCATTATTATTATTCAGAAAGGGTTCTATTATACTTTTAAGGATGAAAAGATCTGTTATCACAGTAGCTTATGAGTTTGACTGGGAATTTTTTTGTATGACTGAAAAATGTCTTCTTTCTTATCTTTCTGGTCTGCTAAACATGTTAGTATTGGCTGGATCGATTTTAAATGTAACAACAGCTGCATAAGGTTGACATGTTTCCAGTGAAAGTGAAGAAAAACACATTTTTGTCATTTTAAAGGAATACTGGAGGGGGAAGGGAAAAAAAAAGAAATAAGATCACTCCAAAACTCATTTGTCTTTTCACTGTATGATAAAAGAAAGCTTTGCTTTTGATGAAGCTCAGATACTTCTATTCTTACTGTGTAAAATCTCTAAAATCAACAAAGATGAGATTTCATAGCCTTCTTCAATACTATTGTGTTTAATTTTTCACCACTATTGTTCATGCTTCCTATCATGTAAAGATCACCTGTGAGGAGGGGCAGGAGTCTCTGCATGTTTCTGGTGCAGGTAGCAGCAGCAATGCTCCACTGTGCTCTGCTTGCTACAATTTGTACTTTGCTCAGCTCTCACATGGTTGGAGAAACAGAGGACCAAGGGTAACCTGGTAATACAGGTTCTGGGATCTATACTGGTGGTCCCTGTGATCCAAAAAAGGGGCCTCTAATTACCATGATTATAAACACAACCCCACCCTATGCAAGATGTCTGCTTCAGCGTATCTCTGCAGTATTTATGTTCTTTAGAGCAATTTTAAGGGGTTTTAGAAAAAAGCACCTGTCATTACAGCTCATTAGCAAAGCAGTACAGATATCCTGGATTACCCTACCACCATTCTAGCTTCACTTTCTAAAAGAAGGCATTGCCTACATTCAGCAGGCCTGGAAACTTAGCTGTGATGATCAGCATCAATAAGTACTTTCAGTACTAAATTATAGCTGTGGCCTCAATTTTAATCTTTGGTTGTGGTCTAGATATCGCCGTTGTGTTTCTGTGATGCTGAGCCACAGTTCAGACTTGCTGGTGTTTGACTGATCTTAATACTTTGTTGTTTTGAGAGGAAAGCTGGCATTTATCCCTCTGTGCTCCTGCCTTTTGGCTGCACATTCTCTGTTTATGGAGCTGGGCACAGTGACAGTGATGGTAGATCTCATCTGCCACTAAGAAGCAGTGATCTATAGTTTGTGTTCTGTGTTTTAAGGGACATGGCAGCTAATAAATGCATAGTAAGCTGATCCATGTGGCTCTTTGAACTCCAAATCAGAGATGATTTTTGGAACTAGCTCTGGTAGCAGACACCCAGGACCACAGAAGGTCGGTACCATTGTTAGCCATAGCTCCAGCGGGTGGGATTTCAAAGAATGAAATAGAGGCATTATAATATCTCTGTATTAGACCTGACATGATATTCATTTTACTGGTAGCATATCAGCAGTAAATCCATGACATATTAAGTATTTAGAAAAAAAGCCTGAAGACTTGAGAGGTTTAATTTAAACAGAAACAGCTTAACAGACGAGTGTTTCCCTCTTTGAGTACAGGGAATACAGTTGTAACTCTTCTTGAATTACCTACTAGTGATACTTGATCACTTTATACAGCTAGAGTCTCTAAAATATGTATACTGAGTGAAATTAATTTTATTTTTGCCTCTGTTGATATTTTAGTTCATTTAACTATGTTAAGAATAAATAAAAAATACATTTCTAGTCCTGAGAACAGGAGAATTTCACTTCATATACATGAAAACATCTTGCCTGCCTAATGGAGATTGCTACTGTGGGTGAGAGAGTAGCTTGCTTGACAGTCCCTGATTCTGAGACAGCAGACAAGTGCCCATTTCTGTGCCTAACCAGCAGAGTATTTAAATTTGCCTTTATTGGATTGTCTTCATGTATTCAACTTACCAGCTTCTCCCTGTTCTTCACAGTATCCCGGGTCCTTAAATATATTCATGATTAATGTGCATATTTGTAGGCAGGAAAAATAACCCAAAACTTTATAATCTTAAAATTTTTGTTACTGCAACATTAAGACTGAAAAATCTGGTAATATAAGCATAATAAATTCCAAGTTATGGCTTCTTTCACAACATTAATTAGTCCATGTGGGAAACTCCATAGCCCAGAACCCAGAACAAATACCACAGTGATACACTGAGGATACAACAATAAACCACACATATGTGAAGTACGCCAGAGGTAATATTATTGGAGAAGATGTAATTTTAGGACTTGGTATTATTTTCCCTTCCTAATTTTCAGTTTGAACATTTGAAAAGTGGGGAAACTACTGAGCAAAGCATGCTGTTGGACTTGGACATTTCAGGGTACGGTTCAGTACTGTTCTGGATGAAAGCTCAGGCTTTAACTAGAAAATTTCTGAGCACAGTCAACATTTTAAACCAAATGGAAAACTGCATTACTGCATGACTGCAGTCAAGCACTGGCTGTAAAATTCCACAGTATGGAAGTATTAGTGTAATATTAATTAAGACTGGTTTAAACTCTTATTGAGGACTTTAGAGCACAGTCTTACCCTAAAACTTCATGCTTCTCTGAATGATGCCCGAGTGTAGTCAGTGACAGTAACTCTGCCAGTAGTAGTTTATAGGTTAATGCTTGCATTTAGATTCTGGTTTAAACTGTTCCCGTATTATGTGAAAATCCTAATCGGCTGCTGCTTAGCCTGGATGAGTGATGTTTTGCCTAACATAAACAAGCAGATGTCTGTGCTCATCTTGCCATTTGTCAAATGAGCATTGTAGCGCACACATTGCCTACCTCACAGGGCTTGAGGATTTGTTGTTTTAAGGTTTTCATAACATTCTTCAAATTAAAACATGTACTAAGATGAGATTATATATTACATGTTTCCTTCCAGCACCAGGACCTAGAACTGGATGTAGCAGTGGAACATCAAAGGGGTATCGGTACACCTGGCTGTATGGCCAGACTCTTGTGTTCCAAAACATCTGAGAAAAGCCACCTTGTGTCATGTCAAGAGTTCGGTCTCTCTTGTTTAATGTGGACCATCAGCAGGGACTGAGGAAAAGCATAAGAAATGCTTACAAGTATACAGGAAGACTCCTTGCCAGGTCCGACAGTCTCCTGGCTGTCTGCTGTATAAGATCACCTGGAGCTGAATGTGCCTGTACCGCTGTGTTTAACAGCTGTGGATAGCATCTCTTTGTCCAGGTGCCTGCTAATTGGTCTTTTGATAGTTCCAGGTCCCCTACTTGTTCTTTTGTCATGAGGGTTAATAAATAATAATTTTGTTTGCTTGATCCAATATAACTCACATTTGGATGGATTGAAGCAGATATGACAAAATTCTCTCTGATCTGTGGAGCCATATAGCCTATTCAGTGTTTCTTCATACAGAAGCTGTTCTGTACCTTTGGTTGTCCCGTTGCCTGCCTCTGTATCTTTTCATGTTATAATAGCTGTTTTCTGAAATGTGAAGATAAAATTGAAGAAAAATATTCAAGAAGGTATCTGGTGTGGTGAGACAGTACAATATGACAGCACAATTGTATTTTGTGTTCCATTCACTATCCCCTTCCCCAAAATTGCTGATGTTCTTTTTCCCTTCCTGAATGGTTTAGTTTCCTTTTTACCATGAGAGCATTGACTCAGTGTTTTCAGAGAACTGTCACATATTGCAGTGTTATTAGAATTGCAAAAACGAAACACGTGGAAGGTAAGCATGCCAGAATTAAGTTTTGCTGTGCAATTTTATTCAGACCTCTTGTGTAACAGTATTTTTCTGATACTTCCTTTGATTAAATTACAAGAATTTCTTTTAACAGAGGACATGTGCCTCGTTCACTTCACACAGTGGATGCCGCTCATTAAAGAAGAACTATTTAGTATTTTGCTTTTCTCGTCATTACTCCATCCCTATTTACTGGATGGCATTCAAATCCTGCTGTAAAGATGCAATTATTAATTCCCCTCTAAGCTTTACAGTGGCACCTATTACTATAGTTTCTGAATACTTCATGGGTATTAAAATTAATTTTCAAAACTCTTGTGTGAGAAGAGATGTCTTTGGCCCTCTTCAGATTAAGAACAAAGATAGAGAGAGAAATTATCTTCTAATTGTTTGCCATGTCTTATCTTGGGCATCTCATATTTGGATGTGTGCCTGGCATTGTTAATATTTTGTATATTAAAATTATAGCTTCTGTTGAGTTCAGCTGCTTTGGTAGTTTTCAGCTCAGAAGTAAATTGGGCCTTGGAATCAGTAAGGCCTTTGAGAAACTTGCAATTAGTGACAAAGAATGGGAAATTCTCTTTAACAAGTATGCCAATGGTCATATCTGGCACTTGCTGCAGCACTCCAATAAGAATTCAGTTTGCTAAGTCAGCACTGAAATGCGTTGACTATATAATCCTTTCTTCCTGCCAGCCTGCATCTCCTTCACTTCCAAGCTGTGTAGCTCTTGCAGGAGAAGTTGTAGCACAAAATAAAACTGCATGGGGCAGAGGTACTAAGGGAGAAGGCAGCTGGGTATGTTCATATAACTAAAGACTACCTTAGGCCATAGGCACAAAGTATGCCAGGCTGACATTTTTCCTGTGATGTATATATTACATACCTGTGCATATTGAAGACATGGGGAAAATTATAGCTAATGACATGGAAATTAATTTATTAAGAGCAAGATGGATGTTTTTGAATTCTGTCTTGTCACACTAAACAAAATAAATGTACACCCATCCCACTCACTGTCTTCACAAAAGATTTTCTTCCTGTACTTAACAAGACTCAACCAGTCCTTTCAGGATGAACTAGATCTGTTAGAATTAAGTCATGCCTGGTATAATCCCAGTTCAATTGACAGCAATATAATTGTACCTGTTTAATGCAATGGACGCTTGGCCTATTTTTGAATTCAATTATGGGACTCATGCACTTAACCATTTTGGAATGTCTTCTTAAAGCTGTCTTTTGAAATAGATAATAGCTTGGTTTGGTTTTTAATTATAAATAAAAGGCAAGCACAGAATATCTTAACTATAGGGGCATACTATTAGCACAATGCTCCTTTTGTCTTGGGAAGTGCCTTTCATCAATATATTTCAAAGCAGCTCAAAAAGTCAATTTGAACTAATTTACTCCAGTTCTTTTGTCTTATATGTTTCACATAAAATGAAATGTCATTCACTATTAATGTTTTTTAGTGCTATTCTTAGCTATACCAACAAAATGTATTGCTGCTTTAAATAATAGGGTGTCCTACCTGGCTGGTTGATCACTGCTGTTCTTCAGACCACATTTATAATAAGGTTTTGTTTGCCCTCGAGGTCTTTCATCTTTGTAAATGAGTTATGACTCCATGACATAGTTCTGAAATCTTGACATTCTTTCTAAACAGTGCTGCCACTTTTTGGTAAGGCATAGGAAGTAAAGAAAAGGCGTAGCTGAATCTGAAGTGAAAATGTAAGCATTTTCCAGCAGGAAATAATTTTACAGAAATTATTTGAGAAGTAATCGGCTTCCCTGCCATACATTCTAATGTAGTACTGGGGGGAAAGGTCATACTTTTAAATCGTGTATTGCTCTGCAAGCATAACTGAGTTTAAATGTGTATGCCTGTATAGATGAGTGAACGCTATTGAAAGCACATATTTTTGTGCACTTATTTTAATGGAACTATTATTTTTTTCTCTTGCCACTGGGAAAGTGAACTGCTTGGCTAGCAGTGAATTTGGTTGAGGTTTGGGAAACAAAAGGCACAAAGCAGAAAATTATCTAAAAAAGCCTTCAACTACAGAACAGGATATACGAGTTGAGCAGCATAAGCCTGCTGCTTCCAGCCGTTCTACCCAGCTGCATGTGTTGCAATTCTAGCCTATTTATTTGCTGTATAGTTATTCCAAAAGGAGAAGGCCTCGTATGACTCAGGTCTGTATTTTCAAACAGAGTTCTGATATGTTGAGATAGTTTTATAGAAAAATGTTAAGTTTTATGGGGGGATTTTGAGGTATTAATAGATAACATTACATTTTTTTAGTCCTTGCAATTTGGTGGCGTAGGGATAAGCTTGATACTCTTAGAAGAGTTTGCGTAGACAGCTCACTACAGGCAGTTTAAATTCTAGGCAGGAGTTTATTTTGAGAATTAGAAATACTTTGTCCGGTTTGGTATTTGGATGAGGAATATCATGCTTCATTATTCCTTACAAGCAATCTATAAAAACAAATCAGGACTTGAGAAACTGGGTTGTTTTTCTAGTGTATGCTGGGATTTTCCTCCCACACTTGCCTCTCTTCATTTACTTCCCTGCACCTTGCTTTTTACAGCTGGTTTCCCATGTTTTCCAATAGATTACTATGGGGAAAATGTCAGATCCTTTAACTGACTTCATTTCAACCGTCTCCATGATGCCATGGCCTTTGCTGATGTGATAATTTGCATGACATTGTCCATTATGCTTTGCACTATGATACTGCTGTTGAGTATTGCTGATTTGACTGGTTCACTTGCCCGAAACAGGTTGTCTCCCGGTTCTGATGTCTACGTCACAGTTTCATCCATTGCCTTAGCAAGATCACAACAGTGCCGTAATTCTCCAAGCAACTTATCATCCTCAAGTGAGACTGGCTCTGGTGGGGGCACGTACAGACAAAAATCTATGCCGGAAGGGTAGGCACCAGACTCTATTCATGTTCTTTTTAGGCAGGTTTTTTGTTCTCTGTTCCATTGTGTATTAATATAAAGGAGTGCTTACACAGCCTTCTGTCGACTGGTGTTTACATGCATTAAAACACATTAGTTTTCAAATATCACTGCCATGCTGCTTGAAAAAGTCAGTTTTAGAAATCCCTTGCCTTCTACCTTTTCCCTTTGTGACAACCTCTCTCTCTGATCCTAGTTTACAACTGCTCAGGTTACGATACAAAGGGACCCTTACGTACTTAAAAATCTTCATTAAAGGTACTGGTTTCATACTGCAAATTGCTTTACTTTACAGGTTTAGTTTCTAAAATTAAAGAAGTCGGCTTAGGACTTTGCAGGCTGTGCTAATAGTTGAAGAAAAGTAGTGTTGAGTGCTAATTAATCCATAGCTAGCATCTTTTTCACATATTCACAGTCATCCTGTTTTAAGGCACTCTCTTCAAACTTTTCAGAAATCTTCAAACTATCTGAGGTGATCCAATGTCAACATAGGGGGCAACTTGCAGAGGGAGTAATTAAATTTGTATCATTTTCAGAGAGCACTGAAAGGAGCAATAAATCAGGCATCTCCAAGTAGGGAAAAAAATAATTGGCAGCAGGAAAGCTGTCTTACCACATTCCAAATTACTTCCTGTAGAGAAGATAAGGGGGCACAACTGCTGATAGTTCACACTGCTAAGCTTCCCTCTGAAGTCTTCTTGAGTACGCCGCAGGTCATTATGTGTAATTCATTCTGATTTGGGTTTTCTATAAAGTAGAAGTATATTTTTCTCTATTTTAAAAAATACATTATTAGTAAGATTAAGTACCATTGCCAAGAACTGCTTAGCACAAGGCACTGGTTTTAGCCTGTTTAGGTGCCTGTGAGGGGACATTGCTCTGTGTCAGTCCAAAGAATGCTGTCCTGAGCATGTCTTTGAACAAGTGCTGCTTCTTGCTCCAGAGCACTGAAGATTTGTCCTCCCTGTCCTTCTCCTTGCAGCTCAGTTTGAGGTTTTCTGAAGAGGCCATCTCTTCTCTACTGCACACCTTTATGAAGGTTTTGATTCATGAGATCATCAGACCTGTTTAGGTCATTATTTAAGTTTGTGCTTAAGTCCTACTGACATGAGGAGATTTGCTCTAAACCCATTAAACTTTGCTGTAAGGAAGCTAAATAAAAGTATCTCCAGAGCTCTGCAGCTGGAAAAAGCACTTGACCTCTTTATACACTGCATACTGCCTGGCTCAATCATGCTAGCAGCACTGGTGTGTTGCCTTGAATTCTGAAGAGCAGCTTGTGCTCCCAATGTCTTGTCTGCACTTCTCCAACAACGTCATTTGCTTTACAAAAAAGGTATTACTGTCATGTGTCCTTAGACCATCACAACCATAACTGCTTGAGTAGGAAGGGATTTTCAGACACACTGAGGTTTTTCTTTTGAATTGGCCCCAGAGCATGCTAGCACCCATCCCAACTCTTTTCCATGTTTTAATTATACACATATGTTCACTACAGCATTCTTTAAATGTTTTGCAAGTTCAGCAAAGAGATGTGTCCTAGAAACCTTTCCTATACAGTCTTTTTGGTTTTGAAGTTTTAATTCAGTGCAACTGTTTAAATGGAATAATGAAAGAAGTAATTAATACATGAACTTTGCACATTCCTTATTGGATGCTTTTAAAAAAGAAACATCACTTGAAGTCCACTTATTTGACTATTATGTTCTATTCTTAGGGGAAAAGGACTTTACATCCCATACTGTCCTTCTACACATGAATGATATTTTCTCAGGACTTTCCAAACATTTTCTACCAGGCTAAATGGAAAACACGAAAAATTTAATTATGAAGGAAACTTTCCCTTGCCTCAATAAGCAAACTAATGTCTGTCACAGTACTAAAAATTCTTGTGTTTCCATGTGCACCAGGGCAGCTCTGTAGTGCTATTTGATTTACCAGGTAGAGCTGGTCAGCGACTAACCCATATATACTATTAAAATAAGTGAGAGATATTGTAGCATTCAGTTGTGAGGATGTTGAAGAGAAGGATGGTCTGGAGTAGGTACCTAGCTGAGGGAGAACCATGTCCTGAAGGTAACCTTCCCAAGGTGAGGCTCCAGTGTGCTCTAGGTGTGCCAGTCCCTGAGATTTTCCAGTGCCAGAAATCTCAACTCCATAATTGGTGTATACTTTTCATTCTTGGTGCATGATACGACAGATCTGTAAAATTTGTGAAACTTCAATGACTGTAAGCATGGGTGTGAGTCCAACCTCTGTCAGACATCAGTAAGAGCAGTGACTGCTGCCTCTGTCTTGAGCTGGGTATAGGCAAAAGCTTCACTGCCTTCAAGAATATCCAGATTGGTCTTAATGTATATATGTGTGTTTTGTATACTTACCCTGTGTTTACCTGAAGGTACATATAATGTAATAAATGATTGGAGAATGTAAAAGTTAAACTAATTATCTCAGTATTTTTTAATTTCTTTGTATGACATGTTTAAATATGCATTTTATATACAATTTCATTTGTTCTTTTAATTCAGAATGATTCTGCTTAGAGTTTTTTGTTCATTCCTACATACCCTAATGGGCTATATATTTAAGCAGCATAGAAAATAGTACCACCTGCATTTATTATTCCTGCTTTTAAATAGCCCACCTCATGTAAAAAAAGGTAATCTAAAGACATTTCTTGCTGCTTAATTAGTAGAGCAGTTATTTTAATGAAATAAGAGTAGAAACGTGGTTTTGTGTATCTCTCATCTTGAAAAAAAGATCCCACATCAAAGCATTCCAAATGCAAAATTGACTGCTTCTATATATATGAACAGTAAGGGGTTAGGTAAGAGGACAACACATAGAAAGTAAAATATTGATGCAGCGCAACTTCATCATGCCAAGGTTTCATGGGGTTTGGGCATTTTCCTTTAGATAACTTCTAATTAATTTATCATTAAAAGATATTCTTCCCAAAATACTTTACAAGTCTTAAAAGTTTGAAAATTACCTCAGTGTTTGAAGGATCAATCAGCTTTTGAAATGTTGTGTTTAGACGTTTCATGCAGCTGTTGAATTGGTATTGATCAGGTGAAATCCTAGCTAGTCTGCGTGGATAGGAAAGGAAAAGCATTACTCAATCAATTTCAGTTTAAATTGTTTGTATTTGGAAGGCAGATATATCCAGGTTTTCTTCACTTTTTTTATTCATCAAACCATGTTTGCTAGACCAGAAAGCAGAGAATAAAAGGGAAGTAGGATCATGTTTGAGTAGAATTCAGAAAGCCCAGATTTCAACATGTGACATTTTGGAGCTTCATTGCATGTCCAGGCATGTTCCGACTGCTTGTCTCTAAGGATGGGAGTGGGATTTTGTTTTTCTGAGCCATGTGATGTTTCTTTGGTGGGTTCATTTGAGTTAACAAATACATGAGCATTCAAACAGGGGTAACCACCTTGAGCTTGTTCTGACAGTCGGGCAGAGGTATGTTTTACATTGGAGGTTGTGTGGTCAGTCTGTAGCTAGTAGAGTAGAAAGCACAGTTTGGTATTTTATTTTCTGTTTGTATGTTAGGTGCTTAGAGCTAGAGAAACTCCTTGATACATAATGTATCAGCTTGTTGCAACTCTTGAGTGAGTGTTACTCTGTTCAGGTAGAGTCTAAGGAAATTTTTTTTTACTTGAGGGTATGTTTGATTTAAAAAAAACACACCCTGGAAATGCATTATTCTTGGCAGATTCTTGACAATTGATCTGCTAATTCTGAAACCAGCTATAATTCTTACAGACTTAGAAGTGATTTATATGTAATACAGAATTATAGATTTAATTCTTACAGGCTTTTAGATGTATAAGGCCTGTAGACTTCAGTATGGCACAGATGTACTATGTGTCTCCTTTGTCATTAGGTAGTTCTCCTAGTGTTTACTATGTCTTTACTGAGCTCTCCAAAATCCGTCTGACTAACCTAGCAGGATTTACAAAGTCCATTGAATACAGTTTTCCATTTGCTCTGCATGATTTCTTCTACAGCAATAGGTATCCATGTCTCACAGCTTTCCTACAGCTGTATTTAGTCTACACGAGTCTACTGAGATTATTTTATGATCAAATAACTTAATAATTCACAGAATTTGTAACTGCAGGTTTGGGGAATCCATAATCAATGCAGTTAACTTCATAAATGCTTAATTAAAATATTTGGCAGTGTAATATTGTCCCAAATGAATCTGTTGCTTGCGTATAGTCTGCATCCCCTAGGATGCAGACCTTACTTGTCTTTTGCTCAGAACCCAGGAAAGTGGCTGAGATTTGTGGGATTGTCCCAGTAAACTTTCTAATGCTCACTTTCATTAGTTCGAGGTAGTGCTTTCCCAGTTAAAAAGATCCATCCTTGATATCTTTTCCCAATAAATACACCTCATTTTCCCATGTGCCTTTTATCCAAACTTTTAAGTTCAACTCATTGTGGTCAATTCTCTGTAATCATACAGTGGTCTGGTCACCTTTCCATATAAACATCTATTTAAATGAAAACTAATAATTTTATTTCTAGATGTTTTGGTCTGTTTCAATTGCATGCATTGTAACCAGGTGCTCAATAAATTCATGTGTACTGTAATCTTACGCATTAAAGGTGCTAAATTGGTCCTAAGAGCTGCCACAAAAATTAAATGGAAAAACATTATAGATCCCTTAAGCAGTTGTGCAATGCATTGCCCTGCCCTGTTGTTTGACACTTAAAAATGTTCTTTTTCCCCTTATGTGAGATTTATGCATATTGAAAATAATTGTCTGCTTTGTTTTTTTGGGGTGTTACAACAGGTTTGGAATTAGCCGTAGATCCCCTGCTTCCATTGACAGGCAGAACACGCAATCAGATACGGGTGGTAGCGGCAAATCCACACCCAGCTGGCAAAGAAGTGAGGATAGTATCGCTGACCAGATGGGTAGGTAATTAATTCTTCACAATGAGCAAGTGGTGCTAACCACAAGGTGACTTTGGCAATACCTTTCCAGGCAGAGAGGGAACCCTCTTAAGCACTGTGCTTTTAGTGTCTTTGAAAGTTAACCTTGTTCATCAGGAGGAATAATTAGATCTGGGGCATATACTAGCTTCTGCAGTCTGTTTCCTTGAGACCTATGAGTATCACCTGAGGAAGAACCAATTTCACTTCTTCATTTGATTGTGGGACTAAATCTACCTTAATGCTCTTACCCTGAACACTCTGTCCTTCTAGAAGCAGTTGGGCAGACACACTTACTAATTTTTCTTGCCATTGAGGACTTGTTTGACCTCACCTTCTCTCCTGAGTGGCTTGGCTTATTTTAATTTTTGCTTAGTTTGTCTAAAGTGCTTGTGATGCTTCCTTTCAAACAGTGCTGTGTAAAAGCAAATTGATTTTTTGGTCATTGAAGCTATAAAAATACCATGTACAAAATGGAAAAAAATGCAGTTAAAGTTTAAATAGTGAAGTAAATCTATAGCTTGGTAATTGCCTTCCACCAGTGTATACATTTTCATTGCACTTGGCAATTAAGCTGTCTGCTGAGGGAACATATTAACTACATAAAACAGCTGGGTACTGAGAATTTGCATTGTTAAGCCCTCATTTGAAGTTTCTGCACACAGACCTTTTGCTATAGCTATGGCCTGACCCAAGTGGATACCAAGGAGATTGACATTGACACCAATGGAAATATTTTATCTACAAACAGCATTGTTTCAACATGATGACAATGGTCAAGATTGATAGATTGGATTTTTTTCAAACTTCATAACCATACATTAAACAATTCCATACTATTTCTATTTTATATGTATAGATCATCAGTTTACTGCATCATAGCTTTTGTTCTATATAAATGGACTGGTGTTGAACACAGAATAAGGTTCAGTGAGATCAGCAGGAGTTTGTTGAGGCAAATGCCAACTTCAGGTTCTGGAGATGTACTTTCTTCACATGCCTTCACAACCTCAGTGAGCTGTGCCTTGTTATTGAAGCCATCTGTCAGTTCCTCCCTCACAACTCCCCACATACTTCTCACTGAAAAGCTGTGATTATTCTGATCTGCAGTTCTCATTTTGACAGAACAGTTTTTAATTGCATATGTTTTGATACTGTTGTGATGGTAACGACACATGTAAAACTGATCTTTTGCTCAGCATTGCTTTTGGGTGCAACATTGGGTGTTGATGCTGGCACTGAGTGAAGCTGCCAGCAAGTTCTGCTCTACAATGTTGGGTGTCACCATATTAGCAAAATAAATAAATAAGGCCAAAATGAACAGGAAAAATTTACATGGTAGAAGAGAGGGTTCTGGCATTCGACAGAGACTAAGAAACACATACTGACATATAAACCCTGTATTTTATCTCTTGTGTATTGTCCTGCATTCATAGAGTTGCGGTTGGAATTTGCATCTCTGACTGGAGACTTTATTGCCAGTCTGGTGAATCTAGGTGAAAGTTTGGTTCTATGACAAATAAGCACATTTCCACTTGGGTTAGTCTGTCTCAAGGTAAATAAGGCATTAGGTGCAGTGAATCCACACGCTCACTCCTTCCTGACCCATTCTTAGCTGCAGAAGACTCTTGTTCTTTGTGCACCAGCACTGCTTACTACCACTTGCCTGGGGGAATCATATTTGGGTTTTGGGGGTTTTTTTGTTTTTTTGGGTTTTTTTCTAATTATTTTTTTAATAGTAAAAAACCCAAAAACAACAACAAACTTTTAAATTTGTTTTTAAAAAACGTGGTAACACTGTGGATCGAGATGAATAAACTGTAGCTGTGTTGGGGAAAGCATTGCTGATCACCATGGATATTGTTAAGTATTTAATGTTCATAAGCATATATTCTACTTTAAAACAGCACTTTTAGAAGTGCAGAATATTGTGTAACCACAGGAGAGAAGATACATATAAAAAGTCACATCTGAGAGTGATTCTTTTAAAATTCTGACCTTGGCCTCTGAGAAGGCAATTACCTACCTAACACCTGATGTGCTGTGTCTAAACATCCTTTGGACCTCCATCGTTATCTCCTGGGGAAAAATAAGTTTAATTGCCAAAGAGCACTCCTATGAATGTCCATATAAGATGAGTGATTTGAATTCCATCTGCTTTTGTCAGGTTTAGTTTAATAAGTATTTTTTTATACATCTATGCAGTTTCCACATCTGTAGTCACCAATTTTTAAAGGAATATTGTGATTGCAACAGATTTTTGCTATCACTTCAGTTAGAAAATGTTTATTTAATTCACCTTAACTTTGGTAAGAAATATGTATGGTAGTTGCAATGGAGAAAACATGTTCATTTAAGTGATCATCGTAGACTTTTGCTGTTGTCCTGCCTTGTATATAATACAATATAAAGAAATGTGGATCTTCTGGCTTTTTTAATCTCTTGTACCCAGACAGTGTGCATATAGAGATACAAAGTCAATACACTGTGAAAATTAATATTCTGCTGTTTTAATGCTTTGGTCCAGTGCTGTTGCACAATGGGGACATGCTGCCATTCAGGTTGCTCTAACAAAGGCCATGATGGTAGCTGCTGGTTTTTCATGAAGTCTTACTGATTTCCACCAGGCAGGAATGGCCCTCACTTCCCTGTGTTTTGTCACTATGTGTTGGGTTTTTTAAAAGTGAATTTTGTACTAGGTATCCAAAGTTTTTGGCTAATGCTAGTATTGGAAAAATTGCGGTGTAAAATTAGCTGACACATTTTCTTAGCTTGTTGCAGTGCATAAGCTCATAAGCTCTTCAGTCCATCATTGTGTGCTGTATTGCAGAACCAACTTGCCATCTCCCAGCAGTATCAAAAGTACTGCCATCGTTCAGAGAAAGCCCCAGTGGAAGACTGATGAGACAGGATCCTGTGGTTCACTTGTCTCCAAATAAGCAGGGTCATGTAAGTTACCCTAAAAAAGGAATTATTTAATGTTTTGCTTTTACTCCACAAGCTCCTCATACCAAAAGTGTTGTTCAGAGTTACATTTTGAGTGTCAGTTAAAAAAAGAAAAAAAAAATCCTCAAGCCCTGTTCTCTACTAGAACATGGAAGAAGCAGTAGAGAAGCCCTGTTGTTTCCCAAATCCTACAGAAGCTAGGCACAGCCTAATGAAATACTTATTAGCTAATAAAATTTTGTTGCCAGTTGAACAGCAACTTCTTGTCTGTTATCTTTTGATAAATCTTTTGATTTGTGGGAGTTTGCAAAGCTATTCCTAGGCCTCACATGTGAGACCTAAAGTTTACTAATACATTTTATAATGCAACACTCAGAAACCTACTTCCTCAAAACAGAATAGTGATCTTGCTTTTGGTTTTGTATTTTCTCCACTTTCTTCATCTGCTGTAACTGTTACTTTTTTTCCATAACCTATCTTGCACGCTGATGGAAGACTTTGAAAGGTCTGCTGGAATCCTGCTAAAAAAATTATCTTGCTGTATTTGTATTTAGTGTCTAAATAGTAAATTCTGCCTTTCTGACTGCATAGATTCACATCTTTTGGAGGCTGTCACTTTCTTGTTTACATACAGATAGATGAATGCAATAATGTTCATAAATCTAAAATGTCTTGAAAAATATTTAAGTCAATGAACTAAAAAAAACCCCACCCTTTAAACTTCAAATTACCCAATAAAGTTGGGATTTTTATTTATTTGTACAAGCAGCTAAAATATGGAGTTGTGTTGCATGATTATACTGAAATTATTAATTGCATTTATTTAAGTGTGAGATAGTCTTTAATTGGTTCCCATATTTGCTCCTGCTAACCAGCATTCCTCTTTCAATACAATTGGCAGTGTTGCTTTTAGGTTATTAATTCATAACATCTTTATTATTAAAAAAAAACACAGCTACAACAAACAACAACAAAAAACCCCAACAACAACACACCTGTCTTCATATTCTTAGGAGCACAAGCTAGTTTTTATATTTAGATTGACCTGTTTTCCATGAGATGTATTTGACTGTATAATGATGTAACACATAACTCATCAGCTTGTGAGCAAAGTGTAGCACTGGAATTATTAATGCTTGCATTCTTCTCATTTAGTCATTGTTAAAGTAAATGTTTATTATGTAGACAGATGGATGGGGGGGGTGTAATGCAGTTTTTAATGAAGAGCAGTAACTTTAATTGGAGATAACTAGGAGTCCAGATCAACTTAATATTCCTCCTGTTTTTCTGTCAGTTCTTGTTTTAGTATAATAAGAAATGTGGTTGCTGAAATTTCTTGCTGTCAGTATACATCCATTTTCTATTTCCCCTCTTTTCACATGAAAACAGAAATAGTATCTGTATCTAATCTTTTATATTTGACTGTGATTTCTCTTTGGTAAAACTCCAGGAGCAGACAAATAGGAAAGTCAGTTCTAAGTCTCGTTTCCATCCATTCCCTTATTCCTGGGCTATCTGGTCCATTGCCAACAAGTCCATTGCCTACTGAAAAACTTCTCCACTTCTGATTATGTAGATGACTGGAACATAGTTAAATTCTGTAGATGGAAACTAAAATTAAGGAATTCTGATGGCTATAAATACCCCAAAGGTAGGTGAGCTACTAAGCAGTGAGGAGTGTAGGGCAAGAAGATCTTCCTGTAATGGGATGTTCCACCAATGCCCACTCTGGAATTGAGAGCATTCCATTTCTACGTAACAGCTGGTAGTAACCAAAGACAGAGCACACAAACCAGCCAGACACTGCCATGCCCTGATGGGACAATTTCAAAGCATTGCATTAAAGCTTCCTTTCTTGCAATTTTGCCTTTTGGAAAACAATTTCAGATTACTTAGATGGCATTTCAGTGGTCATTTGCAAAGGATGGTCCTGCTGAGGAGGAAATACACCCTACTGCAAAGGAATAGGAAGAACAGTGGTTATTTTGCCCTACTTTAACCTTCTGATAGGCAATTGGATTCTTAGAATATGAAATATTTTTAATTATAGTAGTTAGAAACCAAGTCAGAGTCTGCACAGCTCAACCAGTTTCATCGGATTGGGCTGAGCAAAACTGTGCTAGAAAGGAAACAGTGTAAATAAAGTGTTTGGGGACAAAGTACAAAGAACTCTGGCTTTTCCTGAATAGTTAATGCATGGCTTCCAATCCAAATGAAAGCTTTTTATGTGCACCCAGAACAGAGCACATGCATTGTGTTAGAATAAAATTTTAGAGTTTATTAGTCTCCTCAGTGTATCTGTCCAGTATCTCAAGGTAGAAGAACTCCTTTTGTGCAGTGGTGACTTTTGTAATCATTTATTTTCCCCGTATTTATTGCCAAAATTCTGAAATAAACCTACAAGTGTGGTTTTTTTGGATTGTTGTTTCTTCTGTAGTCTGACAGCCACTACTCCAGCCATTCCAGCAGCAATACTCTCTCCAGCAATGCTTCCAGTGCTCACAGTGATGAGAAATGGTATGACAGTGGAGAACGCACCGAATCTGAGCTGAACAGCTACAACTACCTTCAAGGGACTTCAGCTGATAGTGGCATAGACACCACTTCCTACGGACCTAGCCATGGCAGTACTGCCTCCCTGGGAGCAGCGACGTCTCCCCGTACAGGGCTAACAAAGGAGAAAGTGGCACCACTGTGGCATAGCTCCAGCGAAGTGGTCTCCATTGCAGACAGGACATTGGAAAAAGAGAGCCACATAGACCGAAAGACCGAGTCTTCACTGAGCCTGGATATTCACAGCAAGAGTCAACCAGCCTCCAATCCTCTAACGAGGGAGAACAGTGCTTATAGTCTTAGTGATGCCGTCTCACATACAAGGTAATTTTCACCTCTTAAGAGAATGACGCCTCCACACTCATTTTCCTATTGTCACTCTCTAGCCTATCAAAAGTGAGAAGTGGACATCGATGAGAGGTTTCTGCTCATGTTAATCAGTGTTTTGGAAGGTCTCACTGTGCAGAATGCTTGAAAATTAAGTTCACCTTTAGTCTTCAGATCTGCTACTGCTTGTAACACTAAACAGTGTCTTTGAGAGCTTATTCCATAGAGCTTATTCTATACTACTGCTGCTACTACACTGACGTAAGACAGACATGTGCCCGATGTGTTTATAAGGAATATCTTGCAAGAATTGCAGTTCATATGTGAATTAGAAAAAAGATCAGTCGATTTTATTAATGCACATAATATTTAATATGTGTGTCTAATATGAGGTTCTTTTTCAATCTTGCAAGTATGCTTTTCAGATGTTTTGCATTTCCCTGCCCCCCCCCCATCTTTTTGTTTAGAAATCTGCTTGCGGTCAGCATGATCAAGACTGAGAGCAAGTTGCTTGGGAGTACTAGAATGTAGGTTTTAATCTCATTCTACTGCAAGCTTGTGGGTATGACACATTACCATCATCTTGCCTTTCTCCCTCAGTTTTGCCACTTGTAAAATTGGCAAGATCAAGTGCTTGAATGCTTTAGGTGGAAGATACCCTCTTTATAAGTTAATCACAGCTGCTAGAGGCAGAAAATATTTTAGACCATTTTTTTAACCCATTTCCCAAGAAGTATTCAGTGTGCTTTTTGAAAAATACTCATACTGTGTTATACTAGCAACAAGAAAAAAACACAACTCTTTCAACGAAGATCTGTGATCATCATAGTATATTGGCCTCGCGGAGCATGACCAGTTGCATTTTTATCTTAAAGCGCATCTGTTGAGTATGCAGCTGAAATACCTACAAGCTGAAAGTCTGAAGCAATGCTTGCTAATCATTTTGAGCAAAACCACGTTTAAGCAAGGCTAGATGTTTATCAGACAGTTTAACAACAACTCATACAGTAACTACAAATAGCGGTTGTCACAGAGACCGTAATGTAGCAAACAGTCTCAGTGTACTTTGTCACGGTAATTTAGACTAAGTAATCTATTAATGGTGGTTCTGCTCTGGTTTTCCGCCTCTCATGAAAGGCCATTTTTGGCACTAAAGCTCACATTCAGTTGGTATAGATCCCACCCAGGTCTTTGACAATGATGTTTCTAGTAGCTATGAGTGCATGAAAGACCTAAGCAAGTCTGTAGAAAACACTATGCAGAGGGATTTACTTAGATTTTGGGCAATGTTAGCATGTAGCCCCTTTCGTGAAGGTAAAAATCTGTATGCTGATTATCTACAGTTTTGTCCCTTTTTNGTGGTTGCACACTAAGTAGCAGTGCTAACCTTGAGGAAACCTGAGGTCCACCTGTTTGCTCCCAGCTCACCCATAGCTCTTTCTATGGAGGCACAACAGCTCGGAGCTGGAGCCTTGTTAAACTGGCACTTCCAAAATGTACCCACAGCTGCCTGCTTCAAGGAGGTGAAGGAGGGGAGACTAAAGGATGATTCCGAACAGGCTACTTTTCATGAGAAATTAACAGGTTAATTGGTGTGTTTCTCTATCAGTTTCTAAATTGTTATCCTTTGTGGTTTTTCACTTCTTTACCTTTTGCCTGTGAATGCCAAAACATCTGTAGCATCTTTGGAGTCAGGTTTCTGAGCAAGAAGAAAAGAAATTGGCCCTAAAAAGAACTCTGTGACAAAAGAAAAGAAAATAACCACAAATTAGAGTGTTTGTGTCTGTAGAAGACAGAAGCGATAATTAGTGTTCAGATCATTTGATGATGCATAAAAGAACTTGTACCTGAGAATTGGTGGCAAAATGTAAATTATAGTGATTAACTTTTACAGCAGAGCTTCTGGCTGGGTTTTATTTTTCTTCTCCACCCCCATTCCCAAAGTACTTCCTGATGATTGTGCAGATTTCTCATAGAATCTCAGAAGAATTGCATTATGTAGGCCAGTAATTACACGGAATCATTATATCTGAATGTCATTAAATGAAGCCATATGAGCTGATGGCATGAATTCCTAGAAAAAAATAAAATCAAACTTTAATTTCCACCTAAACTATACGGTTTCTTATGATCCTCTTTCCAAAACCAAAAGGAAGGTCATGGCTATTTCTAATCAAGTATCTTTTTCATTACTTCTAATAATTTTAAGATAGCTAAAATATTATTTAATTATTGTAGAATATGTTTATGNAGAGTCCAGCGCAGAGCCACAAAGATGATGAAGGGAGTGGAACATCTCCCTTATGAGGAAAGGCTGAGGAAGCTGGGTCTCTTTAGCTTGGAGAAAAGGAGACTGAGGGGTGACCTCATCCATGTTTACAAATATGTAAAGGATGAGGGTCAGGACGATGGAGCAAAGCTTTTTTCAGTGACGACCAATGATAGGACAAGGGGCAATGGTTGTAAACTGGAGCATAGGGGGTTCCATGTGAATATCAGGAAAAACTTTTTCACTGTAAGAGTGCCAGAGCACTGGAACAGGCTGCCCAGAGAGGTTGTGGAGTCTCCTTGGCTGGAGACATTCAAACCCCGCCTGGATGCGTTCCTGTGTGATGGACTCTAGGTGACCCTGCTCTGGCAGGGAGGTTGGACTAGATGATCTTTCGAGGTCCCTTCCAACCCCTAGGATTCTGTGATTCTGTGATTTTCAGACAAGGATATTTATATGCATTTCCTCATGTTAATTAGAATTTACCATGTGCCCTGCAGTACTTGTCTGAATGTAACTAAGCAGGATCATTGAAAGTGAGATTCTTATACAAAATGATGATTGTAATAAAGTTGTCAGTAGCATTTCCATTTGGAAAGATTTTTTTCAGAAGCAACTCAAAGAAGCCTGGAAAACTTACATGTAACTCTTGGGAGCTTTGTTGTAAAGGTTTGCCTAATGGGAATGGCATCTTTCTGTATCTGAGGTTCTGGTTTCCTCTTAAATAGAAAGAAACTTACCTTTGCAGGGCAGGCTTACCCTGACAGCACCCATCTTTGTCTTCCATGGATATACTTTGCAACTGGGTTGCAAACTGAAGTCTATGATGTCATCACATTATTTATTATGTGATAGCATTGTGTCTCCAAGCATGGTATTTTCTCTGGTTGATTTGTTTTAATTTATGTGATGCTTCTCTGATGATACTGAAATGATTCCCTACGTGTGTTTTTGAGCCTGTTACTGAAATTCTCAGATAAAGATTCCCTAGGCTTTATGCTAAAGAAAACAGTTGGGGTTTTTTTCCAGTTTCATTTAAAAATCAGATGTTAATAATGAAGCTCTTTACAAAGAGAAGTAGTAGCAATTCGTAGAATACATGGGGCATGATACTTGGGAAATACTCCAATCCTTGCAGCCACATAGTTTGTTTTGGTGGAGAAAAACCATACTGGCTTGTGTTCTCTGTTATTTCTTATTTTTGAAGACTGGAACATGTCTTTGATGCCTCACAATAAAGCAAAGGTACAGTATGGGCTAAAAAGGTTTAATTCTGTTTCTCATGGCTTCCTCTGGTGGTTGCACACTAAGTAGCAGTGCTAACCTTGAGGAAACCTGAGGTCCACCTGTTTGCTCCCAGCTCACCCATAGCTCTTTCTATGGAGGCACAACAGCTCGGAGCTGGAGCCTTGTTAAACTGGCACTTCCAAAATGTACCCACAGCTGCCTGCTTCAAGGAGGTGAAGGAGGGGGAGACTAAAGGATGATTCCGAACAGGCTGCTTTTCATGAGAAATTAACAGGTTAATTGGTGTGTTTCTGTATCAGTTTCTAAATTGTTATCCTTTGTGGTTTTTCACTTCTTTACCTTTTGCCTGTGAATGCCAAAACATCTGTAGCATCTTTGGAGTCAGGTTTCTGAGCAAGAAGAAAAGAAATTGGCCCTAAAAAGAACTCTGTGACAAAAGAAAAGAAAATAACCACAAATTAGAGTGTTTGTGTCTGTAGAAGACAGAAGCGATAATTAGTGTTCAGATCATTTGATGATGCATAAAAGAACTTGTACCTGAGAATTGGTGGCAAAATGTAAATTATAGTGATTAACTTTTACAGCAGAGCTTCTGGCTGGGTTTTATTTTTCTTCTCCACCCCCATTCCCAAAGTACTTCCTGATGATTGTGCAGATTTCTCATAGAATCTCAGAAGAATTGCATTATGTAGGCCAGTAATTACACGGAATCATTATATCTGAATGTCATTAAATGAAGCCATATGAGCTGATGGCATGAATTCCTAGAAAAAAATAAAATCAAACTTTAATTTCCACCTAAACTATACGGTTTCTTATGATCCTCTTTCCAAAACCAAAAGGAAGGTCATGGCTATTTCTAATCAAGTATCTTTTTCATTACTTCTAATAATTTTAAGATAGCTAAAATATTATTTAATTATTGTAGAATATGTTTATGAATGGCTCATCTGCAATTCTTGCAGATTGTTATGTCGTATTTGAATTTTTCCTTATTTTATTCTTGATGTCTCAATAATTGAGGTGGGGGACCAACAGTGGCTATCTCTGTGTCCAGGAGAACTAAATTTCTTCCAGATACAATCAATCTGGCCCAGGTTATCAGTATGAGGAATCCTCTGCATGCTTCCTGGTGTCACACACTCTAATAACTTCCCATCACTACCAGTGCTCCAGCTCCAATTTAGTTTTTCTGGAGTTTATCCAAAGCCTTTTGCTTTCCAGATATGCTCTCTGTTAACAACTGTGTCTCTTCTTCAATAGGATACTCCTGTCAGTATCCTATTGACCTGCTTGTGTTTACTTGTAGGGTACTTGATAGGTTCCAGTCATATCCACAGTTCTGTATGTAATTCCTGAGGCAGAGTATCATACCAGGATATGCTGTTATAAAATCACAGCTCAAAATATGCAATACACCTTAATAAAAGTGTGTTTAAAACTGTATGCTATTTTTCTTGCTTATTTGCCGGGCTGCTTTTGGCATCTTTTTTATGATACATATTATAATACATGTTAAAGTAATAATACTTAAAATACATAGTATGTAAATACAATATGATATATAATAAAATATTCTAATTATTTTATTATCTATACACAGGCATTTTATATATAATTTTTATGTAGAGAATACTGAACATAATTTTTTCCTCTCTTTGACTAGTAATATTAAGGATCAACACTTACCAGCCTATCTAGGAGTTGTTACTGGTATTTACCACGAAATGTTTTCTTACAACAGTTTCTTGAGAACTATCTCATGGATTAAGAATTCTGAAATATCAGAACTTCCCTTTTCCTACACTGAAGCAACTCCACTTCTTGAGTGTGTTTAGAAGGGGGTTAAAATGGGGAAAATAAATAATAGCTCCATACATTTTCTTTAAAGATGTGCATCTTTCCCAAATCTTGGGGATTTAATTTTGTGGTAGTGATTCCTCACAGATGGGCTGGTTTACTCAGCATGTGTAGGAGTTTTCTTTCAGTATTGAAAAAGAAGAGAGAGAGGGCAATGAAGAGAAATGTACTGGCTCTTCCCGTAACTCTTGTTTTTCTCTGCTTTCTTGCTATGAATTATATTTACTTGTGTCTGTTACAGATACGAAGGTTGTGATGTGTGGTGCCAAATACACAGGCTTGATGTACAGGAAATTCTCTTCCTATATTTACTCAACCTGCATCTTTTGTATAGGCCTTTCAAATACACAGATGGAAGAAAAAAAGTAGTTCAATAATACAAAATCTTTATTATTGTCATTTGATTTGCATACATATGAGGAGATGCATCTTCCCTCTGATGTGAGGGACTTCACAGCCATCCCCATGTTCATTAGATGGAAGCATGGGCTGCAGCAGCTGGTGCTGTTTGAGATGGGAAGACTACAGTGCACTCAGACCCCTCATTGCCACAGCCCTTAATTATACGGACCCATGGTGCTTAGTTTGAGCCATGTGAAAATGAAACATAGTTGAAGGTGATTTTTTTAGACTCCATCTGTTGTCAGTGGAGAAAGAGCAAACTCTCCAAACTCCAAAACATTAATTCTCCCTGTGTGTCTGAGACACGTNGGAGCTGGAGCCTTGTTAAACTGGCACTTCCAAAATGTACCCACAGCTGCCTGCTTCAAGGAGGTGAAGGAGGGGGAGACTAAAGGATGATTCCGAACAGGCTGCTTTTCATGAGAAATTAACAGGTTAATTGGTGTGTTTCTCTATCAGTTTCTAAATTGTTATCCTTTGTGGTTTTTCACTTCTTTACCTTTTGCCTGTGAATGCCAAAACATCTGTAGCATCTTTGGAGTCAGGTTTCTGAGCAAGAAGAAAAGAAATTGGCCCTAAAAAGAACTCTGTGACAAAAGAAAAGAAAATAACCACAAATTAGAGTGTTTGTGTCTGTAGAAGACAGAAGCGATAATTAGTGTTCAGATCATTTGATGATGCATAAAAGAACTTGTACCTGAGAATTGGTGGCAAAATGTAAATTATAGTGATTAACTTTTACAGCAGAGCTTCTGGCTGGGTTTTATTTTTCTTCTCCACCCCCATTCCCAAAGTACTTCCTGATGATTGTGCAGATTTCTCATAGAATCTCAGAAGAATTGCATTATGTAGGCCAGTAATTACACGGAATCATTATATCTGAATGTCATTAAATGAAGCCATATGAGCTGATGGCATGAATTCCTAGAAAAAAATAAAATCAAACTTTAATTTCCACCTAAACTATACGGTTTCTTATGATCCTCTTTCCAAAACCAAAAGGAAGGTCATGGCTATTTCTAATCAAGTATCTTTTTCATTACTTCTAATAATTTTAAGATAGCTAAAATATTATTTAATTATTGTAGAATATGTTTATGAATGGCTCATCTGCAATTCTTGCAGATTGTTATGTCGTATTTGAATTTTTCCTTATTTTATTCTTGATGTCTCAATAATTGAGGTGGGGGACCAACAGTGGCTATCTCTGTGTCCAGGAGAACTAAATTTCTTCCAGATACAATCAATCTGGCCCAGGTTATCAGTATGAGGAATCCTCTGCATGCTTCCTGGTGTCACACACTCTAATAACTTCCCATCACTACCAGTGCTCCAGCTCCAATTTAGTTTTTCTGGAGTTTATCCAAAGCCTTTTGCTTTCCAGATATGCTCTCTGTTAACAACTGTGTCTCTTCTTCAATAGGATACTCCTGTCAGTATCCTATTGACCTGCTTGTGTTTACTTGTAGGGTACTTGATAGGTTCCAGTCATATCCACAGTTCTGTATGTAATTCCTGAGGCAGAGTATCATACCAGGATATGCTGTTATAAAATCACAGCTCAAAATATGCAATACACCTTAATAAAAGTGTGTTTAAAACTGTATGCTATTTTTCTTGCTTATTTGCCGGGCTGCTTTTGGCATCTTTTTTATGATACATATTATAATACATGTTAAAGTAATAATACTTAAAATACATAGTATGTAAATACAATATGATATATAATAAAATATTCTAATTATTTTATTATCTATACACAGGCATTTTATATATAATTTTTATGTAGAGCATACTGAACATAATTTTTTCCTCTCTTTGACTAGTAATATTAAGGATCAACACTTACCAGCCTATCTAGGAGTTGTTACTGGTATTTACCAAGAAATGTTTTCTTACAACAGTTTCTTGAGAACTATCTCATGGATTAAGAATTCTGAAATATCAGAACTTCCCTTTTCCTACACTGAAGCAACTCCACTTCTTGAGCGTGTTTAGAAGGGGGTTAAAATGGGGAAAATAAATAATAGCTCCATACATTTTCTTTAAAGATGTGCATCTTTCCCAAATCTTGGGGATTTAATTTTGTGGTAGTGATTCCTCACAGATGGGCTGGTTTACTCAGCATGTGTAGGAGTTTTCTTTCAGTATTGAAAAAGAAGAGAGAGGGGGCAATGAAGAGAAATGTACTGCCTCTTCCCATAACTTATTTTTCTCTGCTTTCTTGCTATAAATTATATTTACTTGTGTCTGTTACAGATACGAAGGTTGTGATGTGTGGTGCCAAATACACAGGCTTGATGTACAGGAAATTCTCTTCCTATATTTACTCAACCTGCATCTTTTGTATAGGCCTTTCAAATACACAGATGGAAGAAAAAAAGTAGTTCAATAATACAAAATCTTTATTATTGTCATTTGATTTGCATACATATGAGGAGATGCATCTTCCCTCTGATGTGAGGGACTTCACAGCCATCCCCATGTTCATTAGATGGAAGCATGGGCTGCAGCAGCTGGTGCTGTTTGAGATGGGAAGACTACAGTGCACTCAGACCCCTCATTGCCACAGCCCTTAATTATACGGACCCATGGTGCTTAGTTTGAGCCATGTGAAAATGAAACATAGTTGAAGGTGATTTTTTTAGACTCCATCTGTTGTCAGTGGAGAAAGAGCAAACTCTCCAAACTCCAAAACATTAATTCTCCCTGTGTGTCTGAGACACGTAGTTTAAGATGAGGAGAATCACCTCCTAAGGATGTTTCTCCATTGACTACAGCAGGAGCCAGACAAGTGGCATAGATTAGATTACTGACTTGTATAATGAGATTATTTCCCCAGGTGGCAACATAAATTTAACCTTAAATTATTTTTTCTGTTTCAGTGAGAGCTGTGAAAATGCATTGTTTTATCAAGATATGGAAAGAGTGGTGAAGAATTTTCTGTTAAGCTAAGAACGAAAAGATTATTCAGTAACTTTATTCAGCCTTCCAGATAATTTTTGTTTCTCAGTTAGACAGTTTTTTACCACGGGGTCATCTGTTTCAAATTCCTTCCTTGCAGTGTTGGTTACAGGGCTGAAAGGTTCTGTAGAGAGCTGACAGAAAACTGCGTCTCCACATACATAACGCTACTTCACTACTAAGGCCATACACAAAGTTTCCATATAACTGTACTGGGAAATGCCTGACCTTTTAAAGTTGTTGTAGTAAATATTGTCTTAAGCCCTAGTGGTCCTGATTTGCAAGTTGCATCAGATTTGCATATCAGCATAACTAAAGAGTAGCTCCCATCTAAAGCCTCTCTCTTGCTTCCAACAATAAGCTGCAGTTGGTCATCCCAGCTCTTTTTTCTGTCTAGACAAGTTGTGATAAGTGTGAGGGACCTGCGCAAACTTCTCAATTTACAAGTCTTTCTTTTCCAAATGGTAAGTGCTTTTCAGGCAAAATTCAGGAAGCCCTCTTTTGAAAGATGTATGGGTTTCTTCTTTGGTTTGTTGTGGTGCCTTAAAGAAATGTTTCCTGTTGCCTAAGTTCCTTCAAAATACATTTTCTTCCACAGCAAGGAAGACTTGCAGGAAGAAACTGGACTTGCGTTCTTATTTGTTAATTCAGCTACAATCTCTTCTATTACTTTTAAACTGCCTAATGACCATGAACCCTAAATTTCCCATTTGTGAAGGGGAATGAGGGGATGGTGATATATTGCATCCTTACAGGTTGCTTACAATATTTTATGTGAGTTGTTTTTAATGCAACATTGGTGGAAGGTCCTTAAGAAGAGTGAACTGGTTTTGCTACTTTAACCACTGTTGATGAGTAGTATCTTGTGCCCAGAGTTCTGCTTTAAAAATAGTTAAACAAGGTGCATATATATACATTTGAGGCAACTTTTGTCTTTATTATGTTTTTTTTCGTAGTACCATGAGCTCACGACACTCTGCCAGCCCGGTTGTTTTCACCAGTGCCCGAAGCTCACCTAAAGAAGAGCTTCATTCTGCTACTTCTCCCCAGCTTGCACCTTCTTTCTCCTCCTCCTCTTCCTCCTCATCTGGTCCTAGGACTTTCTACCCTCGCCAGGGTGCTACTAGCAAGTATCTGATTGGATGGAAAAAGCCAGAAGGGACAATAAACTCAGTGGGGTTTATGGATTCAAGAAAGTAAGACTGGTTTTTTGATTCACTTGTTTGCTTGTTTGCTCTAATTGTAAAGAAGCATTTTGGTCTGTGACACTTCTCTGTATAGAAGAGCTCAAGAGTATTTAATAGAATGTTTAGTCTTCTGTAGACATTGATGTCTAATCTAGAGTTCTGCAGTTAGGCTTAAATATTTGATAGTTAGCTAATCTCATTCCCTGTTAATTTATAAAAGTTTTGGGGTTTTTTTTAATCACTCCTAGAGAGCTGTATGGATTTCAGTCCTATTAAAGCTTATCTTTCCTTGGGACTTATTAAAGGTGACTCGGAAAGTATTTGAGCAAACATTAAAAATCCTCTTAATGTAGAGCCCGAGTTTTCCTTAAGCCTCTCATCCATGTAGTAATACTGTGCATGCTATACATTAGCTCTGTGGCATTCCATGTTGCCTTGTTAAGATTGCTGCTAGTATCCAGTCTAACTGGCTTAAAGCAAGCCAAGATCTCTCTGCATTACAATATGTAACCATCTCTTTTGGAAGAGAAACCGAGAAACAATTTAGTAGTGAAAATATTGTTCTCTGAATCTAGTATGACTTAGGAAGCAAGTGGTTCAGAAAGCCCATTTCAAAGTAATGTATTCTACATTTCTGGTCTTTGATTGGGTCAAGCACAGTATCCTTAAATGATACCAGTAACTGGCTGTCAAAAGGAGATGGTGAAACTTTGTGATAACTGCATTATAAAGAGCCAGTTAAAAGATGAGAGAAACTTAGTGATTTGCAGTTTTGGGGCTCAGGTATTTTTTAGTTTTGTACAGAATGCACATTATTTTAATAGGTTCAATCCCTTATTGGGAAAATGTAGTATGGTAATCTTTAAGTGTATTGCTAGTTGATGTTTTTAAACAAGTTTATTGCTTTGACAGGTATTCATTAAGATGAGGCTCTGCTCTAGCACCTAAACTTCTTCCCTCCTCTGTGGCCTCTTACCTAGGTTTTATCTTTGAAAATCCTGAGTGCTATGATTCTTGTTTCATTCATGCTTCCTGCCCCCAGAGCTTTGAGACCTGAATGTGTCTGTTCCATTTCATTTAAGACGTCACCAGAGTGATGGCAATGAAATGGCCCACCCTCGTCTGCGTGCTTCAGCAAGAGATCTGCGAGCATCACCAAAACGAGCATCCAAGTCCACCGTTGAAGAAGAGCTGAAAAAATTGATAGATCTCGACAGCCCAACACCTGAATCCCAGAAGAATTTCAAGGTATGTTAAAGAGACAGTCTGTCATCTGGCTATCTCTTGTCACAGTTAAGGGAAATCTGAGAATACCTGAAGAGCAATGCACAAGTCCTCTTCTGATTCAGGTCATAGTTCAGTTGTTATAAAACAGAAATGTGTAAAGTCACATTTTATAAGAATTTGATGATTGAGTTCATTGCCTCCCAGGCATATCAACTGATACAGCAAATGCTTCACAATTTGGAAAAGGATGAAGGCCATGAAGCTCTAAGATTTCTGTGTAGAAAATGCTGAATGCTTTCAAAGCAGTCAGAGCTGAAGTGTTCGTTCATACAGAGCTTATTCGGTTGGATTTTACATTGGACTCCAGAGTTTCTCAGGATCTTTTCTATTCTCACCCATAACAGGAAAATTAAATGCAAGGCATTCCCTGAATTCTCATCGTGGACAGAAAGTAATCTGTTTGTCACTGACTTATCTACTGGAGAAATACGTTTGGGGAACAGTTTCATTATTCCAGTCACTGCGATACCATTAGATTTTTGTGTGCAAATTTCAGGAGACTAGTATGCCAAATTGCAAAGAGCATTTGAGACTGCTGACTCATGGAAAACCCTGTAGTTGTCTTATGCATTTGAATTGTTCTTCTCTCATTGCGTCACTAGACAGTGACTTGTTGACAGTATTGAAACTCCTTGCAAAACGCACGCTTTTATGCCTCTCTAATCCTGTTACTGCACAAGGACCAAGAAGCAAATATTTATGCAGAATAAATAGTTAGAAACATATACAATATGTTCATGTATACAATCTTTCTGGAGACATTCAAAACCTGCCTGGATGCGTTCCTGTGTGATGTGCTCTAGGTGACCCTGCTCTGGCAGGGGGTTGGACTTGGATGATCCTTCGAGGTCCCTTCCAACCCCTAGGATTCTGTGATTCTGTGATATACAATACAACATACTGATGTGTTTCAGGATGTGTATAATGACAGGTGCATATATTAATTTTTAAAATTCAACATTTTGAAGAGAACATCTTGATTTCTACAGTCTCCATGTACAGTAGTCAGTGCTTAACAGCTCAGGCTCATCACCTAAAGCCCAAATGGTTTCCACAGCAACCATGCAGAAGAGAGCTGCAACTTCTTTCTTTGCTTGTAAAAACCCAAAGCAGCTTATGGGGACTTGTAAGTGCTTCCATACGCAGATTATTTCAGATGTTACCTTTGAGGCTGGAGCAAAAAAAAACCAAACCTTGCCAATGGCAAAATACCTTTTCCTTAGGTTTGTGGGTTTTACATACTGATCTGTGTGGGACATGGGCAATGCCCTTATCTCCTGTTGGTTGTTTTGAGCAAGGGAATTGTTGTCATTCCAAGAAATTCCATTTTGTTTAAAAGAGGTGACCTGAAGACCATGAAAGTGTATTTTCCCAAGTTTGTTGTTTTTCTGCTTTCGGGATAGTGGATCAAATCTTACCCTGATCTTTATTTCCTGGTAAATGCCACAAGTATGTTAACTCGGGTTATACTTTCAGTAAATTTCAGCAAGTTAACTTTCTATCACACCAATGAATCAAGTCTTTTTCATTTTAAAAGTAACTGTCATTTCTACCCACTGCATGATTTCTATTTCATCTAACAAAAAAAGTTGCTCTTGTGGCAAAAAATTTTTGACAGTTTTTTTTTAAAAAAAAGAAAAATAACGATAATGCCATTCATTAGTTTACTGCACAAAGGCCAAAAATCCTACTCCTTCCTGTCTGTTGGCTGCCCAAGGCTTTGTTTGCTGGTAGAATTTATTCTAGGCTGTGATTTTGTGTATCTTGTGCAGCTTTTTATTATTTTCCCTGCCTGCCTTATCTCCTTACCTACTACTTACGCATTCTATCTTCTCAGAGAAGTCATCCTTCTTTTTCAATTTCCTCTGCTGTATTACGAGAAGACAATTCCTACTCATACTGCTTCTGTTCCAAATCCATCAGATGTTCATACCTGTGCAACCTTTTAATCTCAGTGTCTGATGTTAACTGGTGATTCCAGCTCCTAATTCTTTAACACTAAATGAGCTATACCACCCTCAAGTAAATGCTGCTTGACTTAGCAGCTGTTCTGTTTTCTATGACACTGGAGGACAAGTAATGGTGTAGTGTTAACTGTATGTGCAAGGTTCGTGCTGTGATGAGCATGTCCTGGGGGAGGCAACGCAGAAGGGAGAATCTGACATAATAGAAAGTTGGCATGGGACGTGGCTTCTCTTTCCTTCCATGTCTTTTGATGATAGCAGGTTTTTTGGTAGTAATCTTACTTATTTCTGATCCTTAATTGTAAAAACAAAACGTGCAGCAGTCTTTTAATACTAAAATTTGTAACATTTTGGCAAAAAAAAAAATAATCTGGCAGATTGTCTTCCACTGTACGGTACTAATAGTCCCTCCTCCACACTCTTCTCCCACCTTGTAGCGTGGGATTTTGATCACAGGAATAGAGTACCGTCTGTTTAAACATTTTATTCCTCTTTCTGAGAAGAGAACTATTTTTTTATGTGCAAATGAGCACCTCTTTATAATGTTTAATCACTCTTCCCAGAAATCGTATTCCTTCTTTTTTGTTTAAACTTGCTTACAAGTTTGCCTTTCTGTTTGCCATTTCTCCATGAAAGCTTTTGGACCAAATTTCAACCAGATTGTAAAGAAATGTCTTAGAGATAGTTATGTTGCTACAGGTTTCATGAAAATCAGTGTCTCTGCTGATGGGGGAATGGTTCTGTGTTCTTTGATAGCAGCTCACTGGCACTGGCCAGAGAGTACATGAGTCCAGGCTAACCACAGCATTGCTTTCTCCTCTGTGGAGCATGGAGGAAGGTGGATGATGGTGAGGGTAAGACATGAATTCTCTTACTTCTGGGACTGTTTAAGGAAACATTTTGAAGGATTCTGAAGGATTCTGAAGAATCAAAGCGTTGGTGGACGTTCCTAGTAGTTCAGTAATATGAAACTTTTAATTAGTTGGCATTTGCTGTTGCATTGCCTGCAGGAAGGCAGCCTCCCCTGGGCACAAGAGAGAACTCTGGTTTATGCAGCATTCAGTCTGTTTCTGTAAATACTATCTCTGCTACAGCTCAGCTCTAGAATCCACACAAGGGCTACCTGAAATTTCCACTTAAGAGAAATTTGAAGAGTAGAATGGTAGAATGTGGAATAGGCTAAAAAATACCTGTATGTGTTACCTAGTCATAATTGCCTTCAAAGGAGATTCCTTTAGTTCTTTTCTATATCCACTCTTAAAAAATACTATTAACACTTGCTTTCTTATTTAAAAAAAAAAAGTTTTAAAAAAACTGTTTCAACACAGACTTTAGAAGTTTCTTTATTGATTTTTTTTTCTCATTTCTTTTTATTTGTTTTTATGAATCTGTAGTCACACACTCTGTCCTGTCAGTCTCCCTTTCCCAGCACTCCTACCACAAGGCGTGCCTTGCAAAGGACTTTGTCAGATGAGAGTATTTACAGTGGTCAAAGGGACCACTTCTTCGCCTCGCGGGCCTCACTCTTGGACCAAGCCATGCCAAATGATGTACTATTCACCAGCACGTACCCTTCTCTCCCAAAGTCGCTGCCGTTACGGAGACCATCATATACTTTGGGAATGAAATCACTACATGGTAAGTGCTTTTCCTGGTTTTCTACTTTCAAAGGAATTCTTCGTGAATCATGTTAAGAGAACATGATTGTTACAGCAGTTAGTACTTCTATCTTGATTTTACTAAAATGAGTCAAGTCACATGCCTGAAAAGATGAAATAGAATGGGAAAAAATTTTTTCCTCACTTCAGTGGGTATAAGACTGCACAGCTGGTCATGCAGTTACCTTATGGAGTGAGCACAGAAATTTGCCTCATGGCTGTTAAGTTTTCACCATTTCTTCCAGGAGTCATGTGGACCAATGGGCAAATGATGTATGCCTGGTTATCCACCGGTGACAACTTTAGGTGTCAGTTCCTTTAGTATGAGATTATGGGAACAGAATACTGTTAGGAAAATAATTATATGAAAGTAAATAAATACTAGTGGATATCATTTGGGTGTACAACTACACCAGATACAGCTTTTATTGAACCAACAGTTTTTAAATTCACTCCTTTACCCTGTTCATTTTACAGGATTTGAGTTACTTGTTTTAGTCACACGTCAACAGCTAACACGAGAAAAAGTTACTTGGTAAATGGCTGTCAAGAAGGCACTTGGCTTTTCCCCATTAGTTTACTGAAAAGTCTCAGTAGGATTATCTGATGGGTTGTGTGTTGCTGGATGTGAACGTCTCAGTTGGTAAGAAAGGGAGTTTTCACAGGTTCCCGCTGTACCTCATAACTAAATGTGTGCTAAATATGTTTTCTAGAAATAGAGCTAGATCTTGCAGTGTAAGATTCTGCAATGTTTTCTGAAGAAGTACATATCTGCTCTGATTTATTCATGTTTTAGTATGTTTCAAGAGGAAAACGCAAGGCTCTCAATAGATTCAACTCAGTGTAGTGGGCTTTAAGCAGGGTCATGTATTTAGATACATGGGATACATTTGACAGGGAAGGCTGCTGAAGAAATGTATTTTAAATTCTTTTCATCTGTCTGTGATCACCAGGCATCATCAGTTTTCAGTGTTGAACCTGACATTTTCATGAGCTGTTGTTTTTGTATAACGTGTTTCTTGCATAAGAGTTAAGAAACTGAGCTCTCTTCACTTCTGCTTATATGCACTAAAATAACTTTGCAGACTTGGTCATGCTTTAACTGGCTGGTGGATTTGGCTTCTGAGGGCTCGGGGTCAGAAAATCAGTGATACCATCCAAGTAGAAATGGGAAGCAGCACTTGGTCTCTTTTCATTTAGAAGCCTGTATTTTCCAAAAAGAAAGCCACAAAATCTTCTTTCACTGTCACGTTCTCTTCCACACCAAACCAATTACTGCTCCTACCACATAAGCTTTCTACATTTGTCAACAAAACAAGATGTTCCATTTTCTATAAAAATGTAGGGCCTGCATGATAAAAGGACCAGCTATTTGAGTGGCACATGCATCTTCTCCACGCCCTGCCACACTTGCTGTTGCTGAGAGAAGCATTAAGTAGAGCTGGGTATTTAATACCACAAGTATTTGTTATCTTCCAGCTGTTCAAAATTCTTTTATTTCAAAGATCTTAATAACAAAGAACAGCCATTTCAGAGCACCTTCATTTGTTTTGAAGAGGGAAAACAATGAGCTAAAATTTACTCACTGTCTTAATTAACAATCCAACTCACACTTTTAAAACAGGTAATTTTTGAAATGGTTAGTTTTTCCTTCTATCTCCATGTATCTTTTCACTAATTGTAAACATTTTCATGTTAAGAACTTCCCAAATAACTGCCCTCTTTTGGGGAGATAATACAGGAATCCTCAGTGTTAATATTGAGCTAAACTTAATGTTTATAAAAAGAAAACACACACAGACAAAAAAAAAAATCTGAATTTTTTTAGCAAATCAGTGGATGCAGTGTCGCTTTTCTGGTCATTGTTTCCCAAGTAGCAATACTATTTAGCTAAACTTACTAGAGTTATTTTAGTTATTGAGGTTATCAAAAAAAAAAAAGACAAAAATAAGCAACACAACTAGTGGAAGACTAGTAGTCTTCCAATGGCTTGTATCCTGCACACCACTCTCTCTTTCTGTTCTCTCTGGTCCAAATGGACTCTTACTATACCCTCCTTCTCTGCAGCTTCCTTCCAGTTGCCCAATCCATCTTCTCACCCCTACGTCTCTGGTGTTTCTAATACCACTTACAAATTTTTCAAAAGTTTCTTTACACCCTGACAGAGGGTATGGGGAAGCGAGTTGAGATGTTGCTTCTTCTGAGCTTAGATATGTGCTGACTGACGAGGCAGTGCACATTTTTTGGTTGTCCAGCCAATAAACTAAATAAAGTAGATAATTGTTGGTTCACAATTTGGTCTTTCCCTAATTAATGGCAATAACTCAAGTATTTTGCTTTGCTAGGCACCAGCTTGCACAGAAATTACAGGGACTTTATATCCTTCTCCCAAGCTTGGCAATTATTTTTCCGCATCAGGCCAGGTACCTACTTGTGGGTATGAGTATTTTTCAGCAAAGGTCAAGAGATTTCACTAAGCTGCTGAGAGATGTGCGGGGCTTTGGTAGTAACTTTAAGAGTTTTCTTGTTCTCGTTCATCTTGGTAGGCTTAAGTCTGCTCCCATGGGTTTATAAGATTGTAAAGAGAGTAGGGAAAAAAAATCCAAAATATTGTATTTTTACAGGAGCAAATAGGTGCCGGGGAGCATAGAAGTCCCAGCAAGCTGCAGAGCCCTCCAAAGTATCTTCAACTTGTGCAGAGGCAGGATCATTGGGTAGAATAGTGCTGCCTGCAGCCCCAGTGCTGGGGGGAGGCAGAGATTGGCTTTTGGACGTGCTAAGCTGCAAAGATTCAGGCAGATGAATGTTCTGGTGAGAAGCACTGTCTCAGAAAACTGGCTTGTAGCGTGCTGTACCTGGTCAACTACAGCTGATCAAACATTCTTCCAAGTTCTGGTTACAGAAGTGCTATCCCATAAAAATTGAAAATAGAAATCCATTAGTGTTAAGAAAGGAATTTTGGGGGGGGAGTTTTATGGCATTTATAATTTGTTCTGCATTACTCTAGGAGAGTTTTCTGCCTCAGACAGCTCCCTCACAGATATCCAGGAGCAAAGACGGCAGCCCATGCCAGACCCGGGTCTTATGCCACTGCCTGATTCTGCTTCTGATCTGGATTGGTCAAACTTGGTAGATGCTGCCAAAGCCTTTGAAGGTAAGTTTGCAGCATATAATACTTAAAAAGCTGGTCTTTGTGCATGCTTCATTAAGGAGTGTTGTTGGGGTTTTTTTAATCTTGACTCTTGCTTTTGTTGTTGTTACTGTTTCTACTTAGTCTGAAGCTTCAGTTCATTTAAAATAGCAACTCAAGTCTTAACAGCCTAAAGCTTTGTATCTAATGTTCAGATACCATTTCTTCATACTGGAATCCCTCTGTGCTACGGTTTGGCTAACTCTCTGTGAAACTGGCTGCTTTTCATCTCATGTAGAGCAGTTGCAGACATCACAGCTAGGGTGGAAAAGACATCTGGCTCGAAAGTGCAAAAGTAAAGTCAAATAGCAGGGGAAAAGCATATGAGCACACTAATCATTGCTTGCTTACTGCACTCGCAAGGAGTTTCTGTAGTGCAGCTGAAGTCCACTGCCAAGATAATTTGGGAAATATGCCTTGTTGGTATATAATCTTTTTCCATTGCCGTTCTTCCCTTTGCATACTCTGAATACATAGACTTGCATATAAGTGTAATTTCATCCTATGGTACTTTCCATCTCTTAGACACTTAGTAAACCAAGGAGGCCTGTAAGCTGCCTAGATGTATTTGAATTTAAAATTAAATACACTTCGGCCCAAAGGGAGTTTACCTTACAGTTACTACAATCCGATGGAAAAGTCTTCTAGTTGCGTTAAACAGAAGTGTCTTTTCCTAATCTCTGCGTAAATGCTGTCCCACCTTCATGGAAGTGTTTTTGCTGATCCTGAATCTTTTAGACATTACTCTGCATGGCTGGGGAGGGCGGTGAAGTAACTTGCTTTCTTGACTATTCTCTGGTAGTAGCCATAAACATCATTTAGACAGTGCTTGTCTAAACTGGTGTTCAAGACGTACGTGTGTGCTCTGCCCTATTGCCACAGGAGTTACAGGATCAGCATCTCTCATATTTCTGCTGTGCAGTCTTGGGAAAGAGTATTCAAAGTAAACCATAGTCCTCAAGAGGAGATGCATTTGTAGTGATGCATTTTTCACCACCACATAGGGACGAAACTCAGGTTTTAATGCATTTCACTGTGACCAGCAATTTGTGTTTAAAGGATCCCCCTTTTTTGGTTAGATTAGTTTGACTGTCCTCATTAACTGGAATACCTCACTTCAGTAGGCAACAAGCTCACTTGTGTTTCTCTTTAGAAGTGTAAACAAAGTCAGTATGGTGAAGGTTGCAAACAGACAGCTCATATGAGGAAAAGCTGGGGTAATGTGTTGGCTGGCACCTTCATCTCATGGCTGTAGAAATATATTCAGATTTGACTAAGAGAGGGAACAGTCTGATGTCAATATAATCCCAGTAGTCCCAGTCTCTAGCCTCTGCCAGGTGCCAGTAGGGATTGACAAGTACCAAGCAGCCTAAATTGTGATTTGTGATCCTGGACATCTCTCTTCTACTTCATTGGTTGATGTCTTCAGCACAAGCCCCCAGAGTTACAAACAGTGATATCTGCAACCAGCTGAAACAAAAGCCGTTTGGATCCACCGACCTTCAGTTTTCTCATTCAAAATAAAAAAGAGTAGCAGGAAAAATTCCATCAAATACCAAGGCACGTTAATTTTAGCCTTGTTGGAAGCACAGAATAAAAATTTGCCAAGCAGAAGATGACGATACTGTTCTGTTTACAGTGAGAGACCAGTGACTGCTGAGGGAGAGAGATGTTCATTTATTAAACTAAAAAGTGTTTACGTTACTGTTTGTACTAGGAAACTCCAGAGGTAGGGGCAAGTTGGGAGTTTACAGTCACACCACGTGTGATAGTGATTTAGAGATGTGTTAAAACATCTGAGAAGTTATAGGACAAGTAAGAATAGACACAAGACAGAAAAGAGATTTCACATTTCAGTCTGAAAATGTTTTCTAAGGCATAAGGAAAAAATTTCAAGTTCTGAAAAATAACAGTGGTCATTTTACTTTCCACGTGTAAATTGTGCACAGTGAGCTTTTCTTTCCTTAAGATAAAGGGATCCTTTATGGAGTGAAGGAAGCTAAATATAGCTACTGAGTTTACTGGGTAGTGCCATGAAGTGGTACCCAGGAAGTTCTACACAGCTCCTGTTATTTCAGCTTGGCTTCTGGCCTCTCTTGGAACTGGTCTTGGGTGGACTCCATGAGCACCACTGGGTTATTTCTGCTTTGCATTCTGTAGCATCTCCCTCCTGCAGAGCTTCCTAGCCTGGGGGTGATGTGTGATCTGTGTGAGCATGCAGTGCTGTGCCAGAGCTAGTAGTTGCTTGTTGAATCCAATACAGTGGAGAACCTGGTGCAAACACTTACAATGCCAGTTTGCTTCTGTCAAGTGGATATTGGTATGTCTTGAGACAGACTTCTTAGGTTGCTTTAAGATTCTGCAGCATAGTTGTTGCGCTGTGCATGGACAATCATTACTGCTGCCATTGTTTTTCTCCATGTGCTTGCCTTCTCAGTTCAGCGAGCTTCATTCTTTGCTGCTGCTGATGAAAATCACAGACCTGTGAGTGCTGCCTCCAGTAGTGATCAGGCTGAGGACCAGCTTACTGCACAGATAAAGCCTTATACAGGGTAAGTAAATACACCAGGTATTCAGGCTTCTTCAGCTACAAACCACCTACAGGCTTCACAGAACTCTTCCCAAGTTCTCATTAAGATGGTGGTAGGAAGCGAAAACCAAAGAATCGTAAGTACAGTTGAACCTTTTTGCAGGTTCATTCTTGTCAGAGATTTTCATGAACGTGTCCAAAGCAGTGGTAATTCAAGGCACATGAGTAGAAGTATAGAGACAGCAAGTGATGGGATGGCCTCATTCATGAGTTAAATTTGTTCTCTTGATTAATGTGCTGCATGTGTTGTTCCATGTACTCTTTGTTAGGGTGTTTTTGTTCATTTTGTGAATTCTTAGTATACCCGAGTGCGTACCTACATAAAGCCACTTGGTGTAGAGAGGGCTGTTAGCTACCCTGTGTGAAGGCAGTGAATCATATCAATACCTGTTCTTGTTTCCTGCTTTCAACAGTAAAGAATCTCCTCCAACTCTCGCCTCTAAAGTGGACCAACTGGAAGGTTTGCTGAAGTTGCTGCAGGAGGATTTAAGAAAGGTAAACATTTCATCTACAGAAAGTCTGTAAGACATATTTGGTGCTGATAGGTGATGCTAACAGCTGTGTAATCCTGCTTTGCCATGCCTGAGTCTGTGACAGTCTCATCCTTGTATGAGAAAAAAGATTTCTTTACTTCTTTTCTCAGGCCACACTTCCAATTATGCAAGGCTAGGGTAGAGTGTCTAAAGCTGTAGGCATCTGATGCCTCTGCTTAAATGGGGAGGGTGATCTCAACTCCTAATTCAGGTGACACTGCAACAAGCTTGAAGTTAGTACATGTAAATATATCCTGCTGATGTTGAAAAGTGAGAATATAATTTCACATATAATTTCTACTGTGGAAGCTTTTCCTGTTTTGTGTTACTGCCTTCTTCATCCAAGAAGGATCTGCTGCAGTCGGATAAGTCTTTAGCTGGGGAAGTATTCGCAGGAATATTTCCTGTCCTTCTTTCATTAACCATCAGCAGCTGTACATACATGTTGTATCCAGAGAGCAGGGCACACCCAATTTTATTTCACCAGTTGGGGAGCCAGCTTCTGTATTAGAATTTAATATAGAGAAAACCCTGCTCATTCAAGCAAAAAGTGGGGAATGAAATGTCACAAATGTCCCTTAGATAGAAAACCATGTGTTACTGCACATAAAATCCTTATAAAGAATGACTCATGCTCTCTTAAGAGATTCTTGTCTCTATATAGGTAGGAAGCATGACCTAAACTTTCCACTAAGATCTGTATTTTGTCTCATGCCTAAGGAAAAAGAGGACAAGGCCAGTCTTCAGGCTGAAGTGCAACATTTGCGGGAAGACAACTTAAGGTTACAGGAGGAATCCCAGAATGCAACTGAGAAACTGAAGAAATTCACCGAATGGGTTTTCAACACAATTGATATGAACTGAGAACAGTGTGGGGAAGGAAACTATCTGTTACGAATATTGTTACTGGGACTCAAGCTTTAATGCCACCTTAATCACGACATGTGAAAGTATAGTCAGAGCACTTCCCTGTCCTTCATCCTCCAATAACCCTTTTCGCATCTCTGCGTGCACTCAAAACAATTGCAGATCAACAATCAATGTCTGCCTTTTGTAGAAAACAAAGTAAATAATTTTAAAAGGTAAAATAAAAGTTAAACTGCTAAAATGTGAATGTCTATTTTTTGCACATTGTCTTTATCTGTTATGTACAAAATGATTTGGAGGCGGGATCAGGCTTGCTGTTCCATTTGCCTCTGTTTTCATTAACTCCTTTCTCTCTGTTTCAGGTAATCTGCTTTTCCTTGCAGCTTTGGCAAATATTACAACATCTAGAAATTTAGAAAAAAAATGTTTATTTTACTGTTCTTCTTACCTTGTTTTCTGAAGTATGCCACAGACAAGGGGATGTAATGCAATGTTTTAGGTATCTCCTTAGCAATTTGCGCTTGATTGCTAGTGCTAACTTCCCATACATTACCAAGAACGTGTGTCCATAGTGTATGGTACAGTACAACCAGCATCATAACATTTGGAGAGAGACTGGAGATGTGAGCCATGAATGAGGCATATTATCACACATCTGTTGCATTAGCATTTCTGGTAGCCTTTGTTTCCCGTGGAAACAACGGCTGCAAGTAACTTTATGAACAGCAAAACTAGGCATGCTGCAGTTCATGCTGTATCAGGCAGGCTGAGAGATACTGAGTACTGTTGCTGTACTGCTTAAGTATCATCCCCTTCCCTTACAGGGGAATCTGTTACTTGCATATGTGCAGAAGACTTAGGCTGAAGTTGTAAAGAGATTGAGATTTCTTTCCCCCAAACCGTTTCCATGCAAATCCACATAAACCATCTCCGTGCACCTGCCCTCCCATTCCATTTCTCTGGACTTCTCACATCACAACAGATTTGAGAAAAACTTAATTAACTTGTGTTGTATTACATGAGAGGTCTAAGAAGTCTTTTACTATGGTAGACAGAGGAATATGCAAAGGCGAATTGGAGAAGTGTATTTTTCAAAGTACTGGGATAGGATTGGAGCTCTGAAATCCCCAATCCCTGTCTAGCATGAGATTTCCCAAACTGCCTCATGCCAGGAAAGTTAATTTCTTGTTCTTTGAAGGAACAGCTGACTTGCCACAACATGTTACCTCTCCAGAGAATATGTCTTAGGTGTCAGAAAATTACTTTTAAGCACTGCAGTCTGCACAGGCATTGAACTGTGCAGTGTGCTGAGAAACCTTTTCTCTTTGAGGATACAGTTACTATGTTAATAAATACTGCCTTGCATAAAGTGCAGTATATTTGGGGGTTAATTTCAAGAGCATCCACTCCCTCCCCTTTGCCAGATTCTCAAATAGACAGATTAAAATCATTGGGCATAGTTTCGTCATAGAAAATTCCACACTCTTTTCAAATCCTTTTTTTCATGCTCTTTAATCTTGCTCCACACAAGTACACACTACACTTAAACCTCAAACTTCATTTGTGATGCTAATCCCCATGGAGTTCTCTAATGTTTTGTCATGGAAATTGATCTCTTTGGAACTATTTCTGGAGTGCTTTTGTAAAGGTTTAGAATGTCCTGGGTTTTTTAATGACTTGTATGAAGGAGATTTATATAATGCCTGATATTATTTGTAAATGGGAAATATTGCTAACATCTCTGAGCATCCTGAAGTCTTGCTTTTATTCTCTTTTATTTTTAAGTTTGGTTTTTATTTTATTTCAAAAAATATTTTGGGACTTGGGGCAGACTATTTATTAGAGTTTTGCAACAGAGTTCTTCTTGTATGATGCCACTGAAGGCTACTTGTAAAATTCTGACAATAAAACTCATTTTAAAGGCTCTTCTAAACCATTTTCTTCTGATTTTGTTGGGTTTGTTGTTTAAGACTTTCCAGTGTCCGTTTCTTCCTGCTTTCTTCTTGTACCACTTTTCTCAATGCTTAGCAATAGAAAAGTCTCATTCTCTGTCAGATTTGTACTTTATCCCTTTGAAGGCCATTACTTGGTATGTATACACACACTTCATCCCTTGACTTTATACTTGTATTACTGCCCAAAATGTATTTTCTTTCCCCATTTACAAGGTTTTGCTACCTTTAACAATGGCTCCGAGCTTCACCAGGCTGATATGGTAAAGGAGGGGCAGTGGTTTTTTTATCATTTATCAGAATTTTAAAACTTGGAAAAATTGAAGCCAATTTATGCAAAAACCAAACTTGCCTGGCGCATCTGCCCAAGGACATACACAGCTTTCAGCCAAAACTGTTAGCGTGCAACAGTAGATGTTAGGTTTGCTTTGGTTCCTGGATCTACTCCTTTGACTTGGGAGATGACCTTGGCCGTGTTTTGAATAGACCTTTTTTGGCCTGGTGGATCACTGTTTTGCATGGCTCAACAATATGGAACTAGATCAGTCGGCAGGAAAGCATCTTCTAGATTCACTGGATGGATCCTTAAAAGGCACCTGAAGAGGGAAAATCTGTCTCCTTGCAGTGAAGTACCTGACCAAGAGATCTGTGAAGCAGCAAGCACAAATAGAAGCACATGACTGAAAAATAAGGGTTGAATCTTGGAAAGAACACTAGATGCTGTCTTACCATTTGTAATTGGATACTGGTAATTGAGTTGAAGCAGAAAGTTTCCTGCAGGTCAAGTTGCCCTGGCCACATTCATAATGAATTCACACCAGGGGTTCCCACACTCCACCATGCACACTGTTTGGTCAGCCTAGACCAAGGCAAGATCTGACTTGAAGGCATCTCCTCACAGTCTGAGTAGTTCCTGACCAAAGCAGAAAGCGGATGGCTATGGGAGGAGTGTGGGTAACAGCGGCTGCCTTCCTATTTCACCCATTTCCCCAAAGAAAGTGATTTTATATTCCTGAACACAGTTTTGTATTCCTTGTCTACCTTCCAGTGCAAAGGTGCTGTTCTCCCTGTGACAGTGTTTTGGATAGCCAGATGTGGCTGCAGCAGCAGAATGCTGCCTTCTCTCAAAATCCCCAAACTGGGAGGGGGTGGGGGCTATTACCACTGGGGGGTGCAGCTTGTGTGAAGGATAATACTCTGTCAGAAGTAAAGCAGGGTGTAGGTAACAGGCGAGCTTGCGAGGCACGCAGCAGCTGGGCTTGTGAGGGTAGAGGCTGGTGGGAAGGGGCCTGGTAAGCCAGTTCTGGAGTTAGGGGAGAGTTGATGTGTGGATGAAATGCAATGCATCCAGGTTTTGCTCTTCTAAAAGCATGGTTCCTGTTTGTTCACCTGTTGTTTCTGTGGGAAGCTGTGTTCCAGACTCAGTGAGTGGGTATTGTGAGAGCACCCTTTCCCCAGCTTTTCATTTTGCAGGAAAGGTGCCCATGAACCAGGCACAACCTGGGAGGGGTTGTCTTGTCTGTTTTTAAAACCTTTACGTAATCCTTCTCTCATTTCCTAGTACCTTCTTTTGGGTAGACGGTTACAGATCCTATTTTAAAGCAGCTGTCTTAACAGGCACTTCAGTGTGGTGTTAGTCCTGTGTGTGAGCAACTTGCTTCTCTGCAAGACAGAAGGGGAACAGAGACAGTTGCTGTTTACCAGCTTGTGTGGCGTCCAAAGTTGTATTCCCTGAAGAGATACCACTGTCCCCCTTCCACTGCTGCAGCTGAAGCAGACACAGGCTTTGCTGCGATGATAAGTAATGGACAGGAGCTGGTCAATGAGATGATGAGGCTTGTACAGCTGTGGTGAGGAAATCCTTGCTGTGCTGTTTGAGGCAAAGCTGGAAGAGAGAGCTCATAGAAATACTCCAGAGCTCTTGCTGTAAGAGCCCACTCGTTTCGTAGAGGTTTCAGCTTCAATTGAGTGTGTGGGAGAGGCTGGGGATTTTGTCCAAGTTTGACTTCTTGGAGACAAAGGTCTGGATTTGGAGCCCTGTTTTGCCAAAGCAGGCAGTGGCTGATCGCAGCTACCTGCACCCCCTTCCTGCAATGGAGACCAGGTACAGTGACTGTCCAGGGTGGGTAGACCCTCTCCATCACAGCAGCCTGGGGGAGTTGCACTCAGTTTTGGGGAGATGAAACTGGCTGCCAGGGGACCTTGCAAGGTTTTGCCCCACTTGGTATGCAAGGACACAGCAGACAAGTCTCTCCCTCCAGCTTCTGCACTTGCATGGACCTGTCTCCCTCCAGAAGGGGATTTCAGTGAGTCACAACCAGCTTGTGTTTCTCCCATAAGTTTGGTGTCTGAATGATTAAAAGTGGGCTGGGGCTGTTTGTGGCATGGCAAAGTGGACAACTCAAATGGGAGCTTCCATGGGGAATAAAAACGGGGTGCTGCAGCAAACCACATGGCCTTGCCAAACCACAGGGATGTAGGGGCTGTAGAGTTCGCGGTCTATAACAAGGTAACTCAAGTTGGAAGGATCTTCAGGAAGTCTCTTGTCCAGTCTCTGATCAAAGCAGGGTCAGATCTGAGGTCAAACGAGGTTGCTCAGCAATTTTGCCAGTTGGCTTTTGGAAACCTCCAAGGATGGAGACTGCACAGTCTCACTGGGCAGTGCATGACTGTCCTCATGATGGAGAAGTTTGTCTTTTTATCAGGTTTTTATTAGTAGAAATGTGTAACCTGAGCAGCAGCTGCAGGCTTCATTTTGCCTGCTTTACTCCAGGAGCTCATGACACAGGAGTCGGTAGCCTCCTTGAAAGTGCTGTCCCCTGCCTGGGGCCAGCAGCAGAGCCTGTGCTTTTGCTTTCCAGCTGTCTAGCTAGGCAGGAAGGATGCCCCGTGGCTTGTGTGCTGAGCTTTGTTTGCTCCACTAATTAACTTCCTACAGTAGTTCTGATGTTTTTCTAGAGATTTCTCATTTCTGTACTCAGCATCGCCTAATCATGCTTTAACCAAGGCCTGGATTGAGCCCCCTGGTTCTGCTTCCCTGCATGCCTGTGAGAAGGGCACACGTGCTGCGAGGTGGGCAGGCACAGCTGCTGGGCAGGTGATGCTCTCGGCAGCCAAAGGAGGCCACTCAGCACGCAGAGTCAGAGGCTGAAACTAGGATGTGTTCAAGGACTAGGGCTGAAGGTGGGTTTCTTAATCTCACTTGTGGTAGTGGCAAATGTCACCAACTAGTAACTAGAACCAACTTTCATGCCACAGGGGGGAAAAAAGCTTGGGGAGATTGTCCTGGTGCTGGTATGAACTTTATTCCTGTTCTTTCCTGTTGCTTCCTTCCACCTGCTTCTGCACTTCTCCAGCAGAGTTTGTCCGTTTTGCCTGGTGACTGCTGCTCTGCCGCCTGGGTCCTGGTGCAGCACTGCTGTGCTGATCCTGGCAACAAAGCTGGGACTGCCTGTGGCCGAGCTGAAAGGCCAGAGTGAGTCAAGCAATTGAAGCACTTGGCTGAACAAGAGAGCTTGACTGCTCACTTGATTCTGTGAAAGGGGCCAAGGCAAATTTGCATCTGCTCTGCATCTCACACCCAAAACAGTTTGCTTAACTGGAGCTGGGAGGCTCAGCTGATAACTTATCTGTATGGAAGGAACAAGCTATGTCATGCCTAAGGAGCCATGTGCCAGAGGTGACGCCTGGGAATGTGCCTACCCACATGCAGCAGAAACAACCAGTATGTGCTTGCCCAGCAAGTCATTGCTCGGGGTGTTCAGCTCAGCCCAGCTCTGCACAGAGGAGCATCCCACAGCTCTGCTGTGCCAAGTCCTGCTGCAGGCATAGCATGGATGACAGTTTAGGGAGATTTCAGTCTCTTATTTCCTCCCTGACCGATCACATTTGATTCTGATAGTGGGATAATATAAATATACATCTATTTATTCTTAACGTTCTTTGCAGCTCTATTTCTTTTTTGGCAAGTTTTTTCAAAGCATGAACCTTTGACCAACACTGTTCTTTCTTGTGACTGCTTCACATTGGCAGACACGTCAGTCCCCACAACCTGTGAGTCCTGGTAGCATTACTGATTGTCAGATTGCTTTGTGATCTTCCTTGCTTTATATTCTTCCTCTGCTCATGCTCAACATGCAGCCTGGACTGGGGAAGAAGAAGGGGCAGAGACAGGTACATAGAACTGGCTTCTTGCCTACTGAGTCGTTGCCTCTTAATATTGATGCTTGCCTGTGTTTTGCCATACTTTAGGACTGTTGAAACTGGAGAATTTTGCATGCGTGCAGTTTTCAAGATGACCTGAAAATCCCTCATGTAAGGCAAACATCTGAGAGCTGCTCTGTATTCTGCTAACTGTTAAAGCGCACCAAGCAAGAAATTGTCTTTACTTGATGAGAAGCTTGATGAGGTTACACCTATATCATGGAAAACATGAGTCACTCTTTTCTCTGTGATTTCTCTTTCAAGGCTCCCATGGCCTAAAAGCTACACTGAATCTAGCATTAGTTCCAGAGCTCTGATTTGATGGCCCTGATTCCCCAGTTAGATTTCAATTGATGTTCTCCACTTGCAGGTCTTAGCTAGATTTGTTTTGTAACCGAGCCACCATCATTAGACGGTCAAAATACGGGATGTATCTCAGCCTATGTAGAGGAAACACATCAGAATTGAAGCACATAGTGTGGGTCTCTGGTCTGCTGTAAGATGTCCTCCCTACATCCTGCCACTCCAGCAGGTCTTGGGTACGTTGCCTGCATCATGTCATCTTTGTGGCTGGAATGGGCAGAAATGGTGGGAAGTGCCTCATGTAAAGATGTTGGCAGGCAAAAACATTCCCACCTGAGGTCAAGAATAGGCAGACAAGTTCTTCACACAACAGTCAATAAAGGAGCCACAGCTGGCCTGGACAAGAACCCGTGAGGTGTTTTCCCAGCAACCTAGTGGCCAGCAGAACAGGAAAAACCAGGGCTGCGCTCTGTGAGATGCCGACCATTGCATGATGAGAAAAGGGAGAGGCAGAGTGAAACTGCATGTAGGCACCCATCAATCTCTATTACTCAAGTTTTCCGAGTAAGCAGCAACAAAGTAGTCTTGGAGCATGCCTTTGGGAACATGGAGAAAACTTCATTTCAGCTTTGTGAGGTTTTTATGAGGGAAGGAATAGCTGTTTTGTTTTTTTAAGGCATACTATCCAGTTGCAGCCTAGTCTCTTTTAAAATAAACTATATTTTAGTAGCCTTATACAGGGCAGATTTGAAGAGATCAGTTGGCAGTATCTAAATACACAAAGGCTGTATTGTCTTCACAAGGTGCTGAAGTGGGTGAAATGCTGAATTTATGCTGGCTCCTGAACTTCACCTCTGTCCCCATATGACAGGGAATAACAACAAGGTTTACCCTTACGTAGCTTTCTACTTGTGGGCTTTGTAGATGCAATCAGCTCAAAACAGGAGGCTTGAAGGGAAGGGCGAAGCTTTCAGAAGAGCTTCTCTTCAGGTTAGGGAAGAAAGCAGAACAACTTGAGTCCTTTTGGAGGACTCTAGAGAGACCTGAATAAAATGTTGGAAAGCAAGAAAACAGGCCCAGATTTCTCAAAGGCACAAGACGGCTGATGAGGTCTGAGTGGGATCTCCCAAAGGGCCTGAGCAGGTGAGGTGCCCAGCTGGCAGCAAGTCCAGGTACGCTGGCCAGGAGCACAGGACAGCTCTGTGCTCCAGCAGTCCTCAGCTGGCCACCAGGTCCCTGGGCCCAGGCTGTGCCCAGACTGAGCTCAGAAAAGGCTGGCTGACCTGCTTGTAGAGTATTGCATTTGGAGTTGTGGTTGTTAAGCCAAGTGTAATCGGTCTTCAAGCTTGGGGGAGTAAGCTGATGTCCTCTGCAGTCGCTAACGAGCTTTCCCTACATATGCTGCTGGATGCAGTGAGAGCTTTTGTCAACTTTGCCAGACGGGATACGGGTCCCCACGCCACAGCCTGAGCCAGCATGATGGATCCTGTGCTCGAGGGCCAGCGTGCTGGGCGACCACTGGCACAGCTGCACCGGAGGAAGCCAGATGCTGCTCTCCTTTGTGAGCAGCGACAAGGTGGAGAGGCCTCCTGCTCACTGGGCAAGCTCTCATGGGTGGAGGTTTTGTTCCCTGCAAATCCACCAGCAGCTTCCGTTTGGCTCTGGCTCATATTTTACCTGCACCCCGTGCTGAAAGACTTGGATGAACATTTCTGGGTTGGTTATGTTGCAGTAAGAAATAAACCAGGAAGGTGATTTAAATGAAGCTTATTTAAACAGCTGAACATAACTGCTGTTGGAGGCACAGAAATCCATTACAGAAAGGGGTTTTTTTTATTCTACCCTGTGTTTACACTTTTTAGGTGTTTGCTGAAGAAAGATGTATTGATTCTCAGTGTGTTGAGGCATGCTGGCTTACAACTAAACATGACCCTTTGTATAGTAATTCCAGTATATTTTCCTTGATCAGGGGATACATCACTGAAATATGGATTGATATATGTATTTTAACAAGTCACATTTCTGATGTCCACATTCTTATGCCATAAAATAATGGATGATGCATTTGATTTTTTAACTTCATTAATTTACATGTCTGACTTGTGTCCACTTGGACAGAAACTGAAACTTAGTACAGCAAAACAGCAAATTTTATAAGTTAAAAAGAATAACATTATGTAAGATACAATAGAAAATCAGAGATGTTTATTAGACCTTAATAGTTTTGCATGCTCAGTCTTCAGGGCACCAGCACTCATCATGTAACTGCTACTGTGTACTCGTGGGGTCGAAGCCTTGTAGGTAAGGAATGACCAAAAATCACTTCCTGCAATGAATTTACAAATTAAGGCCTTCAAAATTAGTAGCAACTTTTGAGGACATCTTGGTGCCATCTACTTTCCTCCAAGTTGTCTGCGGTCTTTGTCTGATAACACATACCAGGAGCTACCTGACAGGTAACCTGTGGGATGTGCAGTAATCCATTAATTATTTGTTCACAGAAGGCTTTGGTAATCACCACTTGTCATGCTATTTATAAGCCGGTGCTGCAGAGACTTCTTAAATTGTGATGGCATGTTCGCATTTGCCTGCCATGGAAAAATGCATTAATGCCAAATCAATTTGTTTTCATGTTTTCGGGAAATGGTGTGGCATCACAGACAGAACCAGGCTGATTCTGAAATTAGAAAAAAAAAAAGAAAGAAATCAAAATGTAGACATAGGATACTATGCTTCTGTCCTGCCTGTAGTCATCAGTACATTTAATGCCTCACTGGCAACGGAAGATGAAAGTTTCTTCTGCTGCTGTGTCTATGCTGTGAGCTAGTTTTGGTTTAATTTCTGAGACCAGGTACATTAATAAATTGGTTCTTATTAACTGAAATATGTTTTATTTATCCTCATCCGGGCATGAATAAATACCAGTAAGATATTTTTTTATTTATTTGCCACAAAGCAAGTACTCGATCCATAGCAGTACTCCCCCTCCTCCTGGGGCATGCGCTAGCTCAGCATTGGGTGAGAGGGAAGCCAGCCTGGCTCCGTGTTCAGCACTGGCTGTCTAGCTCCAGATACAGGAACAGGGCAGATGTACAGGTTTGTTCCCCTAGAATACAGCTACAGCAATCTTGTTTAGTGACTTCCTGACCAAAGAAGTCATGATTGTATGCAAAAGCCCTCAGTGGATTTTCTTCCATTAACTTGTTTCAAGTGTTTCAGAGCCTGTGTAAGCTTCCCATGTCTGTCCCCCAGTGACTCTGCAGCAAACCCCCCTGTTAGTTTATTCTGAGTTTCCACCCACTGGTTCACCTCACTCTCGTCAGTTTATGCAAGGCAGGGAACAGCAAATGATCACTCCCCCTTTACTGTCCCCAAATCATTCATGATTTAAAATACCTTTATCATATCATCTTTCAGTTGTCTCTTTTCCAATCTTAGTCTGGCCTTAGTCTTACTTTTTGCATGGCAGCACTTTCAGATCTTTTCCATTGCCCTCCTCCCAACCCTTTATGTCCTGCTAAGTACCTTTGCAGGCGGCAGGACTAAAGTGCACGCAGTCTTTGGGATGCAGATGGACCGGTGTGTTATCCTGACATTCTCCATTCCGTTCTCTATCCCTTCCCAAAATATTCCTAACACTTCACTTTCTAACTGCTACTGAACATAAACTAAGTAGATGCTATTTCTAAGAATCGGCTCCAGAGCCCATCTTGCTATAATGAGGTCAGCACTGCTTTTCCCTTGTCCATTATTTTGAATTTCTAGGTTGCAACTTTTCTGCTGTTTTCTCACCTTGTCATTTGGCAGCATATGGTTGTTTTGCAGCTCTTCGCAGATAACCCTTCTGTTTTTACTCAGCATATCCTCACACCACCAGGAGCTTTGTCATATTTATTACCCGCTCATTTTCTGGGTAATTTACTGAGTCCACCGAACATCACAGCCTTCAACACTAATTCCTCTGATACTGCCCTGGTGAACTCCCTCCGCTGTTGCTTACTTCCACCTTTTATTTCCCGTCCTTTAATCATTCATCCACTCCTTGTCCCATGAGAGTTTATATTACTAGAGAACCTTTGGGGGTGAAGCTTGCTTCAAGGCCCTTCAGTAGGATAAGCAGGCCCTTGTATGCAATGAGTCGTTCTTGTCCACATGCTTGATGGCTGCTTCAAAGACCTCTAATACAGTTTCCAACAAGAAGACAATGTGGGAGGTTGAAAAGGAGAGAGAGGGTGAAAGTGCCAGTATTACCTCCTTTCTACCAAACAGCCCAGTGGATATAGAGTTTGTCCGGGATGCTGAAAGACTCAGTGAAGCCTCCTTGGAATTTGATATTGCATCTCCCAGGATGCAATATCTATTAGCTTAACTTGTATTTTCTCTCAGAGTTTCTTGTTAGATCTCTTTGATTTGGATTAAAATATGCACTGACTCCAGGATGGGAATTTCTAGCCTTGTGACTGTCATTTAGGTTCCTTTTTATCCATTGCTGTTTCAGTGAATATTTGGTTCCTCCCATGAAAAGTGGAACCGATGGCAATGAATAAGACTGACAGTGGAATTGCTTACAGCCCACACATGAGGATGCTTGATTAAGAGAGTGAGAGATGTTGATCTGAAAAGGATTTTGATGGCTTTTGCAGCACTACTAAACAGAGACCCCAAGCACCTTCTCAGTGATGTCCAGCCTTCATCATCCACCTGCTCCTATGCCTCCCAGAGAACACCTTCATCTATTGAACAGGCTTGCCCTCTCTTCAGACACTTTGAGGATGATGCATATGAGGAGAAGGTTGAAGAGAGAACCACTGGAAGCAGGAGCAATGCAGGGATGTGTGTGCCCAGAGCTCCTACAGTTGGGAAAGGAATGGGAACCCTAACATCTAGCAGGCAAGTTGGAAAGAGAGACCCCAGAAAGAGGGAGAATTACCAAATCCTGCACTACACTTCTAGGAGAGGTTGGAAAACCCTATAAAAGGGAAGAGGATGGGGAGAAGACAGGTTTGAGGCACATGCAGCTGTCATGGGGGAAGGACGGGCAAGGAATTCTTGGAATGGAGGACAAGACAGCACACATGAAAACAGGTAGTGTGTTGAGGGACATGAAGAGTCCCTAGCTGGTGTGAGGGCCTCGGAGCCCCTTGTTAACACCTCTCCATGTGTTTGCGGCCTCTCAGCGCTCTGACAATCTGCAAACCAGTTTTCAGCCCCACTTTTGGCTGGAAGGAGAGGTCAGTGCCTGGGTTAGCTCTTCAGAGCAGTTCCCTTTTTTGTGGATGTCACTGCTCTGAACAAGTGCATTGTGGATATTCACAAACCCTGGCAGAGGTAGGGAAAGCAGGGGTGAATATTGCCAGGTGATGAGGGAAAAAGGGTGTGACTGAAACCAGGTAGGTATAGGAGGATGATAATTAAGTCAAATGACAGTTGAGCAGCAAGGAACTGTTTTCCCTTTGGGCTTGCAGTAATGGTATAAAGCTCTGGACAGGATTAGAGGAGCACTTGCCCAGCTCAGCTCTTCGGCACTTCTATCTTTAGGACCTTGCAGATGGGAAATCAGTAAGATCTCTCTTGCCCAGGTAAAACAAAGCACTTGCACTTACCCTACAGAGACTAATCCTGCTACGTTCCCCAAGGACGAGCTAGGCCTAATAAGATCTTCTCTGTATCTGATGTCTGTGATAAAGCCAGAAACCCTTCCTAGGGTATTAGCTGACACAGTGATAATCTAATGCACTTTGTAATTCACTTTTTATTCATGAGGCCTGACAGCTGTTTCCAAAATGTGCTTCAGGACTGCCTGGTCTCTGTGGAGAGGTTTCTTCTTGCTGTGTCAGGTACTTTGGGTATTGAGAGACAATGATTAAAATGTTTGTGCATGGCAGCTTTCCTACGTGTTTTTAAGAAGGCAGAAGAGAGTGGTTGGTAAGCTATAGCTAAGACAGAGCCAGGGACTTGGCATCAGGACTCTTCTATTCCCTTTGGACTCATATAATAATTTGGACCTAACTGCTCCTCCTGTCACTGCTATGATTTCTTTAGATCTACTCAACACTCTTGGAAATTGCCTGGTCCAAGCAGCTTTGAGTGCCACAAGGCTGCTTCTGTTTAACTCTCCGGTCACTGCACTTACTCAGTGGCTGATTCTAGGAACAGCCTTGTGATGCTGGGAGCTGCTCAGATTGAGGGCAAAAGCCCCTTGGCTTGGAAAGGACTTTTCAACAGTGGAGAGGATTTCTGATCTATGCCAGCTGAAGGTAATATGAAGATCTGCACCGAGTTCAGGATGTGCTAGCTCACATCAGATGATAGGATTTTGGCAGCTTGCATGGCTGTCAGATTGCGATGTTGTGTGCCTTCAGTGGCAGACAGGAACTAGGAGAAGAAGAGCAGATTGTGGCCTGCCAGGCAGCTGAGCGGTAGCCTGATGCAGTAGGAGGGACCAGACATAGCTGAGAACACCAGCTTTTGTAACAATGAAGGGTGAGGTGGGTAGGAGCCATGAAACACTAGCCTTGTCTTTAGCACAGTTTTCTGACCATAATCTGAAAAAAAAAATCCATTGAAAAGGTGAAGAATGTAACACCTGAGAAATACCTGACCTTTGCCTAGCAATTTTTGCATATCTAGGGTTGAGGAGGTAGCAACTTTGTTAGAAATACTGGCTTTTCTCTAAGTGCTTGTTCTGAGTTGGAAGGGTGGCCATGAGTGCTTGGGACCAACATACAAGGTGTCATGTGCTCTCCATTCCTGTGGCAGCTTGATTAGGGCTTCTAGCCAAAGTCCACTGGTCCATGGAACACCAAATCTTTGACTTAGTGTACAAGAAACCAGTTCAGGTCTATCTATGGGTCTTCTGTATAAGTGCACTTCCCATACTTTGGTCAGAACGCACCTACTGGATCGCACAGATGTTTTTAAGTGGGACTGTTGCTCTAAAACAGGCCTTCGGTTGCTGTCAATTCAGCCTCCCCGAGGTTTCAGGCACCTTCGAAGGCTTTTCTAGCTGGCCTTGTAAGGCAGTCTGTCCTCTTACCCTTCACAGGGGGTAGGAATTCTGGGCCTACAGCTCCACGCCACCTTACCGGTGGGACAGGCGGTGCTGGCCCAGGTCAGCAGCCCAAGGGGGGCAGCCGGAGGGGCTCCTCTCTCTCCCTGTGGGTCCCAGAGCACCTCAAGCGGGCCGGGTGGGGAAGGTGTGCGGGGCTGGTTAGCTGCAGAGGAGGAATCCCCTGGTGAGCCAGGTGGAGGATTGCTTTGCCCTCCTATTCAGTAAACTGAGAGGAGAGGGAGGGAGGCCCGCAGGGCCCCTGCTGTGCGGGAGGTGCTGGGGTGTTTGGTCACTGACCACAGGCCTGCAGGGCTCGGTCCGAAGGCCCTTTGCCTGCTGGGCTGTGCTGCCCGGGGAGCGCTTGGCTCAGCAAAGCCGGGAGACCCAGGGGCGGGCAAACCAGGCTGCCCCAGCTCCCCGGCGGGGACGCGGCCCAGCGTTGCTCCGCCCCCGGCAGCGCCGCGGTGCTCGGGCTGGAAGGGCGGCGGCGCCCTCTGCTGCTGCCGCCGCCAACCGCAGCTGGGCCCTGGGGCG
>VZRW01000586.1:36182-76944 GCA_013398125.1 Aegotheles bennettii | reverse complement strand
CCTGTGCGGCGGGGGCGTGAGGTGCCGGCAGGACGGGGGGGCAGAGCAGCGCTCCAGGGCCGGGACGTCCCCTGCCGCTGCCCTCTCCCTACACAGAGCCCTCTCTCGTCCCTTGGTCTCCTTCTCCGTTTGCTTTCCGCCCGCTGCCCGTGTCACTGCCTTTCTCCTCAGCCCCTGTGTGAAGAGCAGCCATCGGCTGAACACCCCTTCTGTCCTTTGTGGCGACAATGAACGCACCGAAGCGCAGAGCTCCGGGCTGCGCTGGTGGCATCGCCTGTGCTGCTGCTGGGGCCCTTCCCAGCAGTCTCCCCCCTCAAACCCGGGCTGTGTTGAAGCCCAGGTTATTGTAATAAACTGTTCTCCTTCGGGGGCCCGAACGCTGCCTGCTGGGAAAAGATCCCGTTGCTAACACTTACAGTTTTTGTTCTATGTGTCCACACGTTATGTCAAGCACGAAAGTTGCAATTTGTTTCTTTAAGAAATCAAGGCTTATTTATCTTTGGGTTTGCAGCTGTGTTTCTGAGGGGTAACTGTCTGTTTCTCAGCTAGTAAATGCTATTAATATTACATAGCTGTCATGATAAAGAAGAACGCTTGCTGGTAGTTTGGCAGAAGTTCCCTGGTAAAAGAAAGCACGTAATGCTGCTGTTGCATGATTCCCTATTCTCTTGCTTCACGTCTTCCACAGATGCAGGCTGGAGATGAAAAGAATTGCACATCTTGGTTTTCTTGCAAAACCCACTCTCTTCAAGAATGCTCCTTGAAGTTTTTGTAAGTGGCAGCTCTGCTCAATCCCTGTTTCGCCTCCTACCTTTTTATGGTTGTAAAGTTTTTTAGATGTATAGTGTGGCTGTCATAGGCCATTTTCCTCCTGCTGTGCTGAATCAAGGCTACAGACAGCAGAGCTTCTTCGCAGCGGGTGGAATCAGCTGTCAAGTGATAAGAAATGTGCAGTTCCTGTTTTGTACATCCACTGTTGTGGGCTAATGGATGTGGTTGCTTATCTTTAAGCAGTGGCAGATGCAGAACATACCCTGGTCCTGCCTTAGTGTTTCTTGGGATGACATTTTCAGTCACTCGGGTGGACGTAAAACAGTGGTGGGGCCAGTTTAACCTCTAAGCATCATCTGTAAAATCGCTGCTAAAAGTGTTCCTCAGCTAAAAGAAAACTGCATACTGTTTTTCAACACTTCCAGTAAATTTATGTAAGCATGAAAACAACGCTGGAATGTATTGTCTGTGTATGAACAAGCTGGAAACTTAGTTTGCTTGCAAGATTTGTAAAACAGAGCTTTTGCCACACACAGGAGGTTCTTTCTTAGGCGCAGCTGGCAGTTCACTGGACCCAAGGAGCATCGAAGTGCAGTGTGGGGCTGCTACTGCTGCCTGGGATCACGACTTTGCAGCCATACCAAGCTCATTACGTAAGAAGAAAGAGCGATAGGAGGAGGTGTATCCTCTGTAGGATTGTGCCCCAGTAAAGTCTGGAAAGCTAGCCCATTCTTCCTCCTGTGTATGTCTGTTGCCATCACTATCAAATTCTTTCAGCCCTTTTCCTACAGGAGGCTTAGAGCTGAAGCTCTTGGCTGTATTCTGTTGAGCAAGCTGCTTGATGTGTGGTGAAAAATCTGTTCTTACAGATTTGGCTGAAGAGCAGTCTATCTCAACAGTCCCCCCAGGGCAAGCAGAGTAAAGCCAAGATTCAGGATTTGGTAATGAGGTTGTATGTAGTACACTCTAGTCTTCCCAGCATCAAGCATCGGAGACAAAACTGTATTTCACTGCTGCTGAGAGCTCATCCTTCTGCGTCTGTCTTGCTTCTGCTTAAAGGAAATGCATATCAGGAAAGCTGGAGGTACTGCCAAAAACTGGCACCGCTCCTACCTTCAAAATGAAGGTGAATGAATACCAACAGGTAGCCTGCCAAGCTAGTGTCTTTCTCTGATGAATTTTGCTTCTTTCATCCTCGTTTTCTTTCTGCTTGGTTCTGATTATCCAGGTTCTGATTATCCAACTCTTGCACTTGGTGCCTAGTGAGCAAATGCAAGTCCCCAAAGTCCTACTAATGTTGTGGTGGGAAAGAGGCAATATAATAACAGTAGCAACTCACGCAGAGTCCTGCCTCTCTTGACAGCTTGCAGCACTTTGCACCATCACTACTGCCATCATGACATGAGGTTGTTCCTTAGCCTACACAATGTTTGCAAATGCTGCAGTCCAGCAGGGAGGATGCAGGGTAATTAAACAATGCAAGTCCTTCTAGAGAGAAAGACCAATGCTCAGCCAATGCAAAATATTTCAGGTTCCTAGCTTCTCAGGGAGCCCATCAGCTGCACCTCAAGGAACCAAAGGTGATGCAGTCAGCAAGGCTGGTCTGGAGATCAAATAGACACTCAAGGGGACAGCTTGACATATATAATCTTGTCTTTCTGCTGAGCTCAGCCTTCCGACCAAAATAACCTCTTTGGCCACCTCTGGCTGATTGTGTTTCTCTGCCTCACAGAGCTCTCAGCATTTGAAGCCAGGTTGAAAAGGCTCATCAGTCCCACAGGTACCTTGGTGCACAGCCAGCACTGCACAGTATTACAGACCAGAGAATGTGTGTGTGTGTGTGTGTGTGTGTGCAATTGCAATTGGGAAGCTTTATACCTTCCTACAACCATTTTATTCATCTGGGCAGTAGCTGTGGAGCAGTTTCATAAGGTCTAGTGATGTAGGGCTGAAATAAATGTGTTTCATGTGCATCCTCGTTGCCAATTTGAGTAGGTTATTAACTATGCAAACTCAATAGTTTTCTTGAGCACATGGTCCACACCATGCCAGCTAGCCCTAGTTGAAAGCACTGTTAAAACCTGATGTGAATGTGGAGAGGAGCTGTGGAGAGACGTGGCTCGTGCTTGAAATCTTGTTTTAATGTTGTAGTGAAGGCATGCTAGGGAGGGGTACCCCTGACTTCTTACTTCCCTGTCCTGACCCAGGTTGTCTCAGAGCTGAGAAGCCTGCCCTCTGTGAAAGCCTAACCTCAGGTGATCCCAGGCTCCAGCACTACCCCAGGCCCCTGCAATGTGTTCCCAGCAGCCTTGGGGAGACAGAGGAGGTGACCAGAGTGACAAGTGAGAACAACAGCGTGAGCAGAGAAGTTGCCTGATGTTGCCAGGCCCACCATGCACCCAGACCTGAGGGAGGAAGGCATCAAAGAGCTCTGATCTCAATTTCTGGTCAGCAGAGAATAGTGCCTGACATGCTTTGTTCCTCACCATCCTGAACCACCTGCTTCAAGTGCTTGCTCGGCCTGTCTCGTGTAAGGTGCTTCAAGGGGTCTCCATCAATTATAAATCTGTGCTTCACCTTGTACAATTCAGATGAACTTTCCTGATGCTCTTGCAGCCATTGCAGTATGAGTCTATCAAAAATAGTAATAGCTCTCTGCTCTGTCACAGGAAACAGAATAACATTGCAGACTCTTGCTTAAAAATATGAGGATTAGATCATGAACTAAGAGCTGATTTGGTATGGGAGTCATCCTAGTCTCCTGCAAAGTACAACTGAGGGCCAAGTCTTAACTGGTCAGTTTCTGTGAGGAGCACAGAAGTCTTCTTTTTCCATCCACTTTTTAAATCTTCCTTAGGCTTACCCCTTTGCAGAAAGGGATAGGCAGAAATCCAGCTCTACAACTGTTTTTCAGTAGCCTCTAGTCTGGCTTACATCCTTCAAAATAGTGCTGTACCTAGATTCAACTTTAAAGTATTTCTGTAAATGAATATCCTCTGACCTCATCCCTCCTTTGAGTTATTATTGTCCCTCCAAGGAACTCGGCTGTTAACATATTAGGACTGACATTAATGAGACTGACCTGGCCTGCCTGGCTGGGTGAGTCAGCAGAGCAGGAGCGCTTCTTCCTGGGCCTCACATCAGCCATCCGCAGAGCCACTTGTATTGACTGATACAAAACCTGCCTGCCTGTGCTGGGTGCCAAGTGCATGAAAAGGCACGGGCAGAAGAGGTTTTTCCTGGACCCCATCTATCACTACATTGTGGTTATGCTTTGTGGGGATGTGTGTTCAACACATAATCTTTGATATACAGGGCTACTAAAAGTAAGGACTCATCCTCAGCCAGGTTTCATGGGATCAGACTAGCACAAATGCATTTGCACAGTGCTACTTTTGGTGTAATGAGTCCTGCCTGCCCCTGGCTCTGGTGGCTTCATCATTCCCTTGCCAAGGCTATGCAGCCCAGATGCTCCAAGCTGGGCCAGCTGACTGGGGCTCTTCACCCACCGGTGTCAGCCTGGGGACCCCAGCTTTCCTCAGCTGGCTAGGGCAGAGTCCATGCAACTGGCCAGCCTTTGTAGACAGGCCCAAGGCGACAAACCAGCATCCTGCTTCAGCATTACACATAAACTGTACTGAGCACAGCTCTTCTGTGGGTTCAGATCTGATCTCCCAGGTGCATCACATCGACTGGAGTTGGAGCAGCTGGAAGATGGGACGTGATGGCATGTGACCTCCCCCCCGAGGGAAGGGGATATGCATCCTTCACTTAAACTCTTTCGCTATTTTGGGTTTTCTACCCTTTTCTGCTAAGGAAGCCTCTGTGGTGCCTGCTGCTTGCACCCACTGGGTGGAGCAGCTCCCTGCTTATTGCCTGCTGGCTGCACTTCCCTGTCCAGAAAGGCTGTGGCCCAAAAATCACTGAGAAAGCAGAGATGAGGAAGGAGCAAGGCAACACTGACTGAACAGCTGCTTCTGGCTGGCTAGGGGCAAAGCTGAATTCTACCAGAAAAAAAAAGGCTAGCAAACGTCTCTGTATAAAAACAAGGTGGCAAAACTAGTCTAATCTAGTTATTGCTTAATTGGGAGCAAAAGGGCCACTTCGGGGCCTCAAAGCCCCTTAAACTGTGACTTTAAAAACAAACAAGCAAACATAAAAGCCCAAGTCTTCCCAAATGTTACTTTTGCATGCCCTGTGACAGCAGTAATTCAGTGCTGTAACACGAAGGCAGAGCATCAGTCAGAAAGGGCTCCATGGCTGTGGAAAGAACTAGTCAAGACAGTTTAATCCAAATAATTTTCTGTAAAATTTGGCTATTAAGGTGAGTATTTAGGGGAGTGTAGGAGTTTTAAATTTTGATTGTAGTAACAAATTTAAAAGTAAACAAAGCAAAGAAAATCAAAGCATTTTCACAGGAGATACTTTAAAAACTGAATGTAGGGGGTTTACTTCATTTATTTGCTTGATAACTCCCTGATTCCTCTGCTTGTTCTCCACTTCAGGCAAATGATTGCAGAGATTTTTTTTAAATGTTGGCTACTTAAGAAAAATCAACTTGAATATGTTTTCTTCATCTCTGTTTTGGTTACTACAAAAGAATGAACAAATTCAAAACATATTTCTTCTTTCCACAGTAAGGGAAGAAAGACACCCCCACATGCATTCTGTCACAGGCAGCAGCATTTAAAGGACGCTCAGAAGGTTTTCACAATTTCTTTCCTTTCTCTTCCCCTAGCGCTGCATGAAGCGTCTAGAGAAGAGCCCAACAGGAGTGAATGAAGCTGCAACCACAACCAGCTCCATCCCACGGGGAAGGTGTCCAGCAGAGAAACACAGAAGTCTAACTCGGGATCTCCAGGGCCTGCTGAGCTGTGCAGGATTGGTGGTAAGTTCATCTACATAATTGTTAAAGAAACGGCACTCCTCTATTCCTTTTCTTTGTTGGTGTAGCAGCTATACATAGATCTCTTGAACCAGTCATCTCTTCTTCCAGACCTTTCTGCTGAAGCAGATCTAACCACAGGAGGGACAACAGCCCCATGAGGGAAAGACTATTCTATTTTACTCTGGTTCCCAATGGAATTGAGGGTCCCCTGAACTCACACCCTTCCTATACATTTACTACTCTGCTTTGTGAGACATGCCTGTACCTACCTGCAGTAGGCTTCTGTGAGACAGACAAGCTGATACAGTCAATCCGTGCTTGTGACTATCAACATGGAAAATAGGTTGTCTCTTTGAGGACTAGGTCAAATTTCTCTGGTCTCAGAGAAGAAGATGTCGTAAAGCTCTGTCTATAGGAGTCCGTCAACATGACTCAGCTGAAAAATATGTTCATGTCTCATTAAAAAGGTATAGGTATCAAAGTCTCTGAGGTGCTATGAGTCTTTTTTAACACCAATGCATGTTCCGAGTCCAAAGCAACAACTATGTCCCCATTATTCCCACAAACTCTTACGTTTCTGGGATCTGCTGTTGCCGAAGGACCACGGGAGATGAGAGGACATCTGGAACTAGAACATACTTCAGCATCAGAAGTGCTGCTCCTGGATTCTTCTGGCCTAGCAATGGCAAAAACAGAGAATCATTTTATCTTCCTTTGACATTGCATTTTTTTTCAGTGTCCACTGCAATCCATAGAGCTGTCAGTCCCTTTCCCAGTTAAACTTACAACTTCCAAAATAGCCTGACCTGTTCCATACCCTGTTTATACTGCAGGAATTTCTACTAACATGGGAGGAAATTCCACCTACCTACAGCTTTAATGTAAGCAATTTCAGAACAAGGAAAAAGCTAAAAGCGTTTCTTTACCTGGGCCTAGAGTGGAGACCATGGCCAAGATCCATTCTTATGCTTTGAAAAAATACTTGCTGTAACTTAGTTGCACATTTTTGTACTGCTACACATGGTGACTTTTAAAGGTAGATTTTCCTAAAGAGGGAAGTAGGAGGTAGACATAACTCATGGAGTGGTCTTTTCTGGAGTGAATGGAGTTATCTGAACACTAGGATGGCAGACCCATGACCAGACAACAACTTCTAGTAACCTCTAGCTGAAGGAGGCAAAGTGTGCTGAAACCAAAGGAAATGGCATATCAGGATGCTGTGTAGGAGCTCGACTGCCCAGGACAGGGATGCAGATGGGATTCTGGGTGCTAGGGAGTAGAGAGGCAAATGGGAGATGTATTTCAGAGGCAAGCTTGCTTTAGGGACCCAGGGCAGCCAATATCTCCTGTGCAGAGAGTAAGCAGAGCCCCTCTGCATGACGTTGAATGATATTCTGACAGTTAAGAAACACATATTTATTGTCACAGAAAGCCTGTGTATCAATATCTTTCTTATCGCTTGTTCAAGAAATTTGGTTTCTCATTGAGTCCTCCTTGAAATGTCTGGTGCAGGCAAGGGAGGACAGCTTGTTAAAATACTTTTGCTGTTTAATTTCTTTCAGTGGATCCTTCCCTGAAGAGCTTCTAATGAGACTGACCTTTATTAGCTAATTAGGCTCATTGAAATGGCACAATCACATTTAGTGTTTTTTCCTTCAGTGCTTATTCCAGATTAAGTTCTCATCATTAGGCAGGTTGGAAGGGAGCTTGTAACCATGTGTGGAGGTCAGCAGTGCAGAGTCCACACCACCTCCCTGCCCCAGCTGCTGAAATTGGCAGGGGAGCTGTGCCACATGCTACCAAATAATGGTTTTGACTACACTGTGATAGTATTGACTTAATTCTGTACCTATTTTTAACAAGTTGCATGTTTATGTATGTGCAAAACAGTTGCTATATACTGGAGGCCAACCCAGAGTTTACAAATAAATTCAGCATTGATAGTGTGTTATAGCAAAACCATCCTGTTACAAGAGCAGTCCAGTCCATTAGGCTGTGCTGTACTGTCCTGCTTGAGCAATGAATGGAAAAAGGTCTGAAGACTTAATAAATATTGAAGTGCCTTGGAGATGTCATCCCCAGAATGGCTGCCCTGTAGGTAGGCCCTGGGTTGGTCATGGTGGGCACTGCTGCCAGTCTTTGATGGCTCTTCCAGCAGACTTCCTGATTTCATCAATCTTTCCCCATATCTGGAGATGGAAGTGGCACATGCAGCAGGGCAGCACATAGTAGTAGCAAGCTGGCAGAGTAGTAAAACCACAAGATGACCTCAGCTGCCAGTTACCCACATCAGTGGGGTAAGTACCATACCGTGCACCTTTACAAGGGACAAAATAGTGACAGCATCCATCAGATGAAATTGACTCTGCATCCACCTGCCAGTTTTAGAAAAGAATTCTTACAGGATTACTCCATGCTGAGGGAAAAAAAAAAGACAACAAGATAAAGTTTCACTGATAACTGAAGCCTTTTGATGCTCGTATTGTTGGTTTCTTAAGGACTCGTTGGTTTCCTGAGGACCTAAGCATGCATCAGTATTACAATCTCAACCTTGGCACCTCTTGCTGTTGAGAAGTTTGAACTGCACTGCAGACACTCAGAAATTTGTGGCTGAGCTCCCCCTAAGGATGAACGTGAAGTATTCCTGTGCTCAAGGCTCAGTCCCAATAAACTGGTTAGCACTTTAGCCATCCACTAAAGCATATAAAGCATATGTGTAACTTAGGGGCATTGTAATCCTCTTGCCTTGCATACTTGACTATCTTTTTTATACACAAGAAGGACAACTTATAACAATATACTTTAATAGGAAAGTTTTCCAATTAAGCAAAGCCATTACAAAGAGGAAATTACAGTAATGTAAAAAAGCTTAGTAGAAGTCTTGTACTTAATAGTAAATGCCTCTGCTGTACCTCTGTGCCTCTGGGAATCTTAAGGGAATTAGTGTAATTCCCCGAGGTCTCAGGCTTTTTCACTTTTATGCAAAAGCAAGCTGTGTTTCACTAACATTTTTTATGTGTAGAATTCCCATACTGCTTCAATCTCTTCTCATTATCTTGTGTGCCGTGGGCTAGACATGGTGTAGCTTCATCAGACTACCTCTTTCCCATGCCGATGTTGAGCTGCAGAACTGGCAGCATCCCCTTTGAAGGGGGACGCCAGGGGAAGCCGCTGCCAGTTTGCAGCTTGTTCATTCTGCTCACATGTGGCTCCAGAACCTCTTCACCAGTCTTTCCTATGTAGGAGGTTTGTTGTGTTGCTGGCAGACTTGGCATACAGCGTTTGCTCACTGAGAGTAAGTCAGATTTATATTTATATGTATTACTGTAGCAGAGAAATTAATAAATGTAGTTCTGTAGAATCTGCTTTCCCTAGGACTTTTGCATTGTTAATGCCCTCCCCCTCTCTGCTGTGTCTGCTCCCCACCTCTGGAGCAGTGTGTCCAGTGGAATAAGGATAGAACAGCTGAGCCTCATGTCAGACAATGACAGGCAGCAGAAAATCCAGGGTATTCTGCTGAGGTGGCTTATAGCACAGCCAAATTACTGCGAGTAACCCTGGTAGCGTGCAGTTAGTGCAATAAAGCTACTAGAAAGTTTCTGTGAAATTTCTTTATTAGACTGATTGCTACGATTTCCCCAGGACTAGAAGCACTTATGGAAGCCTTCCCAGTGATTTCCTTGCCTAGCAGGCCTACTTTTTGGAAAGGCAATAAAAAGCCTTGTGTTCATAGAGACTGCTGAAAGCATCACAGGTCTGACAATAAATACAGACCTATTCATGATATGATCCAGTAACTGTAGAAACCACACAGACTTCCAAAAAACCCTGGCAGAGTTCTCCCCTCCCGAGATGGGGGAACTACAGCATCTGCCAGAGCCAGTGGCTAATGCAGGTTCCTGGCAGGGCTGAGCCGTGGTGAGCAGCTTAAGAGCATTTTACTTACTGCTGGCTAAACCAGGGAATCATTTCACATTTGCATGTCCCCCTCAGGAATGGAGGGGGAAGGACTAAGGCACAGACACCATACCCTTGCAACCACATCCCCGTTCTGGGAGTGAAACTATTTGCTTTGAATTAAACCAGCTCAGAGACATCCTGCTGGCTCTCCTGATGCAACCAGGAGAGCTGGGCATTGTCACACAGAGATGTCTCCACATGCATGCCTGGTTCTGCAGGACCAGCAGCTGCCACAGATCCATTTCAGGGACTCCTGGGTGCACAGCTCTGGCTCACTCCTGACTTACATACCATCACTTGGGAACCCTCAGAAATGTTTAGAACATAGGTTGATTTTATCCTCTTTTCCAAGTTAGTATGAAATTCCTTTATACAAGCATTTGAACTCTGATATGCACTCATAATTTACTGGCCTTCTTTGTACTTATCAGAGAAGAGAAAGACATCCTCTTATCTGATGAATGACCTGAAAGATTTTCCTGTATAAGCCAAGAAGGTTGGTGGAAATGGTCCTTCCCAAAAATACAGGGACAATGGCATAGACTGTCTATCATAATTTATGCTCTACGCTCATTGTAATTCAAACTGACCTCTGTAGCAAAAGGAGTCATTGTTCTGTGACTGAATTAGATATTTTTTTTTCATGTTCTCTTGGTAACAAACACTCTACTGTGGCTATAATAGGCATAAGATGATTATGATCTACAGTATAATCTATTACCCATTCCACAGCTCATCTTGCTGCTGCTTATTTGTGTCACCAAAAATATTAAAGCTCTTTCCTGAATATGGTCACTCGTCATAACTTCTTAATAAAGATACCTGAAGGCAGTTAGAGAAGCCATTCACCACAGTTCAGGGGTGCAACACATCTTTTTATTACTAGGAAATACCCTGTTTATACTGAATTTTCCTGAGTAATGTTTGCAATGATGGTCACTGCTGGTTTCTTAAATGTAAGCTAGGTCATCCGCAGCATTTTGTCCCATTGACTACGTTGCTTCAGTAGAACTCCCTGTAGGAAAAAGGGATGACCCCCTATGAACCTATGCACTGTCCGCAGGTGTTTCTCCTGCATGGAAAATTCTTTGTGAGGATCTTCTGTGATCCACAGCTACCAGATTATTACTAAATATTGCCTGGGTACGGAGGAGGTGGAGCAGAGAATCAGGTTAAGGGACACTTGTAAAAAGAACTGACAGGACTTCTGTTGGGATTTATATTGCTTGTATTGTTACTGCAGTAACTCCCACTTGACTGTATGTAGATTTTGGAGGTGATAGCCTTTATTCTTGCTCCCTTCCTCGTTGCTCCTTCACAAGGTCTGTTTGCACTGAGCCCTAAAATAGATATAGCTGCTGACTGCAAGGTGTCAGCAGAGCTTTTGCTGCTCCTTGTAGACAGAGCAAGATCTGCACGTGGCTCCATCTGAATACAGAACCTGGGACACAATGCAAACAGAGGCCTGCAGAAATCTTAAACTTCACACTAGCATTCCTCTTCCTGACCTTTCTGTTTTAGTCTCGTCTCTGTGGTATAATTATTTCTTTGTTTTTTTCATCTAATTTATTTTATATGAGTGTTACTGATTTTACTGTGATCTTAAATACCCTTAGGCTTTGGACTTGAGTTAGTATTTCAGCTTAGTATGTTTGCTGTCTTTTATATTTATTTTCTTTCTCGATCCATTCTGAAAACTATTTCAAGGGTATGTGTTGAAGGGGTGGTAGAGGGTGAATACCAGAATTCTACATCAAACAATTGCAGTATTTGCCCACTGCTTGGATAAAAGCTGTAGAAAGCCCGAGGGTTTAGAGAATTGTGAGCAGCCATTTCCAAGTCATATGGGTTTGATCTGCCTGGAATTTGTTTTGAAACTCATTTGAAATCTGGACTGGTTTTGAGGTCGAACTATAAATCCACTCAATAGTTCAGTAAAGTGTTGAGAAAGCAGTTCAGCAATCTGATGCAAAATACAGATCTTTGAACTATCCAATACTACAATGCCATTGGGTTTTATCACTGCAGTAGTGATGTAGGCTGTCTATGCAAGGAGCTCTGGGCTCCCTGGAGGGTCAAGATCTAGGTCTTGAATGTCGGTGTCATTTAGAGGAAAACCTGAAATTCTCCATCCAGAGATGTCATGTTAGCATCAGGCACATAGTTTCCAAGGTCTGATATTGTTTAATTAGGATAATTTAGTATTTGCTACCTGCCTGCAGTATTTGGCTACAACTCCAGTTTCTCTGCCTTGTGCAAAGAAAACTACTTGGCCTCTGGGCAGGGGATGCGAGTGGTAGGACTAGCGGGGGGGCAGCACCACCATGGGGCCACCCTTTAGCTGCAGGACAGCTGGGCCACCACAGTCCTTTTAGGCAGGGCCTCAGGGAGTGCTGCTGGCACCAGGGCTGACCATGTAGCAACTCAGTGCCGGTGGGCTGGAGCTGCCTGCCAGCGTGTGACTGCAAGGGAAAAAGTTCCCTTTGTCCTCTATCATCTTTTCCACCCTGCAAAAGAAATCTGGCCCTAAAAGTCAAGGGGGTTTTGTGTGCCAGTGTTGGCAGCAGAACTGAAAGCTGGACAAGACCCTTGGGATAGGCTAGAGCAGATAAGCTACTTCTTGTCAGACTTATAAAGGAGCATTAAAATCCCTCCATCCCATGTGCCACTACCAGCTGGGTAACACAGAAACAAAACTAAAAAAGGACTGAAAATCATTTTAATTAGGACACTAATGCTTAATAAAAGTGTTATGCAGAATACAGTATCTGTAGGTCACCTCTTAGGAGAGCTCACAGGTATTCCCTGAACTGGAAAAGAATGGCTGGACCTTTTTTCCCTTCATGCGCTGCTTAGCCCCACAGTCTCAAGGGACAATTATCTTCTCCCAGTTCCCTGGGAGCAGACTCTGCCCTCTTTCCAGCGCTGGCAATAACAGTGGCAGCTCTCAAATGTCAGGAATGAGTTCAGCAGGGGGATGCAAGTAACCAGTTTGAGGACAGTACATGCATGTTCTACCCATCTCTTCCCTGCAATTTCATCCTACCTTTTGCCTCACTCTCAGTGTGTTCTTATATCTGCAGTGAACTTGCTTCAGAACGGGCCCCACCAGCTTTGTTCCTCCAGCCAGCGCTGCCTTCAGCTTTACAGAGCTCTTTGTTATTCAGATAATTCTCTGACGGGTGAGCCATCATTTTACAAATTCACCTGCTTCTCTCCTCTTCTTTTACTCTGTGTGTGCATACATGTAGATACGTGTGTGTATATATATACACACATATGTATACATATGCATATATGTGTATTTGCCCTCTTCAAGGGCCACTGAGGGCAGCAGCAGAAGTTTATCACTGTTTCAGCTGGAGCCTCCTGAAGGCCAGTAAGTCCTTGCTATGTTTGCTCCTTGAGCTGATGAAGAACCACAGGCTTCACTGGCTACGGACACTGTTTATATCACACTGATTTGAGCAAGGGTTAAAAAAACCCACAACATTTTGCTAGTCTTCACCAATCAGTATTAATGTGCTCTGGTAAAGGGATGGGGGAAGCTGGAATGCTAAAGAAAGAGCACTAAATTCACCAATAAATATTTAAAAGTGGATGGTGAAATACATGTTGTTTTTCTTAGAAGAAAAACAAATCTTTGCAGCAAAGGGTAGAAAGGGGAAGAAGGAAGGAGGAGGAAAGAATGCATTTTTGCTCTGTATAATTTGGGACCTTTGAAAGAAGAACAGTATTTCCTATTGTGATGGGTGGACACTGACAGATAACGACCCAAAGCTTTAATTAACTGTGCTGAAAGTCCCTTCCATTATTTAGATCTTGGGTTGTGCATGCATTTTTCTTTTCTCTCTGCTTTAATGCCCAAAGATAAATGCCAGATTCTGCATAATCAGTCAGCTTGCTGAATGGATTTATCTCATTCTGCACTTAGGACTGTAGGGATGTGTTTTAGGTAAATGAAGAACAGTTTTTTGCACTCTTCAAAAATCCCCTCTGTTAGTTCCAGTGTCTTGGCCAAAGGTGTTTAAGTTGATGAAGCAGATAAAGCATCTTATGGCTGTCCTGGCTTTACAGGACAGACAGAAGGAAAAAGTGACAGAAGCATATTTTATCCAGTAGCATACTATTTTACTTGAAATACACGGCTCTAGAAGGTTTGTTGTTTTTCCCAGTTAGCATGTGTGTATGCGGAGTGCACTTCAATGTTTTTTGTTCTTGGGCTGGTGTCATTCACTTGAAATCCATACACAAATGCGTTGACTTTTCTTTGTCATGTAATCTTTGTATTTGCTTACACTTATGGAAAATAAGTTTTGAGCACATAAATACCTATTCAGAGTTTTCCACTTACTGCAGACAGGGGTCATGTTATGCACTCATTTTGAATGCTGTTTGCCAAGACAAATGTCAGCATAATGTGAAAGATGGTGCACAGTCAGACAGTAAAATGCTTTTGTATTAAACAGCTTGTATTAAGTCATTTTATTACCCTGTCACCCGTACACTACACACCCCACAGCTGAAGCATGTGATCCTCTTGCTATCCTTAGAATTGGTGCAATTTCATCTACATGCTTTTAGCTCCATAGATCATACAGTTTTTACCATCAGCACCTCACCTCATGCACCAGCACCTATTTATGCTTTTTGACAGACATGCCATTTTTACCAAAAGTGTTGGTGTTTCTTCCAGATCACCGTACACACTTATATGTACACACTCCAAAACCACGCTTCCCTCTTGCCAGCAATCTTTGATCATGTTGGCACAGAGGATTGTGACCTGCCCAAGAATTTCTCTTCCGTGTTGTCAATACTGCATGAAATTCAACTCCTAAAATTTTGCTATTTTCACTTATCATTTTAAATAAAACCTGAAGTTGACGGTAGCGTTCTCATTTCAGAGTGTAGGGCCTACTTTATTCATTCTCAAGTGCCATTACACATCCCTCTCTGAATGTGATATTTCTGTGTCATCCAAAAACATGCTTCTATAGTCATTTGTTACAGATCTTTAAACTTGACTGGAGCTGATGAAGGCAAATGGCAGGATAACTGTGCCAAATTTCCATTATTTGCTATTTTCTGAGTTATTAATTATAAAATCATAGACAGGAGGAGGGTGAGTTGAAGGATACTGGGTAAATTTGGAGACCTCCAAGGCTACTGCTGAGATCAAGGAATTAAACCCTGGCATGGTGTGAAAGAAGATGAAAACACCTGCAGGCCTTCAGAAAGGAGAAGGATGTGGGAAGCAAGTGACAATTTTGAAACAGGGTGGTAGTGCCAACTGTTCTGGGAGAGACCACAGAGGACCAGGAGGGTTGACAGCAAAACAGGCAAAACTGCATTTGATCAGGGGTGCTCTGCCTTAGCAAGGTGTTTGCACCAGGAAGGAAAAAAAGATGTTTCTCCACAAATTCAGACTAAACCAAGCTTCCCTTTCTAAGCCTGTGCTAGTCACATGCACAGACCATCTCCAATACTCTGTAACACTAAACAATGCCCATGGGGAAAACTGGTTTGCTTCACACGTTCAGTTCAACTTAAATAATTTGTTGAGTGAACAGACATCTGGGGCCCCATATTGCTCTGAATAATATGTTGCTGGGCTTACTGCAGGATGAGGGTTGTGTCCTGGGACTTCTTGGTGGAAGAGGAGGAATTTTTCCCTTCATGTTTGTTTTTTCTTTTGCACAGCAGCTCAGGAGTAGCAGTGTGGACATGAGCCCCGGGTTGTTTCAGCTTAAAAGTGTGAATACCCAGTGCATGCCCCTATTCTGTAGGCAGCTCCAAGGAAGCAGTCAGGTAATTTAAGGCTCTTAGTGAATGTACAGCAAGGAGATAAACTTCCTTCTGCAGCTCTTTAGCTTTCATACAAGAGGACGTCTTGCAGAAGGATGACAATCTGGTAGTAACCCTTCATCAGAAGGAGGTGATGGAGAGAACTGTGATCTGCATGGTGAGAGTTGTGGCCGGTAATTAACAGAGCAGGTGTGATGACAATCTTGTAGCCTCAGTGCACCTGGTATCTTCTTATCTGCTCTGTCTTCCTGTAGCTGCCAGTGGTATTTCTTCAGCTTGGTTTCAAGTAAATACACTGTGCAATGTGACTGAGATAGTGCAATTACTCCCATTACTAATGCATATCCATAATTAAATCCAGAGGGCTAATTTGCTGCTTTGAAAGTTTTTTCTCATCTGAGGGGAAAAATGGGATTCCCAGGCAAAGCTCACTTGCAGAGGCTGTCATGCTGAGAACTTGGTTCTAGTGTTTCAGAGCCTAGTTCTTAGGTGCCCTGATGCCCAGTGAAATGAACAACCTGGCTAAGTGGGTATTTTGGTGCGTAATTAAAGCTACAAAAGCCGCCATGCAGAGCCAGAAACTCTCTGAGATGATCAGCAGCAAATGCCAAGAGAGGAGCAGAATCCACATGTTTAATTTTGAATGATGGGGCACCTCCCTTCATCCATGCTGCCTGTCCAAGGCATTGATTACCTAGGTGGCTGGCCCAGCTGTTATCCATAATATTCACTGGGTAAGTGAAATCCCCCTTCTGCAAGATTTAGACTAGGGATTTGCTGGTATGTCCAGGAGTGAAAAAACACACCACAAACAGCCCTTCAGAAATATTTTGCCCCTCTTTCTCCGCTCCTCTTCCTTATTATAGCAGTGGCAGTTCATACCACCCCACCATCCTCTCTCTGCTGCTATGGTCTGTGCTAACTCTGGGTTGTCGAAATTCCTGTGGGATCCTAGTTAGCAGATAGAGCTACCAGAAGAGGAATGCCTTATCTGTGAATCCCTGTAGGACTGAAATATTGAGTTATTCAGTGTTGTCAGGACTTGAGTGTATTTGAGCAGGCCCAGAGGCAGAAATTCAAGCAACCAGAGGGCTTTACTGATGGGATCTTAGGTGTCACAGCCAGCTCCAAAGTTAGGCAACAGCTGAAGAGAGGGCTCTGAGGATTTGCATTTTGAATGAAGAAAGAATATCCCTGTAGATTTAGCCTGCATAACTATGCAAGATGGGAGGCAATGGGGAGCCAGCATTATATTTTATTAATTGTCTGAGCAAACTGAAGCCTAAATTTCCCCTCAGTGCTCTTCTTCTGTCTGTCAGTGTTCTTGTTCAACAGCTGAAGACTGTTTAATTTAGAAATGCATATGACAAAGTGCTTTGAGATGCACTGCAGGTGGCATTCCTCCCCTGGACCCCAGAGAACTGACTGATGGAATGAACAGGACTTCCCATCATGACCCTCTATGACTCTGAGTCTAGATACAAGATAAGCACTACATGTAGTTGAAATGCATAAGTCTGGTGCAAATTGATTCTACTTCACAGAAACTTAGTTGCTTTCCTTTATTCCTGTGTCTTTCAATGTGATTGTGTTATTGAACAGGGAGCATTTCTGTCACCAAAAGACTTTAAGGGTTAATATAAAGATGGAGCATGAACGTCTGGATTCCTGCAGGAGATAACTGTGGAATATAGTGCTATACTGAGAACAGAGAGTGGTGGGAAGAAAAACCAGCAGTCTTTGGAGGGTGGCAAAAATCATGTATGTGAAAGACTTGTTTTTATGATGCATTTGGAGGCCCCCCAGTTGGCTGAGGTCCAAAATTAAGATTTTATCTTTTAAAAGATTTTATCTTTTTTTAAAATCTTTTAAAAGATTTTATCTTTTTATGGAAAGGGAGCTAAAGCAGATAAAATATCTGTTAGTTCCCATTAGAGTTACCTATGATCAGGGCTGGCTCAAGGTCTCTTAGTGATTTGGAAAAGGCTCAGCTTTGCTGTGGTAGAGCAGTAATGTACCCAGCAGAGGTGCAAAGATGGGCAGAGCAGGATGAGCAGCCAGAGGGGTCAAGGGGAGCTTATTTGGTCTTGTCATCCTGCTGCCTGGGAAGTGGTCCTGCCACTGGATCAGCATCCTCCAGCTGCTGTGAGCCTTGAGGACCTCTCCCTCATGCACGTATGTTGCCCTTGGCAAATGCCCAACTTGGTCTTCATCTAAGGTCAGTCTCTGGGACCTCTAACTGTTTGTTGTCCAGCGAAGCTGTTTCACACACCAGATTTTTGGAGGGGCGCTGCTTCTGTTAATCAGGTCCTGCCTAGGCACTGATGTTGGGAACGTAAAACCAGAAGGGCTCACCTTCACATTTAAGACAAAATATTTCTCCATCATGTTTGCCAGCAGGGATAAGAAAGCCAGTGATGGTGGAAACCAAGCCAGCAGGTTTCACTGCCCACACTGACAGCAGTGCCATAATAGGCTGATACTAACAGGGACTAGCATCCTTCTTCTATACAAACACACACACACTTTCCATTTCAGTCCTTAAAGGTGAGCTCTTTGAGCATGAGGATTTTCACCTTGTCATTGCTGTGCTTGGCACATCATACACATTTGTGTCAAAGATATGCAGCTCTTCCCAACTGGAAACTAGGAAAACTAGGACAATGACCCCCTGGCATGCTGCTAGTAATGAAGTACATTTGAAAAACACAATGTTTTTTCTAATGGACTGCACGGAACAGCCTTTAGATTCTGGCATTTATTATCCTCATCTGAAAGTGGCTGGGGTTGGTCAAGCACAGGGAATGTAGTCCATGTGTTCAAGATGAGGTTGGTGCTAGAAGGACATCACAGGTGATGCCTAATGCTCCTTTGCAATTGAACACTGAAAGAGAGTTCTCTAATTACCAGAAATAGGAAAAGGTGCCTGAAGATTATCAGGGCAGGTGGAAGCAACATAAATAGATGAGGAAAAGCCTGGAGGCTGAGGGAAGACTGAAAACTGAACATAGATCCCTTCCTGATAGCTTTTGATTGAAATCTTTTACCTGAAAGATTTCTGAAGTTTAATGCTCTTCCATGGAGTAAACCGAAACTAATGCCCAGAAACAACAAACAACCAAAACAAAACATTTGGGAATTGCTTTCCTAGGTAAAAATAATAGTTATTGGGTCTTTTCATTTACATCAATCAGTAGTTAGATTTTGGGTTTTTTTCAGAAAGTGTTATTACTCTGCATCTTCCAGAAATCTGATTGAAAAACCTTAAGCATAAAGAAATGGAAAATGCTATGTACTATCTACTTGGCTTCAGCAGGTATAGTATCTACTTTAATTAATAATGTTACATCTCTGCAGATCAAGAATAAAAATACAATCCCTGCTATCAATCCTTACATTAAATTTTCAAACCATCCATTCAATATTAACTAAATATAGCTACAGTAAAATAAAGAAGAAACATTTGTTTGTTTATACTCTCTCAACTATGCAGGCCATTATTCTGTGTGTTACATCAAAGATTTCCTTTCAAATTCACCTGATTTGAAAGGCAGAGTTTCTCCTGACTATGCAAGTCAGCAGAGAAAGTGGCTGTATTTTATCAAACTCAGCTGCACTTTTCTTGCTGAAGCATGTTCAAAAGCCAACAGATCTATTTTTGTGATTCATTGCAGTCCATTCTGCTGCTGTTCAATTGAAGGAAGCTATTTTTGTAATTATTTGGTAGCAAATCTATCAATTTAGTTAGCAGTGTAAAAGTTCCAGACATCTCTCTGATGAAGGTTGATAAATGGATCCAGAAGAAAGCTGTTCCCCTACAAAAGGGAATGAGCTGGCTTGGGAGAGGCTTGCACACAGCTCTGAACTAGTGTAAGAAAAAGAAAAGCTCTGCTTTGAAGCAAGAGAAGGACAAAGACTGTCTTTTGCATATGCTGAGGCTTTTGCATGGAAGTTATTTGATATTGTATTAATTAACCTAGTGTATTTATTATGAGAGAAGTCTTGAAAAAGATCTCAAAATGTTGGTCTGATGGTTTTAGCCAGCTCAAAAAAAAATTGAGGCAAGGCTGAAAAATGTCCAAGAATATCCCTTCTGGCTGCTTGAGGGAGATGAAACTTTTCATTTTTTTAAAACACAGGACATTTGCCTCTCGTCAAACTTACCTATGGTGGCCACTAGAGCAAAACCTAACCAGCATCCTCATGACTGGTCTGTGACTCTGTCTCCCTTGTGGGCTGAACAGCAATGTCCCCCTTCCAGAAAGGAGGACAGCAGTTAACCACATCAGTTCTCAAATCCAAGAGCAAGCTTGAGAACAAGTTGTCATTGTATTTAGAAAATAAGAAACTTTCATTCTAGAGCTGTTAAAAAACTGGAGAACAGGGGAGAAAATATGTGGATGGGTTCACCTTTTGAGATGACGTGATCTAAATGCTCCAGGCGTCTCAGTAACCAAGGACAACTGTGCCCTCCAATCCTCTCCATACCCTGTAAGCTAGAGTCTTGCCAGGACTTCCACAGATGAGGGAATACAGCTTGGGAGGTTGCCCTGAGGATGGTCATAACTGGACCCTGATGGGACCATGGCCTCGCTCTGAGATGGGATAGGCCAGGACGCAGAGGTGGGGCTGCAGCCTGGAGCACACTGGAAGCACTGGATGGCAGCTTTACACAAGTTAAATCAGGTTTTCTTTCTTCTAGGTTTGGGAATAAAGACAAAGCATGCCATGCCTGTAACTGGAAATGTGTGTTTTTCAGAGGGGGCTTCTGTAAGTCCTACTTGTTTATCTTCTCACCGAATTATCTTAATTTCCTTCTCCTATCCTGTCTGTTTTCTTTGGGGACTACTTTCCTATGCTTTCTTTCCTCCCAGTTCCCTTTTTCTTTTTCTTAGAGTGTACTAGAATGTTTCCCATGCCTTTGAGCTGACTGGGCACTGGGAAGGTCACAGAGCTAATCAGCAAGCTTTGCCATTGCAAAGGCAATATATAAAAAACCCAACAAAAACAATCTCCCCTCCTCCTTCCAGTTCTTTAGCTTTAGGCAGAAAGGACCAGGAGGGGGAAAGTGCATTGGCACTAACCCAGTATATGTGCATTTAACATTAAGTCTGCCAGAATCAAATATACTGCAGGGAAAATACAGAATTTGTGCAGCTGACAGTTTACTCCTGTTACTGAGTTTGCCTGTCACTGGTAATGGCACGGAGTAGCGATTCCAGGGTGATAATAAGCCAGAGCAACATACATGTAATGCCAGTGCCGACATGTGCACCAGCACTGTCACTCCTGAGACATGCGAAACATACCTCTGGCAGGGAGATGGCAAGGCTGTAAAAGCAGCTGAGTAAGTATCACTGCAGCTTAGTTCTACCTGCTTGGATCCTGAGCTGGGATTTTTCTTCTGCTTTTCATCTTGTTCGTCATTGTAACACCAGGGTCACACTTTCATATAGCAAATATAATTACAGCGCAGTTACACTATGTGACTCTGTTTCATGATACCTATAATTACCTTCATTCATGTAGGTAGGAGGTTAGTTGATTCAGTGAACAAATTACTTATCAGTCTACTTTGAGTTACTAGCTCACATTTTAATTGCAATGGTACCTTTTGCACATATATCTGAGGGTTCACTGTATGACAGTAATTTGCATTTTCTTAAGCTTATGATTGAGTTCAGCCTGTTTGCAAGCATATAGTATTTATTTGTGTAGCAGTAGTATGCCAGGTCAATTCAAAAAGTTAAATCAATATCCAGACTGGTAATGCACAGCTATCAATCCTACCTGAAGTCCCTGCCCTGCTGAAACGTGTGTACCCCAAAGAGTTTAAGAAGGGCAGTGGAGTTGACTCTTGTTTTTATGAGCCTCCCTGTTTTATGCGTGCTGCTTTAGAGGTGATCCAGAGCTGCCTACATTTCAAATGACTGGCAAGGTTCCTGATGCATGGCAAATCCTTGGGATCAGAAGAAAAGTCATGAAGGTCATCATTGTCCTCCTTCTCGCCCTTTCTGCAGAGCCATGGATATCCTTCTGCAGGATTCAGAAGGGTTTGGCTTCCACTCAAGGATTATGGCTTTGCATTCCCAACGGTGACATTACTTTGATATAACTTTTTTTTGTTTTAAATAAAAAGGTTTTGCCCGCTTTAGCAGCTTACAAGGATCAGTCACAATTCAAAAGGTTCCCAGGCTGCAGACATTTGATGTTAGAAGGTGGCAGGAGGCAGCTCCCTGCTTCCTTGCTTCCCCTCCTCTCCTGCATTTGATTTTTATCCCCAGGAGCTTGGGGAGCAGTGAAGGTCTGCAATACATTGCTGAAGAGCTTCCTCAGCCAGCCTGGAGCCACTGCAGCATGGCCAGGCCAATGAGCCTCTTCCTCTATGCTTTTCATCTGCTTGACTGCCTCCCTCATGTCAGAACTTCCTTCCAAAGCCCTGTGCACCTTGCTCTCCCCTTCCTTTTCTACTCCTTCTTCTTTCCCCTTGCCCCCATTACCCTTTTTTTTCCCACAGCACCCTCAGCTTAGAGTCCAGCACAGGTCAGAAGGAGGAGGTGCCCATGCACAGCTCCTGCACAGCTGGCAAAGGACAACAGAACCTGCAGAAGTCAGTTGCATCTCTTCTGCCTCAGACCTCTCCATTCTTTCTTCCTTGATGCCTATAAATGCTTTACTGATTTTTCAGGAAAATTAAAACCAAAACAAAAATAAGGAGAAAAAGGTATAGAAAGCAACAGAAAGACGGTGAAAAAGTTCTTTCCAGCTTTCATTCCTACTCTCCCCCTTTTGATACCTCCCCCTTCTCCTCCTTGTATCCCTGTGTCTGTTCTTTCTATCCTTCCCTCTTGTAATTTTCTTTTCCTACTTCCCAATCTTCCATTCATCTACCTATGCTCTTCTTTATAACCTAGTATCTTTCTCCTGGGGGATTAGATTTCAAACCCAGAGACCAACTGTTTCTGTGCACTGGAGGAAATTGGCACTTGATTTATATTTGTTTGTGGGTCTGTGACTGTAGGATTTTCAGAGGCTTTCGCAGTACAGAGGCACTCCCACTTCTTTAAAAAGCATCGGGAACTCATCCCTAAATCTCCCAGGCCTCCAGGACCCTATCGGAAACCTTGGGATGGCAGGTGCTGTGAAAGGACCAGGGGAACACAAACCACTTCGGTTTCTCATGCCTAAGGGCCTGGCCTCAAGTCTTGCCTTTCCACTTGGTGAGTACCAGCTGCTGGCAGGGCAGGTTGCCCTGGAGTGGAGGGAAGAGGAAGGGGGCAGTGATGGGAGCTGTGCCTTAACCAGCTTGTAAACAGTCTTTGCACATGTATGAAAATTAAGATAATTATATCTCTTTTAATAAGAGGCTGTTTGTGTGCTTTGGCTGTTTATATGTATCTGGAAGGAAATCACAGGCAAGAGCCTGCCAAGTATATTCCTAGAAATATTTTTGAAACTGTCATTCACGGGGACTGAATACCAGAGGCTGTTTAATCTCTCTCCCACTCTCTTTCTCTCTCCAAGCCCCCATCTCCCACTCTCTGGCCTGGTTTTGGTAGGGAAAAGAGTCTGGCTTTTCATTGCAGTGTAAAGGATTAGTGTATCACTATACTAGTTCTGTTTGTTGCCACCACTAGTCCAGCTGACCTTTGGATCTCAAGTACTGTGAGACAGATGGATTTTTGGAATGGATATACTTATTCTATAGCCATCAAATACCTTATTCATGATTTGCATGTGGCCATGATGAGTGTTTTGGGGAAATGAAATCCAGAAGGAAACCTGGAGAGGAATGTGGAAAGAAAATTAATCAGGTTCGTGGCACAAACTTACCTAAAAATCATTGAAACTGCCCAAACTGATCCTTGTACATCCATGTCCTGCAGCTTGTGCGGGAGCCCCTGGTCATTATTACCACAAATAGAAAACTTGAATCACCCAGACCTCCTAATGTTCAACACAGTGAAAACAACTGGAAACTACAACACTGAACTGTCAAACTATACTATGGGGAAAAGCAAAGGTGGCACCTTGGAAAGCAAACACAACCCTCTCTGACAATAAGCACTGAGCAGTCAGTTATACACCTTAAAAACACAACTTAGGGCATATTACTTACATTTGAAGGTAAGGAAAACATTAAGGTGATCCTAAACTGGAAGCAGGCATAGATCAACTCTTTGCAAAGCTAGAGTATGGAAACAGAAGATCTGGCCTGCAGTGTTGGTATTGTCATATGTTACCAGGAAATCTTAACAGAGAAACAATTATTAGCAGAGGTAGAGCATTTTCTGACATCACACAGTGTGCATAGTGGCTTCAGTTTAAGAAAAAACCAAAAGACAGCTCCATGCTCACTCTTCCTTGTACACTTCTACCTCTTATGCAGGACAGACGCTCCAAGATCTATTGATTTTTTTTGTGACATGTTTTCTGTGATCCAGTGCTTGAATTGTTACTTGTAAATAGTAATTTGGATTCCTGGAGATAACAGGATCATCAAACATAGAGCCAGAACTGCTGTGCTTTACGCCATCTATGAAGTCTAAAGTGTGCAGTGTACAGTTAAAAGCACAATCCATCTGCAATTTGGAGTCACAGGGATTTTTCCATGGAATAAAATGGATATACAAAGTCAGACTGAATGGGGTGAAAACTACTTAAAGAAGAAATTGACTCAGACATCCCTACTTCTAATTGTGTTATTTTAAATGCTTCAGCAAAGATAATTTCTTTTTCTATCTGAATTAATTTGTCCGTCTTTCATTCTTTCTTTATTAAATTACAATTCATGTATTGGCAACTCCTGAATTTCTAGGTGAATCTAATAGCTGCGAATCTTGGATTCATAATTGGTTACAATGCACAGAGGCAAAAAATTAAGTTAATAGTCTTTCTGAGGAACTGACTAATTTGCTCTCATACGTAGATACATAAACATTAATTAAGTTCTGAAGGGCTTCAGCTATTAAAAACAAGTTAGAAGGAAATACAGGACTGTCGTAATGATCAGTTCTGCTTTTAACAGGGATGGCCAAAACCACTGGTGACCCTGGTGCTCCCCCCTCCCCACAGTGCCATTTGACACCAAGCACACTTTCCATGAGTTTGACATTTAAAAAGTTGCCCACTGCATTCCTTACAAAGCTTTGTCACCAGACTACAGGGTCTTTGGTCACTGACACTACCTACTTTTTTTCTCTACAGTTGGAATTTTGGAGAGAAGTTGTCTCCAATATTGTGGTACAATATCTTACCTCATAGAGAAGTTTTACTGCTATTATTAAGTATTTCAGCAGCTCACTAATTGTACCTGCTGTACCTGGGAAGTGCCTGGTTTCATCCTGTGAGCAGGGTGAGACCCTGCAGCTCTGACCACTAGCAACAGCTGAAGGCAAAGACATTTCTCTGGAGCACAGATTTTTATGTCTTCGCACAAACCAAAATTACTGGTTACCAGTTATAACAATTCCCCGTACTTGTGTCTTCCTTGACAGCTGAGTGAAAATCAAACAAATGCAGTCCTCCAGTCACTGCTCCGACGTGTATGTTTTGAGTGAATTTAAAAGCTGCAGTTATTTCCTGTCGGGGTTTACAACCCTTCCATTTGGGCAAGGTGGTGCATATCAGGTCAGTCATCAGCTTATATTTCCTCTCCCAGCTGTCACATGCTGCCTCAGCTGAGTGCCACAGTTACCTCTCAGCTGCCACTGCTGTATTTCTTCAGGCCATGGGGCTGATCTTTGCTTCAACCGAGGCTGTGTTAAGATGCTCATTTTTTAATCAGGTCATTTTATGTCATTACTGGTTGCTTATGTTTTTTCTCTTGCTCCGTGTTTTAAAGTGCATTCTTGCATTCAAGGAGATGGAAATATATTCAGGACAAATGATATCTGCAAGATAAAAATACAGCCATTCCTCATCCTTAGTTTACTATCAGAATGTAATGTTGATACATCTCCTTTAGCAAGCAAAAAAGCTATTTTAGTTTCCTTCGGCTCAAAGTTTCTCAAAATGTCAAAGCAGTGTTGGGTTTAGAGCAAGAGTAAGACTGATGGCAGGTTCCCAGCCTGCCTGCTGGAGGGGAGTACACTGAGATAGCTTTTGTGAGCTCCTGTAAGAAACCTAAACCTTGGGAACCGATCGTCCAGTCTTTTAGGTCCTACTGCTCTCCCTGAGATCCTACTTTATATGTTATAGAATAAGCAGAACAATAATACATGTGTACTCGAGTTTTTAGCTCCTCTACTAGAGAGTGATAAGAAAGCTGCTCAGAGACGTAACATCTCATACATGCTATGTTTAATTAATCTCCAACTAAATCCAAAGGAAAGATAACTGGGTCTGTTTTATAAATAATAAAGCATGTTAGAAAATGGATCATTATTTCTGATGGTTTTATATTTACCCTTTTTGGAGGGGATTGGAGAGCCCTGAAAGGAAAAAAAGGATAGGTTTTCTTCTTCCTGGTTACTTGAAGTTCTGAAGAAATATTCTCACCCATTATGGAAGAAAAGTGTGAAAAGTTCTTTTAAAAATGTATTTTCCTACAAGTCTAGCACAATATGTGTTGCTTAAGTTCCATGCTAAGAAACATCTTTCTGTGACATTACAAACCAGGATGCTCACCTAATCGTATCAAGGTAAGAAAACTTCTTTTTCTGTTGAGATATAAAGTAAGGAATTAGTCTCAGAAATAGTTAATTACAGCTTTTCTGGGAATGGTTGCATTCCCCATCCCCAGAATGGTTAATAAGGAGATCATCAGTGTGAAAGAGTCCCATGCTGGTTTGCAGTATTTGGGCTGCAGAGATTCAGTTTCTACAGTGGACACAGGCTCATACCACCAGCCACAAACCCACACATTACATTTTCGCAGGCGGAGCTGTTAATGTTCCCCATTAGGTCAGGAAGTGTGTGGAATTTGCCAGTCTCTGCAAGGTAAGTGCTGTTTTGGCCAATGTCCCAAGGTTGTGGCATCTCTGGAGGAGTTGCAGCGCAGTGAGGAGGTGACGTGGCACTACTGCTCCCAGCTTGGAAAGCCCTTTTTCTAGTGGCTCTGTCTTAGCTGCTCCCAGGCTTCTCCCCGTACCTGGTAGAGAAAACTTCCACTGGGGTGAGGAAGCCAGGAGCTGGGAACCAGAAAGAAAATGATGTTCTGAAAGAGTTTTGGAATATGAACTAGCAGAAAATATACAGCCTCTGCTCCTGTGAGAGTGAGGAATAGCAAATACAGCTGCCTCTGGAAAAATACCTCATCTTCTCCCAGGATGCAGCCCTCAGTTCTGGCTAGTCATCAGAAAAAATTCATGAAACAGAACAGCCTCAAAACAGGTAATAAAATAATTTGGAAAATGGCAAGATTTCCATACGAGAATAGATGGAAAAGGTGAATCTTGCGTATTTCACTGAGAAGATGAGTTACAGTGTAAATGGTTTGCACAATGCTAAGTAATACAAAGCCTATGCGGGTCCTGTGCAAGCTTCCTGAAAGTGGTAACAGGGGAGTGCTAAAAGTAAAAAGAGGACAACAAATGAAAAGAAAAACAAACAACCAACAACAACAACAAAAACAGTGAGAGAAGGGGTACTTTTTATCCATTTCATAACTAACCTTTGGAAATCCTTGCCATGAGATCTTCTTCAGGAGGTTTCTGGAATTCAAGACCAGCAAGCACTTGCACAGACCCAGTTGCTTTCCTTGGGGCAGTTAAGTAACTGCATAACCAAAAATGATGACAAGCAAGGTTGATATGTATCAGGATACATCCTCCTTGAAAGCCTGTTATTAAACAGTGTGTTGCGTGATACGAAGACTGCTGAAAGATTTTCCCTTCTCTTGTTATTCACAGAATGCCAAGAGTTTGGGAGGCTTCAAGTCCTATTCCAACTTAGCTGTGACAACCCATGGGAGGTTTGGGGTTTTTCTAATTATTAATTTCTTGCTTTAGGGTGTGCTTCAGTGAGCAGCTCTTTGCAGACAGAGACGGGAGAGGAGGATCAACTCGGCAGATGCTGCCTGTGATTGCACTGACCTTTCCACCAAGGCTGAGAGGCTGCCATTCTCCAGGAGAGGATCTTAATCTCTAGCATTTTATCAACTTGAGATATCCCAGTGACTGTCCCCTCAGGGCCCAAAGCCCATACAGCACTCAAAAAGCAGTACATCCCAGCAGTCCTCTTTTGGTAGCTGATGAGCGCTGAGGCTATGCGCTGAGGCTCTCTGTCCCTGCTAGAGAAGGAACTTGGACAAGGAACATCTCTGAACTGAACCAAAACTGAGAGCCCAGACTCCATGTCCACATTCTACAGAATTTTTTGACACTTTTTACTGACTTGTACTCTGTGCTACAGAGCATAAAAATCACCATGGTTCACAGAGAGCATTCCTGCATCATGGGGCTTGGAGCTCTCTCTCCATCCCCATTTCTGGAGAGATAAAAGCATTTTTCCAGTAGGTAGGAGGAGAAGAGATGAGAAGAGGGTCATGTGAGGATTTAGCTATCCTTTCTTTTTCTGTTCTTATTACAGGAAAGTAGTCTTTGAGATTTTCTTTGGCTGAATTCCCTTATGACCCTCATTTGTAACAACATGTCATCTCAGGTTACAATCCAGATATTTTTTTGTCAAAAGCAAGGGAAAAGGAAGGGTTGTTGGTAGGAGAAGATGCATTGACTTGCTTATATCCTGAAAAGGGGTATATGCTGTAAGAGCTCAGTTTATACTCTGGAAAGGTAAGAGGTTTAGATTTGTCTGTGTATGTTCTGAACATGCCCACGCTATACTGTTTGTAGCTGGGCAGCCAAAGATTTCAGAGACTGAGTTACCACATTTGTCCAAAGAGCTGGGTAAGGTATTCATCTCCCCTGCTTGGGGCAGACAAGGCAGCTGTGCCAGGTACACTCGGGCTTGTGTGCCTGGGAGAGCAGGAGAGCCTATCTTAGGATACAGGCTGTAAGCAATGTAGTGCAAGAATTGTTTACCTTTGTTAAAAAATGCCTGTCATAACAGTCCATAGTCCCGGTCAGTCTATGTCTGATAATATAAATGTTTAATGAGAGCTTCCAATGCTCCACTTTTTCTTCCCTTATGCAGCCCTGTATTATTTTATGTTCACTGAATCCTGAGGAAATGATGGAGCCGATAAAAGCAGGAATAATGAGGATTGTTCTGTACACCTGAGAATTGCAGACAAAAGGTAGTAATTCAGTGGAGGGAATATGAGCTATTAATTCTGTGTTTATGAACTGTATTTATGTACTCTGTATTTATGAGCCATAGTTCATATATGAACTATGTATTCTGAATCCAGAATATGAATTCTGCAAAGCTAGACCCAAATCTATGTTTAGGAATGCTGTTATAACTTCTGGACAGTAAAGAAAATGTTTATGGTGCCAGACTTGAGACACACATTGTTTTGTTGCTCCATCATCATCAGAATTAGCATTTTCCTGTAAAAGTGATGCAAGTCTCCCCGTTTCTTTTCAGAGAAATGCATAATTCCATGTTGACATTATGGAAGAAATAACTCACAGGACACGGGTGCCACAGTTGTGGTAAGTATGAGAATATGAGAGCTGGCTGAAACTGGGCACTGCATATAGGAAGCAACAAACGTGTTCAGGCATCCCTTTTTACCAAAACTTTCCCACATTCATTATGGTCTGTGATGAACAGAAAGCAAAGGATTGGTCTGGGCCACCCTCCTGTGGTCTGTCTGAAGTCCTGACATGTGGTGTAGGCAAAGAAAAATGGGATGCTGTGTTTTTATACAGGTATGGAGGAGCAGAGCTGACGAGCATGGTGGCGAGTAGTGGAGGGGAAGCCATGTGGACAGAGTAACATCTGAGGAGAGCAAACGTATCATGGCGGTAGGGAAGGAATGAATGGTGCCCTTCAGACAGAGCTTCAATTAAGAGAATTAATCAAGAACAGAACTACCTGCTTTTCAAAAATAAAAGCTAGGAAAAAAATATTGCAAACAGCATTGAATTTTCTCCCCAGATAAAGGGAGAATCAGAAATAGGAATCCTACTGAAACACAAAATTAGTCATGGTCTTTATTTCTGGATACTGTTAATAGCAGTAAACAGCAGTCCATATGCAATGTCCCAGGTCTGTGAAAGCACAGGTTTAAGTAGGGAAATGGATTTCTTACAGAGGGGACATTGCAATTTTCTTCTTAATAATGAGGTTGGTCAAAATACAAGGTGCTAGTAGCCTACATATATATATTCTCAGGATCTGCAGCACCTGTTAAAATTGGGACTGACTAAAACCTGCAATGCACTGGGGAGTTTTTGTAAAAGGGTAGTATTTACATACATGGTAACAACCAGATGGCACGACACTTCTGCAAAGAGGATTTTACTCTCCATTCTTTTTCACTGGCTCTGTATATTTTTCATCAATTGCTGTAAAAGTGCTCTCTGTGTAAAGAAGGTTTTGGGATAGACAATAGGCATTTTAAGACTACAGGACATTCCCAAGGCCTTTATACCCTCTCCATGGCATTTTTCCCTAGCTAAAGCTAATCTGGTGTAGACCAAAAATGCTTCCAATATGGAGATGGGTCTAGCTGCTATATTAAAACCAGATTATTTCCAGCTATTTGAAACTCTCTGAGTTTCAGTCTGTTAAAATTTTGCCAAAGTTTTCTTATTAAACTGCAGTAGCTAAAACTTAAATACTTGCATAGGAAACTTTTAAAATACTGGTGCATATCCAGGGTTGTAGCACTTCAGTTGGGAAAAGAAAAACAGCTTTAAGACAATCAGGTGAATACTAGAAAGAGATCTCCCTACAGCAGATTATATCATGACCATGATAGGATGGTCTAAAACAGCAAGTAAAGGGGTTAGGGAGATAAAAACTGGGGTTTTGATTAGTCTCTCTCACTTCTATTTTTCTCTCTCTTGTTTTCTTTGCTGATATCAGTTTCCTCTTCAGAAGTTTTTCCTGACAGTCCACCAGTTGTAGCTAGCAATTTATTGTACAGGCACCGAAAATTTTCATCTGTAGTGTCAGTCCCGCAGCTCCCACCCTTCAACAGCTGGTCTGAGCTGGTTGTCTAGGCCCTCTTCAAGAGAAGGAAGAGAGGGTGTCAACTCCAGAGGGCAACACATCCCATTGTCAAATCTGTATCTAAAATAGGTGAAGTACTTGCCACCCAGTGCCTATAGAGGAAATCTGGGACATTGTCTTAGAGGGGAACATAACTTTTTGCCTGGCAGAGCTCATAAGGCGAATCAGGCACTTCATGTAGGAGAGCAGTCCTATTACCTGGGTCTATGCACCATCCCCATCAGATAACACAGCCCTTCAAGGCTAAGCTGGAGAGTGAGCAGAGTATTTTTAGCTTTGTTTGGAATTAATTCCTGATAATCTAAATTGCTGTGAAATTGGCTGGAAGATTAATACACACACTGGTCTAGCAAAGACCAAACAAGTGCATCTGTTTTTAAAAAGATACACTGCCAGGGAAGTCAGGGAAGAGCTGAGGCTGGGTTTTTTCATGGAGCATAGGGCTTTAAACTGTGGATTAAAAATGAAAACTACTGAAAATAATTAAAACCAGACAATTTAAAACACGTGGGCAGGGGCTTATGTGAGGAGACTAGAGGAGATAAAGGAGATAAATATGTAGAGAGAAGGCAGAGGTAACAGTCTGTGTTGCATCTAAAATGAGCTAAAAACTAGTAGCCTTTTTCAAAGGCAGTTTTGCCCCCCAGTTCCAGCTGCAGAGTCATCTTCATTGCCTTTGTTTGCTACCATAACTGTCAGCCAAATTGATCTGTGTTGTAGCCATGTGGCTACTAGACAGGTCTGAGGGAAGTGCAGGGAATGTGTGGCTGGGACCTGGGTGAGGAGAAAGTGTTTTGATAGCAGGTACCTGTTAGATGAGTTGTGTACTGAATTTGCACTCCTCACCCCAGTGGACTGGTGATCTGGGCTGGTTGTTGGAGGCTACAGCCACAGGAGTGGCACTGAGAGAACATGCAGCTCCTTGGAGATGCGGACAGGACAGTAAAGGTTTCATCTTCACTGAGAGCTTTCAGAGTTACAAAGCAAATAAAAATCATGAGATCTAATAAAGAACAGAAGCTTGGCTGTCATTTCAAGGTGATGTCTGAGCTCTCAGCTAGGCTAGATCTCCAAAGGTGGTCACTACACTTTTGATTCTTGGTATTTTACTTAGACCTATTCAGTTTGGAAAGCCATGCAGAAGGAAGGAAGACAGCCTTCTCGAGAGGTAGAGACACTGGAAATACTTTTGTGTTTTCCAAAAATCATTCCAAAAACTGAATAGCTGAGCATCTAGGAGGAGAGACTTTCCTTCGTATTCTGAGAGGATGCTGAGGATCAGCTGATTATAACAGAGTGAAAAGAGCTCGGTTTTTTTAGCATGTGTGGGTGGATTATAGCTAACAGCTACATGAGATGATCTGTGGGCCTTTTCTAAATATGTTCTAACTGTTATGAAGCGTATTATTCCTTTGCACAATATGGGGTTCAAAGGAGCAAAACTGTAGCACAAGGTCTCTAAGTCACTGCAAATACAAAGATTTTACTCAAAGTGAGGTGGTCCAATGAAGTATTAAGGACTTTCTTTCTCTATGTTTCAATATTTATGTTTTCCTGTGTGTTATTCCCATCAGCTGCTGAGCTAAAATCTAAGAAACCTTTTTGGAAGGGAGGACAGTGAGAGACAGAGTGACTACCTTCTGTGAATGCTAATTAAAGCACACCTCAAGGTGTTTCCCACAATTAAGTGTATGAATGAAACATGAAATTTGCTTCACCTCTGCTCAATCTCCTTTGAAGTCTGAGTCCCATTAATATTTTAATAAAAGAATTTCCTGGCAAAAAAGAAAAAAAAAAAAAGAAAGAATGAATTTTAAACAACTATTTTGCAGAAGGCAGATTGTGGACTTGTACCTATTTGCACCAAAAATGTGATCCCGAGTTGCATTAGCAGACCATACTCAAACAGCAGTTATAGATATTTCATTGTCAAAATGTAAGGATGAGTTGCATGAAGTTCCATAGAGGATTGCTTTAGGTCCATTTATGAGCTGGATAATGACACAAAGAGACTGCGAGAGACTGCAGCAAGAGACTACAAGTATGTTAGAAGCCAGCATTAAAATTCAGTGATCTTGATAAATTGCAGGTATGATCTGAAAAATGTTGGTGGCATCCAATATGAATAAGAGTGCCATTTAGACAGGAATGATGAGCTGCAGAAACACAGGACATTAGGAACTGTTTTCACAACAATTCCATAGGAAAATATTTAGTAGCCTTCCTAAACCACAAATTGAACAGGAGACAATAACAATGGGCTAGTGCAAAAAAAGGGGAACACTTCCCTGGGCTGCCTGTGCAGGTGCAGAGTGCTCTGTTCAGCGCTGGTAAGGTGTCTTCAAGAGCAGTGTGTACACTGACACAAGAAAAAGGTGGGGCAGCTGGAGATGGGCCAGAGGAAGCAGTCAGAATGGTGAAACATTGAAAAAACAAGCTGTAAGGAAAGAAAATTGATGCTGTCTAATCTGACACAGAAAAAAACGGGTAAAAGTAAAAAAATGTGAAATTCTGCTCCAAAGAGAACAGTGATAATCTGCTTTTTTCATTGATGATGGAGGTCTAGAAATAATGGGCTCAAATTTTAAATAGAGAGGTTCATCTTCAATATTAGGATGCAACTCTGTACAGAGAATGTTTCACTATACATTAGACTACACTTCCTGGAGTGTCTATGACATCTCCAGCACTGAATGTCTTTAAGAACTTGTCAGGAGTAACTTAGGAATAGCTGAGCCTACCTTGAGCAGTGGGACAGACTCGGTGATTTTCAGTCCCCTTCTGTGCTACAGTTTGATAATAAGAACCAGGAAAAACAAAACAAAACAAAACCCACTGAGTAATTCACATGTTTAGTTAAAATTAACTATGCTATTCTGAATATGCATCACTGCAATCAGCTGCTGGGAAATTTAGCCTTCAATCTCTAAGAATGTAAGCAGGAACAAGTTGAAAATTTCAGACTTTATAACTTGTCAAAATTTGGGCAGATTTTCACAGAACGGCATATCCTTGTCACCAAGGCCCATCTCCCTGATACATTTTTAACAATAGCCTCAAAACATTGGCATATTCAGTTAGAAGAACACATTTAACATAGGCAAAAGCCTTTTTTTCATCAAATCACCTTGGACTGAGTTAAACCGTTTTTGCTGAAACACAAAAATAAATAGAAAATAAGAAGCAAAACTTGTGCCTGTCCATAAAATGAAACTTTTTAGCCCAAAGCAGTTGAAGAATGTCAGAATTTCAACTATGCCTGCCGTAGTTACTTCCCTGCAAGTGGATTTGAGGACTCACTGTTTCATTAGCACTTAGAATGCTCTTTGAGATCCTGACATGAAATATATTACATGTTTTAAAGGTTTGTGGAGTTGTTAATGGTGATACAGATATGAAGCAGTTTCTTGGATAATTAGAAAAAAAATATAATCAAACCCATGTTTTTCAAAATAGGCCCTATGAATTGTCTTGAGTTATGCATTATGCAAATGCATTGCTCTCACGTTCTAGTTTAACAAAGCAGAACAGTTTGAAATGTGTTTTAATTTAATAGGGCTGTATCAGTCTCTTTATTGTCATAGCTTAGCAGGTTGGGTATTGAAGTTAGGAGTGTGTTTCTGGGAGAGAGCTGCCGATGGAGTTCTTCTGTTCTGAGAGATGGAACATGAGACCGGACCTCTGAGCCCCGGGATTCATCTCATATTTCACTCTGCTGAGATTTGCAAAAGTTGATTCCTGGCTTTGTAGGCAAGGGGGATTCACAAATCTAGGGAAGGTTGACTGCAGTCCAGTAAAGCAAACCTTCTTATGGTAGTCTTGTGCTCAGCAGAGAGAAAGATTCCTTCTGGCACAGCTCTGAGCATCTGAGGTTGCACTCCACCTTTGAATCTCCAGCTGTCTCTACCGACTGCCTCTAATAACAGCCTGGAAAAAAAATCAGGTTTCCTGGGCTAATATCTGTTTTTTAGTCCTTCTGCCTCCTGTTTCCCACTCATTTTAGTGAGTGCTGCACAACTGACCCCCACTCAGCCAGCTTTCCTTCATTTGCAGTACTTTTTCAGCTGGAACAATAATTGAAAAGTAATCCATTAATAGTCACTTGAATTTGAAAGTGAATTTTAGGGACTTTTCTTACTCAAATTGTAGAAATGTTTGACTACTCGGGTTTTACTGCTGTTAATAGAAAAAGAAAAAAGAAAGAAAATTAAGTAACTGAGTATTCATAGAAAAGCAAATGTCAAATGTTAAACTTCCCTGCCAAAACCAGAAAATGCTCTGTGATGTTTAGCTACATAAATTAGCCTAAGAGGGAGAAGTGGCACCATGTGATTTAGATAAATCATCAACACCCTGCAATTTTTTTGTAACTATTAGAGAAAAGATTTGATATATAAAAATATGTGTGTGCACAAAGTGAATATATATAGATACATAAACACACAGACATGCATTTCAATACTGGAACTGTGTTGGTGGGTACTGTAAATCATCCAAGTACAGAAAAGAAACATGTTTTATGGCGATGTTTGCAGTTTCTTCCATATGCTAAATGCTTTTTCAAAAGCAGGAGATGACATAGTTTCTGCTGTGACAAATGCATAGTTTAATAAGACACAGATAAATAGTGGCGAGAGAGGGATGCAGCATACAAACAGCACGATCAGGCCTATGAGAAGCACATACTGTATCTTGCTAGTGTTAAGGGTTTTTTTAAACACATTTTATGCCTTCCACCACACTTCAGGCTCCACATTCCCACTGCGCAGCAACTCCCATCACAGCTTATGTAATTAATCATCATAAAACCTATTTCAAACAGAAAAAAGTCCACAGGAAACTTTTGCAGTATTGCAGAAAAAATTAGCCAAAGACGTTGTGATTTATTCAAAGTAAGTATTCCTTGTGCACCTTTTCCAGTCCAGCAGGTAAAGACTGGTTGGCGAAAGCATGAATTCTATGGAAACGCACCCATTTCTGCCTCTTAGGACAGTGAGCTTTCATAATACTTGGGCACTCAATGTGACATAAATGGAGGCTCTGCCTGGTCCAGGAATACTTTACACGTTCTGATCAGGTTGATGGAGTCTGGGCAGCAGGCTGTTCTTGACTAAAGGACAGTAAAGAAGAAACACTGTTAGATATTAGGGAACTGATCTCCTGGAGGACTGAAATAAATGGTGGAGAGATCTTAGCAGATTCTTATCTGTTAAAGACAGAAAAACCTAAAATGCCCTCTAAAGACCCACCTTTAGCACTGGAAAGAATGAGACTCCTAATCTCACTCAGCCAGTGCTCTAATTGGTTTAGATGTGTGATTTCCAGCGCAGAAGAGGAAAGGATGCCACTGCTATGCTTGAACAAGAACCAGAGGAAACCATTTCTTTCCCCTTCTGATTAGCTCTGTTGCTCTTGGTCCGTGTTGGGACTCCAGATAGGACAGTATGAGGCAAAGCATCTTATACAAACCTCTGTTCAATACTTCCAGCAAACAAGGTCTTCTAGACTGTCCCAGGTGTATTTGCAAAAACTGTGAATTTTTCTTTTCCACAGTGTTCTTTGTTGATCGAAATTAACAGAGAGACCATTACTAACACCATTCTGATATTTTTAGCTTCATTCAAAAAATTATTCTCAATATCTTTGGTTTTGTGATTTCCTTAGATCCAAGGCACAAGTTCCTCCATGCCTGGCATTCACCACTGTGGGTTTTTTTTCCTAACGGTAGCAAGTCATTGAGAAGTTTGTCAAAGTCATGTAAAATTTAAGAAGCATTAGAGCTGACACAAATTTCATGTTTGCAAAGACAGCTGAAATCTCTTTGCACAAAGGGAGGAATTTAGTGAAGCTCAACAAGACAGTGCATGCTGGCTCTGGATGGTTCCTATTAAGTTGTCTTTGTTCTTTTAGATTGCATGATCCTTGTAGATGTGGAAGTATACATTTGTCTTGATGCTGTTTAACTCATGGCTCAGAAATTGTCAGTATGCATTACCTGGGTTCTCCAGGTTGATGTGTTCAATTCCTGCAAAACACGTTAGTGTGTATCAAAGGAAACCTCTTGTGGGCTGAGATCCCCATGGAAGGATTCTTCCTGTAGAGAAAGCACTTGCTCTCATATAAACATGGCAGATGTGGCAGCATCTGCTATGCTGGCTTTCCCTTCATAGAAGGATACGCAGGAAGGACGCAGCACAGCAAGGCTCCGCATACTTGACTCTCCAATGGTAACATTTCCCAAGATTCTCTGAGATAGATAGAGGTGGAAGGAAGAGCCATCTTTCTGCAGACCTAATGTGTTTTAGGGCTGCATGGCTGAAATCAAACATTTTTCTAATTGCCCCCTTTTTCTGCTGAATCTATAGGGAATATAGCACACATAATAGAATATTAGGAGTTTTAAAAGTGTACTTCCATAAAGACAAGCTAGGAGTCACAGAAGGGTTCCATGAAACAGTAGTTGAGAGTACTGTATGTAGTGTGCAGCAGAAGAAAGTGCAAACATCACTTGACTTGCTATTAATTGGTTGCAATGACAAGATGCAGAATAACTTTTTCCTTCCGGTAGGTGAAGTAAGGTAAGCAAAATTAATGACACCCCACAACGGACTCCAGTTGAATGCTAGCATAAGTCTGTGCTACTTGTAAACTTCCAAATTTGTTAGTCAATCTAGCCACCAATTCCACACCGTTAATTGAATGTTTACAAAACAAAGGATCCTTCCGTAAAAAGGCTGAGGAATTAAAGACTGCCGCTACTCAAAAATGTGCCATGAAATAAGCAAAGGGCTTTGAGCTGTCATTAAAATAAGTAAGTAACCAATCTACAGTATGTGCCATAGAAGATGTGCTAAAACCGCCTTAAAACTACAAAGAAACCATGCCATAATGTCTGCCTGAAACGAAACAGGAGAGAATTAATCCACCAGCTAAGTTCTTATTTAGCTTGCTTTAACGAAGTCTGTAAACCCTATTGCTCTGTTGTTCTAATAATGTAGGCTAAGACACAGGAGATAAGAAAAGCCAAGACACTGAAAGCTGTTGTAAAACTAGGTCACTGTTAAATTAAACATTTTATGAAAAATAGAACCTACCTTGAACAATTCTGAAAACCTCTTTGTTTTTTTCATGTACTCAGTCAGAGGGAGGAACTTACTCCACTTCATGGGAAAAAGCACCAGTTTAGTGACATCCCGGCACCTACCCCTGAGCCAGCAGCTCCATTTTTTCTTATAATTAACAACTATTGAATATTTATGAAATAAGTGCCACAGGGTAACACTTAGTCATCGGATCAACAACACTGTTGGGCTGCAAACTGAAAGTATAGCACTGGTCCTACTTTGGAGTACTGCAACCACCGCAGCCCTACCGGATTCTGCTTCTCAGGGTTTTCTTCAAGGACCAGGAGAGGAGGATGCTACTGACAAAGAGTTAGCCATATCTCCTCCTCCTTTTTTCAGACAATCCCACGGGAACATCCTGTGCTTCACCATGTGAAGAAACTCTTGAAATACCCTGGAGGCTCCCACTGTTGAGCTGTGAGAAAGAGAGCACAGACCCTGCGGGCATGTACGACTCCAGCCACTACATGCACTGATTGAAAGTTATACCTTTCAGAGCTGATAAAATGACCCCCTTATAGCAATGAGGATAATGCAACTTCAGGAGAGTATTACTAGATGTGGGGGAAGTTTACTACTGTTGCAGTCTTCAGTAAAAGTTAGCATAATTTGATCATGGAAATCAGTCTCTATGATAAAGTAAAGCTGACCACATACATTCAGTGTAAAGATGAAAATCTAGCTTGGCTTCTTTCAGTTTTAGTGATGAATCATTACTGGCAGGTGATGTTCTATACCTAGTGTTGACCATGGTAGTCTCTTCTACCTGTAAGATCTCCTTATAAAGTACAGTGGAGAAGGGACAACAAAACTCTGTTCTCCTGTCTGGAAAATGCTGAGCAGTCCTTTGCCATTCGTTCTCCCTGAGCATAACAAAGCATTTCAGATGGAAGGTCTATTTTCTGCTAACATTTTTGTATTCACTTAGTTCTACATTAACCAGAGCTGTTCCACTGGTCTGAATGGAACTGTTCCTGCATCTCTAATCACACTCATCAAACCGCTGGACTCTCCCATTGGGAAAGAAGTTAAACTGAGAAATGTTCTCTGTGATGAACCAAGTCTGACTACGTTGTTTTCAGCATAAGGAGCAATGCGAATAAAAACCTAGGTTGGTTTCTTTTGGTTTTAATTATACATCATTTATTGTAGTGGCTAATGCCTGAAATTAAAAAATGTTGATATGGTATTTTTCTTTATAGCAGTTATTACTTTAAGGGATTAAAGACTAATTGTTACTTGAGAGAATCCACTAGACAACGTTTCATTTAATTATAGTATAAAATGTAGAAATAAGACATGAAATATTATCCAAAACTGAAATGCCATTTAAACTATTTTTATTTATCATTTGCCTTTCCTTTTATTTGTTCTTTTTGGTTACAATTTCTTCTGTTGAGCACGAATAAAAAAAGCACAGTGATCACTTTTGCTTGAATATTTCGAGTCAGTTTGCTTTCTCAGCATCATGTGCTACTGTAGTACTGTAATACTTGGCCTAGAAATACTGCCAGGAATCATATTCATCATTTCTTTGAATTGCAATTGTAAGACAAAGGCAATATGTTTTCTATCAAACTTGTATTTTGAAAATGGCTTTTCTATAGAGCTTGCATTTTAGTATGAGTTGACCTGATAAATTTAAGCACTTACACCTGTTAACTACTGCAGGTACACTCCTTGGAGGCAGCTGGGAGCATGAAGACCATGCAGCGCAGAGGTGAAACAGCTTTTCCTGAACAGAGCTGATATACAAGACACTGAAATATTTCATCCTTGATGTTACATGAAGTCATACCCTGGCATAACTTGACATAACCAGTGATTTGAAATGCTTTGCTGAGAAAACGTCAGGAAAAAAATAATATCTGTGTTTCATAGGTAGCCACTCTTCTCCCTCCCCGCTTGGCCTGAAAACCTTGTGTGGCAAGAAATGCATAACATGCTTAGGTTTATTTGAAGGGAATGGCAAGCAGTTTCAATTTAAACTTGATATAAATGGAAATATTCTTAGATTAATTTTATTTCAGAAAAGTATTGAAAATATATCCTGGGACATTTCAGAAGTGCAATCTCTTTGAACAAAAAATCAGGAAATAGATGCATAGTCTGTGTAGATGAAGGGTCTTCTGTGAGAAGTGAGCACGGGCAAACTGCGCAGGCTGGAACCTGGCATTTGCAAGACTAAGGAAAGAATAGCCAAGAAAAGCAAAGAAAAATGAAGGTATGGATCCAGTAGAAGTGGAAGTGATGCAAGTTGTGCCAGAAATAATTTTTTCTTCAGAGTTTATAATTTGAATTATTGTGGCAGTTTCATGTACCGGGCATCACCAGGAAGTCAAGTGCTAGGCAGGCCACAACCATCAGAGAACAGCACATCCCTGCACAACATGGTTTTGGGTGTATATCAACAGGCTTATCAAATGTAAGCCTGGTTTGGATAACATTCAGATGAAGTAAATCTCTGGGATGTTAGACAAGGGGGGAATGTGGACACTGCACAGGGGCATTTAAGACAGGGTATGTAAGTTGGTGAAGTTGCCTTTCCTTTGTGGAGCTGGCAGCCTTGTTGTGAAGAGTTTCAACTTCAAAAATAAGTCTGATATGTGGAAACCAAAGCTTGGAAATGCAGAGATGGGCATGGATGCCTGCTGTCCAGGATCTGGCCCATTGCTTTCTAAGCACAGCTCTCTCAGACTTGAGGGTCAGTTTTGGGCGAGATGTGCTTAACTTGCCTTCCGGAGGAAAAAATCTTATCCCATCCCCTAGAGAAATTGGTGCAGAACGTCTGTAGGAAGCATCCAAGCTACTTTGCACATCTAATTAATGTATGGAAACTCATCCTAGCCAACAGCAATGGAATTTTACCTAACGCTGTACTCATGCCATACAACACATAAACACGAGTGCCAAGAGATGCAAGGCCTGTCCTCGGCTCCTCGCCTTCCTTCAGAGCTGCGCCAAGCCGCCCAGGAGCAGCCGAGGGGACGGGATGGGGGGGCTGAAGTTTCCCCGCGCCACCGGCAAAGGGCTAAAGGCTCAAAACCGGGGGTGAGCGGCTCCCCCCGGAGCCGGGCGGGGGAGGTGCGCCCGGGCTGCCCGCAGCGGGCGCTGCAGCGGCGGC
>VZRW01000586.1:8052-34996 GCA_013398125.1 Aegotheles bennettii | reverse complement strand
TCGCCGCCCGCCTGCGGCCCCGGCCGGGGCGGCCCCCCCGCTGCGGAGGCTCCCGGCGCCTCCCTGGAACAGGAGATCACGGGGATGCGGGATTGCGCTGGATTGTTTGTTTATTGTCTGCGGATTGCCGGTGTGTGGAGATGGGAAAGCAGGAAAATCTGGCACTGACAAATAAAGCCGTACTCCGAGAGTGGCCTTTGTGTCGACGGGTCAGGCTGTGTGTTGGTGGCTGCCCAGCCCAGGGAGGCCGCGGTCCGTGTGCCCGTGTGTTTCTGTGAAGGTGCGGGGTTGTGTGTAACGGCTGGCTGAAGAACACCGTGGAAGAGGTTAACTGTAGTTCAAAGCTTCGGGGATTTTAAGGGATTTGATATCATTATTAATATTCCCCAAGGTCGATTTGGATTTGTTTTGAAGTGGAAGGTTGTGTGTATTTGTTATCGTCCATTTCTTTCTTTCTTTCTTTTTTCTGAATGCCACATTTATCCTAATCTTGCAGCTCAGAGCTAGCAGTGGTTTGCTGTGTGGTTATGATCTATAATACTTTCTCACCAGCTGACTGGGAACACACTTTCACTGTTCTTCCTTGTAAATCTGCTTTAAAAAGAGGTCAGCTGTTGAAGAGCAGTTATTGACTTGGGGGCATATGCACAGCAGAGTAGTATTCATTGCTTGGATGTGTCTGTTAAATGCTGAAGAAACTGTTTGGACTCGGCCAGTATTGGCTTTATTTTTAGATGAGCCGTTCCTTTTTCTAATGCCCAGACTAATAGAATAATTAATGGCAGACGTTCCAGCGTCTTTCCCAACTGGCTACAAGTGTGATGGAGTTTAGATAGCACTTAGTTTCTCCAGTTTGAACTGTAGTAGTGATCAGAAGGAAAAATAGTTATTTGCTGCACATCTCATACTGAGGTTTATAGTAACAAATGTTTGAAGATTGCTGTTCACTAACTGACTGATTTTTCTGGTGTCTTCTTACTACCCTTCCCTTCTAAGGAAAGACATAGTAAGAAGCTGCATATAGTCGTTGTTGACACTGCTTGCCTTGGTGTACCTCTGATGCAGGTAGTGCAGATACCTGTTTTAATGAATGACTCCTGGGGATAAGAGGAAAAGGTGTGTCCTCTTACAGTAGCAATTACTTTCTTGCTAACTCCTTACAGGTGTTTCAGTGGCTAGCACGTAATTCTGGTGGAGCTCACTGGTACGGTAGAGATGAACAAAGCACTGCTGATTCACAGGAATAACTGTGTTGGTTGATGTTTCTGAGGTGGCTGGAGGAAAGCTGAGTGTATGGAGTGGAAATGCTAGGATGTGTCATCGTCCCTTCGAGCAGCCAAGAAGAGGGGAAAAGGAGAGGGCAGTCCTGTCCCAGCAGACTGCAGCAAACTAGCAGATGGCAGGGAAAGAAAAGAAGCTGCTGTATGTGGAGTAGCAGGAAGACAAAATAGCTGCAGTTTGTCATCTTAACGCAGTATGTTAGGATGCAGTGTTAGTTTATGGTGAAAATTCTGAATCTTGCAGGGCTGTGGCTCAGGCTTCCTAATGGATATAGAAGGGTGTTGCAGGGAGATAGTGTGGGTTTTGTGTGTGTGGGGGGGGTTGTTGTTTTTTTTTTCCGTCCTCGATAACAAGATGAGTCTCCAGCTTTTCAAGAATGAGGGATAACTAGCCTGGAGGCTCTAGCCAGAGATACCTTTGATACCTAAATCAAATCTTGCAGTTGTAAAGTGTCAGCAGAACAAGGGCGAGTTGCTCTTCCCGTGCCCAGTGTTACATAGGAGTGCAGTTTGGCCCTTATGATCGGTTATTGCATGGTGTGTGCTCATGTCTGGTGCTTCAGTCATGTTCTGCAAGTGCACCTAGGCTGTCTAGAGGGCAGATTGTATGGGAGGTCCAATTCACCGAGCGGCTCTGGACTGTTTCAGGGTACAAATGCTTCATCTAGTTGTCAGAACTGTAATGGTCCTTGTTCCTCATGGGGCTCTTTTCAGCTTCTTCATTAATGCATTATTATCTATGTCAATTCGTACCACAGTGTTATAATTACAAAGGAAACCTGGGTACAATAAGAGTATTACATTGAGGGTTTGGAAGGGTGTTTCTTTACGTCAGCCTTTTATGCCATGTTGGTGACAGCAGTTCAGGCAGCACTCTTGCCATCTGAAGTATCATACAAGATGTTAGCGAGATATCGTGGACCTGTGTTATTACTGAAGGTATAGTAGTACTTTCAACCCTGAATGCTTGTGGCTCTGCCTGGCTGTTAGAGAAAAGCTGACCAGAGCTGTGCTGGCCAAGCGCATTTCAGAAACGTTCGGTGCCTGTAGGTGGTGATGGACACCACCCTGGGTTTTCAGAAGCATCTGAAAGTCACTTGGTTCCTGTGGAGTTAAACATCCCGTGGAGTTACACATTTGACTTCCTCAGGCTACAAAATTTCCTCTTTCCATCTCTGAGCACTTCTGTATCGTTGAACATCTGCCTTCATATTCTGTACTAAATTATTGTGTTCCTACATCTCTTAACTTTTTTCTTGCAAGTTTCTGTCTCTGCTCTTCATCTCTTACCTTTCTGTGTTGCGACTGTGAGAGCACTGCTAGCATTGTGTCCTCAAGGTGGTGGGTTTATGAGGTTTTCGAGGTGGCTAGAACGCATGCAGTCTGAAGGACTTTGAAAAATTTGGTGTATCTTTATACCCTTGAAAACATGATAATGGATATATCACGGAGAGTTCTAAACTGTGTTTGAGTTTTCCTTTAATTATATAGTGACTTTTAAAGTTTTTGAAGGATGATATTAATGTTAGTGAATCCATGGTGTTCTCTTAATCTATATAAATTTTACCATGAAAAGAGTTTCCATGATTTCAGTTACTGTTTCCAGCTGGAGCAGTAGGGTATTGTGGTGACTGGGGAATGAGGTAATTTCTGCTGTTGTGCTCTTGTCTATGAAGAGGTGCAAGGAACTTGTTTTTTCCTCATTGGTTGTCAAGCTCTAGAAAGATTGTGGAGTCAAGAGAGACTGCTGCTACCCACTTGTGTTATATCAGATCTCATACTATTTTTTTAACATTTCTGTAGCTGGTGGCAAATAAAGTGGAGAGAGAGGTAGATTAAAGTTTCCATGAGCAATAAGGTTCTAATGTTTTGATGTCCCAAGAGCTTGGCACTGTCATGCTGGAAACAACTGTCTGTTCCTACGCTCGGCAGCAATGGAGTAAGGCACAGGTACTGCACTTGGCCTGCACGGGGCTGTTGGGGACCATGAGGTAGTTAGGCAGTGAAGAGGAATTAGTGCTGTGCTTTTGCCAGGAATCTTCAATTACACATTACTTACATCATCCCAGTGGAAAGGGACGATATTTCATCTTTTTCACTGTGCTTATAGAACCTGGCATCAGTAGTGAAAGGTTCGCAGGGTAGTTAAAAGCTCCTTAGATGGATTACTACAGACCTACTGTGCTATGGGGATGCGTGCTGAGCAAGTGATAACTGACGGTTTGAAAGTCAGGGCTTATATGTTCAATTTATTGCTCTGTCATCCATTATGTGAATGTGGGAAATCACTTAATTTCATTGTGATTTAGTTTACCATTTTGTAAAAGAAAATAATATTTGCCTCTGTCACAGATGAGCAACTAGTTTTAGATTATGCCTTTGCTAGTGTAACGGCAGTCTGGCAGAGACACGTGTTAACTCAATTAACTGTCTGTGTAGAAGTATTATAGTATAACAGCAGTAGTAGTAAAGTATATTAGTATTTATAATGTATGTATCATATATTGGTATTTATAGAAGCGCAGTTTTGGTGTTGCGGAGTACAGGGTAGATGGAACCACTCTGCTGAACCGTGTGGGTGTGCGAACCTGAGCTAGCTAATTCAGGAGTGGCTTAGATGCTTTTAACATTGCAATTACTGAAGTGATTTGGATGTAATTTGCAGCTGAAAAGGCTGTGTTTTTGTGGTAAACAGCAGGGGCAGTGAAATCTTAGTATATTGCATCATGTCCTTGAAATAGATGGGATGCAACCAGCAGTATTGCATGGTGCTGCATCTTCAAAAGCACCTGTACTTTTGGGTAGTAAAATTCACATTTTATTTACTTGCAGGATACTTACAATTTTCCATCTTCTTGAGAACAAACAATCAGCAAGAACTCTCAGCACTTTGGGGTGTTTTAAATGAGATTATGTAGTCACTAATCAATGCAGGGGTGGATTGGTTGTTATATCAACTTGCATTAGACTACTTGGAGGGAGCTTTATTTTACCAAGCTCCATTTGGAGCAGGGAGTTTAGATGGAGTAATCATGAATTTGGAATCTTAACAGGTACTGGGGCCTATATATATATTTTTTTATATTTTGATTTTCATGTCAACCTGTATTAGAGAGAATCCATCAGTTGTTCTTCTCATTCGGTTTTGTCTTTGAATTGATTTTTCTTCAGTTGTTTTCATCTTGTTTGATACAGTGTAAAATAGAAAATGCAGCCCCACCCTGCAGAAGTAGCTTACACTACAGTTGCAATTGATACTTTCTATGGTGCATGAAAGACTGGGCACTTTCAGAGATGGTGTATTTGATGGATCAGTTTCATGGACAAGATGCTCTTAGCACACCTTAACTGATCCAAGGAAGACAATTTTTCAAATAAGGATTTATGTTGGAGAAGGGATTAGAAGTCTACCTACCCTCAAGCTCTATTATCAGTGCAGTTACTCATTTTCTTCAGGGAATAATTCTGGCCAGTAAGTTGGCATTATTGCAAAATGGCAAAATACAGCTTCAGCTCTGTCTTTTGTAACTGCTCCTTGCAGACTGATAGCACTTCATAAATACTGTGGTAATTCGGGATCACCAATTCAGATGAAGTTCAAAGTCGGGCTATATCTATCTTCTTGCATTTCTAAATTTGTATAGCATTGACACTTGTTTCAGTTAAATATTCAGCATATATTTGCTGTTACATTCTCTGTAGCTATCCTTGGTAACAGTGTGTTGGCTCGGAGCCTTTCCAAAAGCTCTTGCTCTCATAGCAGTGTTTTTTTATTGGAAGGTGGATTGATTACAGGTGGATACTGAATTTTGTTCTGAATTCTTTGGAAGAGGGATGAATGTACTGGACGCAGTTTCTTCCTGGGTATCATTCTGGTCCATTAAAAATAAATTTGGTATGCAAGTGCCCATTTTAACAATTGATTACATAAATGGAAAATTTTGCCCTGTTAATAAGCAATTCATGTGTCAATATTTGCTACCACCCATCTCTTTTTCCTTTCAGTTGTCTTGCTTACCTTATTTATTCGTCTGTCGAATAATAGGTTGAAAACTCTGAAATTGGGAAAGCTCTTCCTTTTAAGTAAGCAATGCTTCCAGTGCACCTTGGGTGGACAGACCAGAAAATGGGTAGTGTGTATTTCTCTATTAAAAGAAAAAAAAAGAGAGAATACCTCTAATTAGGTGTCAGGGAACTCGGGACCTAGTTAGTGTCACATGCCAAGAAAGTGACATTATCTTGGCTTCCACCCCTAGGTTTCCTGGGTGTAGCTGCAGACAGTATTTTCAGCATTCTAAAACAGCTGATTTTGAATTATACAGAATCAAAATGGTGCGTGGCTCCCTGGGGAAAGAGGAAGATGATGATAATCTTTCATGGTTTATTAAGAAGCAGCCTGATCATCTGCCTGGTGACCGAGACGTGTGGCGAACGCGACTGAAACAACTGGAACTGTCCATCCTTAGTGTCATCTGCTGTACAGTTACGTGGCAGAGCGAGTACTGCTGCATCTGTCACAGATGGAGAGAAAATTGCTCCAGACCACAGAGAGCACCCTTATTTTGGTGGTGGTACAAGGCCTTGGTGATCCCTGGTTAGCAGTGTTCTGCTTAGACCGCTGCAGCATGGATGTTTACTGATTTTATTAAAGGACATGCATAATTGGGAACAGCAAGTGATTGGAGAAGAGTACATACAGAAACCAGCTGCTCCCATTAGATTACACAGTGGGCTGAGTTTTCAAACCTGTAGACCGTGTTTGTCTGCTGGAAGCCAAGTGGCTTGGGTTGCCTTGTGTCTAAGAGCTAGTTCTGTCTAAGAGATGGCTCTGATCATAGTGCATATTCTTGGCGTGAGGCATCTCCTTTGCCTACCAGATGGTATCTCTGTGGCTCAAAGATACAATGATCATTATGTGTGTTTTTTCCAAGTACAGTGTTTGAAAAATGTGAAATTGTCCTGAAGTCTACCAGAATATCGCATGACCTGGGACATGGTGGGAGGCTGTGTGGGGTTGCAGAACCTAGTGGGAGACTGCTGGGAGGAATGGATAAGAAGAAAGGTGCCAAACCCTGTGCAAGGTCATCCATGCTGAATCTTGGGAGCAAGTGGTGATGGGTGAGAACTGTGATCTATGTCCACATACTGGTTTGGGTATACTCTTTGCTGGGTGAAAAACTGACTGGAGCGACGGGCCCAGGTGGTTAATGGAACTAAATCCAGTTGGCAGCCAGTGGTGTTCCCCAGGGCTCAGTGTTGGGGCCAGTTCTGTTTAATATCTTTATTGACGACCTAGATGAGGGGACCAAGTGTGCCCTCAGTATGTTTGCAGATGACACTAAGTTAGGTGGAAGTGTTGATCTGCTTGAGGATAGGAAGGCTCTGCAGAGAGATCTGGACAGGCTGGATTGATGGGCAGAGGTCAACAAGATGAGGTTCAATAAGGCCAAGTGCCAGGTCCTGCACCTGGGCCACAACAACCCCAGGCACTGATACAGGCTCAGGGAAGAGTGGCTGGAAAGCTGCTCAGCAGGAAGGGACTTGGGGGTGCTGGCTGACAGCTGGGTGGATATGAGCCAGCAGTGTGCTCAGGTGGCCAAGAAGGCCAATGGCATCTTGGCCTGCATCAAGAACAGTGTGGCCAGCAGGAATAGGGCAGTGATTGTCCCCCTGTACTCAGCCCTGGTGAGGCTGCACCTCGAGTGCTGGGTTCAGTTTTGGGCCCCTCACTTCAAAAAAGACATCGAGGTGCTGGAGCGTGTCCAGAGAGGGGCAACAAGGCTGGTGAAGTGACTGGAAATTATGTCTTATGGGGAATGACCGAGGGAGCTGGGGTTGTTCAGTCTGGAGAAGAGGAGGCTCGTGGGGACCTCATTGCTCTCTACAATTACCTGAAAGGAGGTTGTAGTGAGGCAGGGGTCGGTCTCTTCTGCTGTGCCCGTACTGAAAGGATGAGAGGAAACGGCTTTAAATTGCAGCAGGGGAGATTCAGATTGGACATTAGGAAAAATTCCTTCACTGTAAGGGTGATTGGGTACTGAAATAGATTGCCCAGGGAGGTAGTGGAGTCGCTGTCCCTGGAGGTGTTCAAGAGGCGTCTGGATGTGGTGCTGGGTGATATGGTTTAGTGGTGTTGTAGGTAGGCGATTGGACTGGATGATCTTGAAGGTCTCTTCCAACCTTGATGATTCTATGAAAGGGAACCTGAGAGCAGTTAAGCAGTGCTGTTGGTCAGGAGCCTGGAGCTTGCTCCGCGCCCTAGTACTGTGTGGAAATGTAGACATACCTGTAGGATGTTTTGAGGCAAGTTTTTCATGGGAAACACTTAGTTACGTGTGTGGAAGGAGACTGCACCTTTAGGAAACGTCTGTAAGAGTAGTAGAAATTGGAAATCCCAGCCCTCATCAGGATCCTAGTTTCCTTAAAGAGAAGAAAACGGAATATCTCAGAATCAAGTCCTTTCTTCCAGCTCTGGCAGGGTGAGGCAAAAGTCTGCCTATTTGAATGCCTGGATGCACACCCATCTTTCATCCTGCTGGTTGCAGAGTGAGAGAAGCGCTGAGCTCTGGTACCTTCAGCAAAGGGCTCCCTGTAAGCCGATACCTCATAAAGAGGAGGAATAGGGTCCTTTAGAATCCATGGATTCTCCCAATATAAACAGAACTGCTTCTCATAAACAAAGAGGAATTTGTTTGGCAAAAATTTGAACATTAAGTGCGGTTGCTGGAAGTGTTTATACTTTGTTCCTTAAAAAAGACAACAGATTGAATATTGTTGATAGTACTGCAGTGTTCAGCACTTGCAAGGAGGGGCAGAAAGGGATGATCTGGGATGATCTTCCACTGGGAAACTATTTTCAGAGTAACTTCAGTTCCAATTAGATGTCCAAAACAGTAATTGGAAGGATTTTTAGGTGCTTCGGGAGCTATACTTTGCTGATGGAAAGTCCACTCCCTTTCCTGCTTCTCCATGCAGGGGGGCAGCACTGTGGTATCCAGAGTGGCACAAGACCATTCAATCACTGCTAACTGAGGTGTGACTCCCTACATGGGGATGCCCAGCCCTTATGCCCTCCTCATCTGTTTCAGGAGGGGAACACACTTGCAGAGTCGTCTTGTGCTGACTGCAATGGTCAGCAGTGTCATGTGTAATGCCAGCACTTTCCCCTCCTCACCAGTAAGGTGTCTGGAGGAGATGGAGTTTTGATCTTGGCTCCAGTCTTCATGGCTTTTGTCTGATTCAGATGGGTGTTGCATCAGTTCCTATTTGGAACATTATTTCTCTAGTCATAAGGGCTTACTTCTGAAGGAAGAGTAGAGGTGAATCCTGCAGTGCTCTGACTGAGCTGCACCAGTTGAAAGCAGACTGCATCACACGGGTTGGACCTGGCAATCCCCTGGTTGATCTATTTGCTGGAGTAAACAGAGTGACTTCTACGATACGCTGTATGTTGTCCTCTAGTATACACACCTTGCTTGGCATGCCCAAATCCTAGTTTAATGAAGTAATAGTTAACCCAGAGATGAACATGAAGCTACAACTTTCATTCTTTCCAGCACAATTCTAGAGAGACTTTTGTAATGAATGTGAAATATCAACTTAATATTGATGGGAAATAACTGAATTCAGATCGACTGATTCCTGTTTTTTTTTTTCCTGTCTCCTGTCACCTTAATAACATGATCTATTAGATCTAAGTATTCTAACAAACCAGGTAGAATTTTCTGCTATTGGATAATTCAGGTCAGCAAGACGTGGTTATGTGATTTCTCAGGCATGTAAAGTCATGTAGTCTAGATGTGTTTCACTAATTAAAAAAAATTAACTAGGTATTAATGACATGAGATGATTTTATTCTGTGGTTGTGTGCTGGCACTCCGTATATCTCAGGTTTTGACATTATCACTATGTGTCAATGATAAGCTGCTGTTGAATTATATTAATTGCATAACATAAAGGTAACTTCCACTTACTGTATCCCAAAATTGTATTTTAGTTGAGTTGTGCTGATGAATATTTACATGGATATTCATGTAGTAGATTCTGTTTTCCAGGATTAAGTTTATGCATATTATATATCTTATTTTATCTCAGATGTGCAAGAAATGTTTTGCACTACCAATTTTGTTTATTAAATTGACAGCATTAAAATGCAGGATTAGAGTCCAAATATGACCCCATACTGGGGCTGTTGAATGCTGGTGATGTGTTCAAGAAATAGCTTGTTTTGCAGATTTTCTTCTAACATTGTACTTCTTTCTTTCTCTATTATCTATACAAACCAGAGTCTGTAAGGGCTTCTTGATGGGGTAATTGCTGTGAAGCACATGAGTGTTTGTGCCTGTGAGTGTTTTCTTACAGCAGTCTTGTTTACAATAACCTTTTCTTACAGTAGTCAAGGTATTTTAGAACATTAATGGGAAGCTCTTAATTTACTGCTTAGTTGTTTTCATTGTATTTACATATACATAGAGATTAAATACTGGCAATGTTTATGCATGAAAATGTAAAGATTGTTGTCTTTGAAATTTTATTATTAAACTCCTGGATCAGAAACCCCTAAGAGGAGAGCTGTGGAAAATAATGGTTTTCTTGCTTTTTTGGGGAATTTTCAAAATTGGTTATTCCAGTTTAAAGGAGTTTACTGATCCTTTTGTAACGTATGGGAGCCACATCTCTTTGCAGGTTCTAGTATTTGGAAGACTTTGAGAAGTTTCATCAGATAAGTAAGACAAAACTCTTACCGTGTGTTTTGTCAGTGGCTGCCTAGCTAAGTCCAGAGTGATTGCGTTTCTCAGGAAAAAGCAGAACTGTTCTATATTAAAGAATAAAAATTTTAAAAAGGAAAAATGAGCAAGGGTCAAATGCACCCTCTCTTTTTAGCTTATTTTCTGGAGTATTCTTTTAAAGGCTTTGTAGGCCATCTTATCCCCAAACAAGAAGTTGAAGACTGCAGGTTTGCTCTTTGTGTGTGGCAGAATGAGAGAATGGTTAGTGCAAATGGTTTTCAATTTTTATAATTTTTGCTGCAGAGGAGTCTGGCTCACTGCAAGTGTGGCCATTGTCAGAAAAACAACCGTGGGGAAAACAGCGTCTTTGGAACCTGACAGTTGGAATTCAGAGACCATTTATTTTTTGAAGATATACACTTGGATTTACATTGCTGGTATGTGTATGCAGGCTGCTGTGGTAATGTAGTAAGCTGCCTGTAGGAGTAAGGAGCTGATGGTACTCTTAAGATAGTACTTGGTGAGGTTCTTAACTGGAGGCTGTGTGTGAGTACTTCTGCTTCTTTTAAAAACCTAAACAAAATGTTTGTTTTCACCGTTCTCAGCCCCGTGTAGCTGAAATGTCTGTGTAAGACCAACTTGGACTCTCTTCTGGCTGATGCATTGCGAACGTGTGCTTAGAGGAAGCTTCAGCGGACAGTCTCCAGTCACTACACTAACCTGTGTAGTGACATAGGGCTGACTTTCTGCTTGCATCTTGAGTAGACTGGGCTGGCAGCGAGGAAAACATTGTGTGGAAAGAATAATGGATTTCAACAGGATCCCTTGAGAAATTAGTCCTGCGATTCTTTCATGCCAAGCCACAGGTTTTTTGTTGGTTTGTTTTATAACAGAACTATGCAAGTCGGATGTGGACTTTCACATACCATTATATTAAAGGATTGCAAATGCAGCATGTTAACATAGTATTAGGGTGAAAAACCTGTACTTTGAACATGAGCAGTCTCATTTGTGTTCATAGCAGGTACCTTCCATCACTGGAGCCCTGGCTCTGCGCTCTCAACCCTGCTCCCTGGTGGTCTGTCCCCCAGGCAGAGACAAAGCAATGCTCCCTTGGGATTGTGCTGACATTGCTCCTTGGTCAGAGGAATTGCTGCTGTGTGGCTGGCTGTTTGTCTGCATTTGTGGGGTGTGAAATCAGTGCCAAAATCCTCAGGCTAGTGTGAATGCCAGTTTGTGAATTGGTTATAAACCAGGCTTTAGCATGGCAGGAGTGCAGGGAAGCAGTCCTGCAGCACTGGGTGCTGAGCTCCACTCAACTCCCATATGTTAAAAAGCACAGATGTAGTGGGATCCATAGGGACCCAGCATTGCCCTGCTTTCACCTTGAAGATTCAAGAGCATGCACGTGTCATATCACTGTCTTGTCTTCTCTGTAGTCTTTTTTTCCTCTAGAATAAGATACCATCTAAGAAAGGATTTTGTGTGTTGTGTTGTGTTTTGTTTTGTTTTAAAAAAAGTGTCTAAAAGAAAGGGAAGAAAGTTGGGTGATGGTCAGAGCCTTGACAATTCCTCAAGGGCTATGGGGGACCCCAGGTCCAGGGGCCCTGCTAAGGCTGATCCCAGCACCAGCAGTGCCTGGGCTGTGTGGAGGGCATGCCTGCACTTGTCTCTGCTCCGGAGTGCACCTCAGTCCTTTCTACCTTGACTCCAGCCTTGTCCCTGTGACATGCATCCTGCTGTTATTCCTGCAAAGGTGGCACTGCTCCTGCTGCTCCAGACTGAAACTCAACAGGAGATGTTGGGCACCAGTGGGAAGGACTTGTGCAAATTTCTGTCTTTCAACCATAGATTCATTTGTTTTGATTACCTTTCATAGATCTTCAGAGGCAGTTGGTGGCTCCCTTGATGTCACTGTGAACAGTGTGACAGCCACTACTGCATATTGTGCAAGATGTTTTGGTCTCGTTGTGCTGGAGCAGATGAAAAGCTTCAAGATGTGGTATGGGGGAAAATCCTAACAAGAACAACAGAATTTGTAAATACAGTTGTTCAAAGTGAATATTGCAGTGAGTGAAGCACAGCCAAGTAATGGTGCATAGGGCTTTTTTGATTAGAAATTGGAAATTTCTTCTTTAAAGGAGCACTATTAGAAGTTAATCACAATTGTTGTCTTTTAAAGTATGCATATATAATCTCAGCTACAATGTAAGTAGTAAACATGGTCTTTATGTGTAGCAGGTGAAGCTGAAACTTGGGTGACATGACATACACTTTCAACTCTGCTTTTAATTGCCTTCAGAAAATTACATAAAATTTCTACCTAGTTCCTGCTTTGTTCCATTGAGTGATGATGCCTAGAACCCAGTTCTTCAGTGCCTTCAAATCATGACTAAGGAGTTCTGTGAAAATGTACATTAGTGTAAATCATTCAAAGTGCTATAATCTTAAAATGCTTTACCCTTCACCATTTGTGCTATTTAATTTTTTTGCATCTAATAATTCTGCTTAGACAACTTTTTCCATTTCTTTTTTAGCTCATGACCTGGCACAAGAGTACAGTGTTTGGGCTTCTAGGAAGACATGTGTTTAATAGGAATTAAAAGAAATTTGTCCTTTAAATATAAAATAGTGTCTAAATTGAGCTGAACGTGCCTTTGAGGGGTAATATATATATGTATATTGTTTAATTTGAACTAGAACTGTATTACTGAGTTTCAGAATTTGTATGTGCATGTACAAATACTTTTGTGCCTGCAGTTGTGTGTGCATGCATACTTTAGAAAAGAAAGACATGAAGGAATCTGGATTTATGTAGGTTATTTAACCCTGGTCTCTTATCTCTTGCTTAAAGGGGTATCTTTTACTTAAAGGGATATCTCTTGCTTAAAGGGATATCTCAGCTGCTTCTGGCTCCAGTGGAGGATGCCACATTATGGCAGTAGTCTTTTCACTGCAGAGACAGGATAGAGCTGGGATGTGGCCTGAGGTTGTTCGATTCTGGCACTTCAGTTGTCCTTGGGAGCTGATAAATGACAGCCAGAATGGCCTGGGGTTGTGTTATACATATAATTGTATGCTATGTATGTATATTGTATGCTGGGACACTTTGTCGCCTGTGGGAATCTGAAAAGTGGGTGGAGAAAGGAATAGGAAAGTATCTTCTTCCTTAAAGGAGGCAGTTCAAGTGGTGGACTGTGTTTTAGGAATGAATGTGTAGATTTTGCATGTGTGAACATACTTAGACTGTTTTTTCCTAATTTTTAATAAAATATGTTGAGATGGGAAATTTCAATACTCTCAGTGCTGAAGAAATTGAGCTTGTCAAACAGCTTAAAGTGTCTGTAAGAGGCAGTGTTACCTCATAGGCTAGGAATGATCACCACATGGCTGCACAGCAGCATTTAATTTAAGGTGTAACTTGTCAAGTGTACTGGTGGAAGAAAAATTTAGAATACAGAGTTTGACTTAGAATTTAAAGTGTCCTTCCTGCACCATGCCCCTTTAAAAAAAACAAACCAAACCACTAATGTTTTTGCCTCAAGCCTGGCATGACCTGGAGGAGATAAGGCAGCACTTCTGTGCTTCCAAAAGATAATTTGGGTGTGGGAGTATTTTATATGATTGTTTGTCTGTGTCCCGCTGCCGCTTCCTGGCTGTATCAGGAGAAGAAGTGAGAGAAGCTGATTACTGCGAGCAAGCAGCTATCCCTCCCCGACTCCTGGCTGCTGCTCAGGGCTGGGGAGAGCCAGGGGTGACTCTTGAGCAGGTGACAGCCGGCTGTGTGCCTGACAGTCTGCTGCACCCACCAATTCCAGTAGGGTTTCACTCTGTCTCACAACAAGCTTTTTGTCCTCCTTGGCTTTTTTGTTTGAGGATGCGTCAAAAGCTCCTGGAGAAGTCTAAACCATTTGTGCTTTATAGCAAGGAAAGGAAGTGTGCAGAGTATTAATAGGTCTTCTGTTGAATGAGGGCTTGTAATAAAAGATCAGAAGTGGTGGAGAAATGTGTGTGTGTGATGACCCAAACCACAGCTGCCTGCGACTTCGTGGTCCTCACTCTTAGGGCGTTGTGCTTTAGACAGATCAGTTCAAAGCATTTAACTGTCTGACATGGTGTGGTAAAATCCTACACCAGCTGAAGGAAGTCTGGAGTGTGGGTCCCTCTGTATCAACCTTGTCTGTCTGCCTTGGAAGTAGTTGCGTGTCCTTGCCGTGCTCCCCTGCAGCCTGGATTGATGCTGACTTTTGCTCCTGTCCTTGCAGTCTGAGCGACGAGAGGCAAACATGGCCCAAGCGCCCACTGATCCAAGTAATGTGGAAACAGCTGACCCAGAGGAGAGTTCTCCAAATATGATAGTCTACAGAAAGGTAAGGATTTGGAGTGGTTCTCAAAAATCTCGTATGTGTTTTGCTTGTAAAAGGATCCCGCTCCCTGTCAAAGGTATGCTTCAGGCTGCTTGGATGCATAGCTAAAATAGTTTTCAGGAAAGTAGGTGTCTAAAACTATAACATTTGAGAGCTTGGAAGTCTTATTCTGTTCAGTGGAATCATTTAAGCTTGTTAGCATAAAATATTTGGTCACAAACTGATAACTTGAAATTTGTAAATTCTTGTGAATAGTTCTGATCTGAGTTTAGCTAATCGTTCAAGTTTACTAGGTCTGGCTAAAATAATTGTACATACTTTCTCAGTTTTATCACACTTAGCATAAAACACAACAATCTTCTAGTACATTTTATTCTGTTTTCATAATGTTTTCTTGTTGCATCATTTACAATTAGATTCTTTGCAGGTGGTTATTATTTCCTGTTGCATTGCTTAAATTAAAAAAAGAGTGCTAGTGAAAAAGGAATTAGACAAAGGTAAAAATAACTGCAATGTGTGAAGAATGTCCTTTCACCATGATAAAATGTCTTAATCTGAAGTACTTTGTTGGTAGTGTAAAAGAGGAAGGAAAGCAATCTATTGACACATTTGCTAAGGCATTGTTTTACTCTGGGGTAGGTGTATCTGTTATCTATGAGTCTTTTTGTAATTTAATGAAATCATGCGAATATATTTTATTTAGCCTGTAAAATGTTTCTTATGTAGCTTGTGAAAGTGTTGTATGGTTCTTCCAAAAATAAAATTTCTTGCATGGCTGAAATAATCTACCATTCTGTTAACTCAGGAGCTATGATGCTAGCTCAAATCAAGTTTTCTCGTGTAGTACGAGTCTGGGTGAAATTTATATTTTCACTCATTTTTGCACCTTATAGCTATAAATAACTAAAATGTGTTGGGTGTACATGGTACTGTTTTCTGCTTTCGTGACTGCAATCTTGATGACTTTCATATGCTGAGAAAATAATTGAGGTTTCATGTAGATCATAAGTTGTTTAAAGTGTTACTTTCTGATAACCATAATTTTTGTTTAGTTGTTGCATATTTGGTTGGAAATCTGGAATTGTTAACATGGGAAATTTTTCTGGGTAATGTGTAGGCTTGTTTGTTTTGAATGTGTTATGAACACACTTTGGCTGCTAATTTGGAAGTAGCAGTAGTTGGTTAGTCAGATTATCTTTTTAGAACCTGTTTGAGAGGTCCAACATCCCAGCAGGTTGAAGCAGATACAGGATATGAAAGAAGTTTCTGGTTGCACGATCTTGAATTAGAGCATTAAATCTGTGACTGCAGAGAATCCACTTACCTATTCTTGAAAGTGTTGTTTTATTTGAATGTGCCTCATTTTCTGTTCATCGCATGGTGTTTCTACTTAAGGATTTCTCCATTTCTTTGCCTTTTAGTGCCTTGTTATTGTTGCTATAGAATAAGGTTTGCAAATTCTACAGTATCAATGGGAAATGTACTCATACCATTTGATTCGTCTCTCCTTACTGGTGTTCCTCAGATATCAGCATTATCAGCCCTTCATAGTACAGTCATGTGTCAAGATACGTAGTTATCTTTTGGCATAGCATGCCCCATGTGTTGTTTGGTAATGCTGTATTCTGTAAGGTCAATATTAACGCATATCTGTCAGGTCAGGTTTTTTTGTTGAGGGCTTTGGTTACTTTTATGAACAGGGTTAATATTACATACTCTTCAAAGTTGATTTCCATTAGTGATTGACTTTCTAAATCTAATTTACTGTTTGATATTAGTTATATGTATTACAAGTCAATTATATGTTCCTTAGTGTTGCAAAGTCATACACAAAATCTGAGAAAGGACTTTTATTCTCTTGATTATTTCTTCTCTCTCCAAATGAGTGCTTAGTTCTTCATCTCTTATTTCCTTTCAAATGGCTTGATTGCTACTAATGAATGAGAAAAACACTGCACTGGACTGCCTGAAATCCAGAACACGATCTACCAGCATACTGTACAGTTCAGGGTTGATGTTGTGTCACAGTAAAAGAAAAGATTTGCTTCTCACAGCAAGGATCCTGAGATGCAATTGTTGATCCCTCTAAGGAAGAAGAAATAAAGGTGGGCTTCAATAATGGGGCCATAGTAATTCCTGCTGTGTCAACTATTTTGTTGCTTGTCGTAACTGTCAGGTTTGTGGGTTTTAAGGGAAGAAAGTCATACAAGTGCAACTCCAAATTGTTCGTGCTTTTCTTTATTGAGCCTCACTGAGGTCTGTTTGAAGTTCATAAGCCAAAAGGGTGGTTGTGGTAGCCTGGTTTTCTTTATAATCACTAGGGAGAGATACATACACCTTAAGGACAAATCGGATCTTCGTTTGTGCCGAATGTCCCTTTGGAGCACCTTCCGTCTGTTTTGTTTATGGTGAAAAGCCTAGAACAGGCTGTTCTCCCTACTTAGGTAGGTAAAACTAAGTGAAATGGATTTTGGCCATGCAGAACAAAATAAACTAATTTATTTTGACTCCAATTCGTTTGTGATATTCTCTATGGACTCCTGCAAGCAAATGGATTCTAACTGCTTTGATTGCTACAGCAGATGGTCTCAATGAAATAAGTCTTTATTTTCTTCAGGGCTAACCTTCTGGGGGCTGATATTTATCAAATTGTGAGGCATGTTTTTTTTTTAATCCAAAACACTCAGTGTTGCCCTACTGTTCTGGAAGACATCTGTGGGAATTAGATAGTGCCAGGTACACTCGTGAGGGTAAATAGTGTTTAGGGTGTGATTTGCCTGGCCCTACACTTGTTAAAATGAATTGTACCCTAAACTACATGAGCTGTATTGACTAGGTCTCTGTTGACTGTCATGGGTGCTCTGACACCTATCTATCAGGTAATTATATGGTAGACATCTATAATTAAGCTGCATCCCACTCCTAGAATTTGTGCTTCCTCTCGTCTGAGTAAAATGTAGAAACCATGTTTTCTTTAATTGGTCTGGCCACATCTGGAGAGGGCAATGATGTATTTTTTTGTTGAGTGTGCTGCTGGAAGAGTGGTACGTGGTACTGTGCTACCCCCCTTTTCATGGGAGCAGGTAATGTCAATACACAAAAGCTGCTGTGGAAGTGACTGACATCCCAGTCCCTCACTTCAATCTGTGAGCATTGTGTGGGTGCCACAGCGTGGAAGGAAAAAATGCAATAAAAAGCCAGTGAGAGGAGAAAAACACACTCAAAGCAAACAGTAACAGAAAATATCAATTGACTTTAAATGCCTGTCACATTCCCTTGAAATCCAGCCTCCCTTGATTGCCTTTCTGGTTTCTGAGTGCTAGCTACTATGTTCCAGGGGCCCCTTGGCTCGTTTCAGTAACACAGATTTGAAAGTTCACCTTCTGCAGACCGTATTGGAAGACAAACGGTTCATGAAAACCCTCTGACACCAGACCTATTAGGTGACCTATTACCAAAATAATGTAGCAAATCAAATCTTACAGAAAGGATGGTGGAAAATTGTCATGTTGCTGAAAGAAAAAAAAAATTGAAATATTTAGGACATGACTAAATAAGAACTGAAAATGCCAATGAGGAAGAATTGTTTAGGAGTACCTGGGGAATATAACAAGAAGGATGAAAACACAAAAATGAAAATCTGGTTTGGATAGCAAGGTGTACTTGTTCCCGAGAGAGATCTCTTGGGATGGGAAAGAGTTCACAAACTGTGCTGGTGGAGATATTTAGAACCACTGTGAGCATGCATGCTCTGGGGGATATCAAAGGGTATTGTCAAAGAAATGAACTTGGATTATCTGATGGTACGTTTCTATCTCTGCTTAGTTTTTGCCAGACACCTCTGCTATATCTACTTACTATCATTGGTACTCAGTGAGTTAAATTTTGAATTTTTATGATTACTAATTTTAAATCTTTTGAACAATCAGGAAAATTTAATTTCCAAAGGCAATTACTTTTCTAAGTAAATGTAATATAAACTTGCAGCAGCCATGAGATGCTTTCAGAAAAGTCTGAGTTGTTTGCTACCTTCAGTACTTGGCAGCCTTACTCTCTTTTTAAATGCAGGTTTAAGATTTGAATGATAATCATTACAAAAATAAATCTTAGTAGCTTTTCTCCAGGCAGATTCCAGGGTTCCAGTCATGGCAAATAGCTGGAGTGTTGCTGTCATACCTGGTCCAACATGGTGATAGGATGGGAAATGATAGAACAGGCATTTGTAAAAACAGATGTATGTATGCAAAAATTATGAACTATAAAGCAGAAAGATGGGGGAAGAGATTGTTGTTAAAATTAACTGTTTAGATTAAAAAAAAATAAATATAATGTTGGTATTGGGAGCTAGTCAGAAGACCAAGGCTGCTATTTGTTTTCGCTTAAGTTGTGCTAAGTAGCACATGAAAAACTAACTCAACAGGACACTGTCCAAGCAACCAAAAGCAGACAAAACCCATGAGGGTATAGTCCAAATGATGACTTCTTGTAAAGAAAGAAAACCTGCAGTGTGTTAAAATGAGATGGATTTAATGCGTACTTTATACTTCATGAAATGAAAGCAGGCTGCATCTTTTTTGAGCTTTTCTAACCCTTTCAAGGTTTTATGCTATTCTAATGAGGGGCAACAGAACCTAAAATGCATTCAAACTGATGAATACTTCTGGCATTTTTTATTAGTTTCTTCAGTTACGTTTTAGTATTCTGCTGCATGTAAAGGCCTTGAACATTATTTTTGTATGTGAAACCTAAGATTCTCATACAATTGCTTCTGTTTTCTAAGTGGGTTTTTTAACATAAAATTATAAACTTATGATAATGCTTGAGTTGATAACACTGCAGACCCATAGTCTTCAAATTTTACCCAAAGGTTTTTCTGTACTGTCATTAGAGATTACTTTATGGTACTTTAAGGCTTCTTGCTCTTGACTTTTCCTGATTTTTTTCACTCTGTTTACAGACTAAAAGCAGTAACTCAGGATTAAACTAGAACTGAATTTGACAGCACGTATCAGTACTTCAGGAATCAAAGCACACAGTTTTTGATAAGTAATGCCCAAACTAGCATTGTTAATGCTGGAAAATAAATTTAAACACAATCTCATTACCAAGGTGTGTTAACCTATGGGTAGGCAGCAGGGCAACTCTAACTCTGCACTTCCATATTGCACATTGAAAAGGAGCTTTCAGTTAATTTATCACTGCAAATACTCATGCCCCTTGGCTGTATACACAAGTTGACCATTCTTGAAACCTTGCTAATTTCTTTATCCAGCTGATTTACTGTGTCAGCAGCTTCAACTGCGTATGGTGTTGCACAGAGAGAGGGAAATGCCTATGTGCAAGATGGACTACTTGTTAAATTGTGGCTGCAGTAAAGGCAGAGCTGGATGGTTCTTATCTAGGACATTCCTTCTTGACATTTGCTGTAATAACAAGTGTAACTTTCAATAATTCTCCTTTTCATAGCTCATATAGCAAAATCTTGGGGAGAAGAATCATAGCAGTGGCATTATATTTAGTCCTACAGAGAGAGAGTGACAGGCTCTGCAGTGGGGGACAAAGATGGAAACAGCTTTGTGCAACAGATCTGCTGAGTAGGAGCAGCAGAGAAGAGAGTCCCGACTCTGCTGGTAAGTCATGGGACAGTTACAGTCCAGTATTGTGCAATGGTGGTGAAAAACACAAATATAATCCCAGAGCATCTTGGAGAAATATTTCCAGGGGAGTGATAGGTGTCAACAGTATTCTGCAAAGAGCCGGTGATACGGCCTCATCTAGGTCATGGTGTAGTCTTCTCTGTTGCCATCTCTCGTCTTCATAAGACATGACCTGGTTACACAGGATGGAATAGAAACAAGTGGCTTATTTAGCTGAGCAAAATGATATGAGATGGGCGAGATGCAATTACTCTGTAAGAGTGCTCTAAGGGATATATGTCAGGCAGGGAGGAGACCTTATGAAACCGAGGATAGTACTAGCATGCACACAGATTTTTATAAATTTCTGATGAATAAATGCAATCTGGAAATTAGGAGGTGGTTCCTATTTCTCATAACAGGAGTTCTGGAGCAGCCAAGAACGTCAGCTGGTTTTAGTGTAGGTGTAGGCATGTTTTTGAAGAGTCCTGTGTGACATCATTTCTTTGCAAAAGTAGAGAAGGAGACACAATGGGCCAGGAAGTTTATCTACTTTTATGTTTGTACCTTCTTCAGATTACCTTGAATAGAGACTGTCTAAAATACCTGCAAACACCCTTTATTCACACAGTAACGAACAGTTTGTACTGCTGAAGTTTGAAACGTGTCTGTGTCCTTGAACAAAGCTGATGCCACTGACCTTGACCATAGCTGTCAGAGGAACCTTGTGGTAAAGCTGGGGGCTGTGGGTTTGATTTCTGCATCTGTTAGGTGTGTATGAATGCTTAATGATCTAAGGCATTAGTGTAAAATTGCAAGAAGTTAGTACACAGAGGACTTCACAAGCTGGCTTGCATCATTTTTAGACACAAAGCTGTCATACAGGTGGCAGGAACATGTTTTTAGTCAGGTGGAGGTGATCCACCTGCTGGAAGAGTTTTTGGATACTTTGTGGTTTTTTTTTTCTTTCCATAATTTGTCTTGCAGTAATAGCTAAGTCTTACCTGAAAATAAAGTTTCAGATGGTGGTGTGCAAAGTTAAAAATGGAAAGGCAGGTAATGTGGTAGGCAGACCCTCAAATAATTATTTTTCTCATTTATCTTTTTTAGATATATAAATACATACATACATATATATAACCGTAGAATAATTTTGATTGGAAAAGACCTTTAAGATCATTGAGTCCAACAGCTAACCTAACATTGCCAAGCCCACCATGTCCCTAAGCACCACATCTACATATCTTTTAAATAGTTTCCGGGGTGGTGATTCAACCACTTCCTTGGGCAGCCTGTTCCAGTGCCTGCAACCCTTTTGGTGAAGAAAGTAAGTTTTATTATCCAATCTAACACACATATACTTACATGCCTTTGAACTAGTGAAGATGAACAAATAACCTTTATTTTTTTCCTGGCTGTATTGTCTAGCCTAATACAGGAAACATTATATATATATATATAAAATATATATAGAAAATCTTATTATAACCTCAAAGAATGTATGCATGATATATTTTCTTATATATCCTATATGGCTTAAATCTTTCCATTCAAATAATGCATGCACAGAATAATTTGTTTGCATTTTATACATATGAATCTGTCTTTCTGGTCTTGGAAAAGGTGGCCTTAGTGCTAGTGTAAAGGTGGCCTTAGCTCTCATGTATTGTATCCCCCTTTTTAGTTATTTTGGTGATAAGCCTATATTTTATTTTTTTTTTTAGTTTTCTTCACATTCAGAAGCAGTACTCTTATTTAAATTTATTTAGTTTTCTTTCATTTTCGGCTCATTTTTTCACTGTTCCTTTTTGTAACTGAAACAAACTGTCTTTTGCACCCATAAAAGCATCTCATCACAGTGATCTATAACTTATCTGTTCTCAGAGGCAGAAAAAACATGAGCCAGGACCAATAGCTATGACAACTTCAAAGTATATTTTTAGCAAAGCAACCAGTGCAAATTTAGAATACAGAGATAAAAAGGTAAGGTTCAGCTAGAGGGCAAGATTATGCTATTCTAGATGTAGCACTTAGTGCCTTGCATTTTTGGAAACGGTTGTCTTTTATTCCCTCAGCATCTTTCTCATGTCGTTCTCTTTGTATTTCTTCTTGTCAGTGTTGTAAGTTATTGTCTTGGAGTATTTTCACTATGTTTGTTGATTTTATTTTTGCATGTTTTGGGCAAGATAGTGAATATGTGTGTGTTGTTTCTGCCTGAAGCATTATTTTAGCCATGTTCATTTATTAAAAATCAAACAAAATGAAGTAGTGGAGTAGTAGAGAGCTTCCAGCCTGACTCGTTCCAGGAGAGGCAGCTTCTGGCTATTTCAGGTGCAGTCTTGAACCCTAATATTAAGGTGAAAGTGAGTTTGGATGGAATTAAATGAATTGCACACAAAACCATGGGGTTTTGTTTTGTAATAGAACTTTAGCCAAACCTTTACTGTAGCTTGATAAATTATCACTTCAGAGGATTATGAACTTCTTTCGTAAGGCTCTGTGATAAAGTTTGTGTGGGAGGGTTCATTTCAATACATAGAATTACACGTGTGGGACCATGAAAAATGCAAATGAAGTTTCATTTAAAAACTCAAGTTTTGCATCCTAAGACATCTTGAAGCATGCTTTCTTTTTTTTCATGAGAAGCTGTTGTACCATGTTCAAGGGGAAGCAATGACTTCTATTCTTTTTTCTTTATCACTGCTGTTGTTGTCCTATATCTTCTATGATTTTCTTTTTCCTTCTCTTTCCAAAGTTAAATGAAGACAATGAAAAGTAACCGGTTAACTAGACACAGTGCACAGGTCTGCTTAACAAGGAATTGCATTCTCATTCTTGGGTATTTTTGATATTTTATTTCAGAGACTACATGTCTTTGAAGGAGGGGAAAAAATGAACAAAAAAAGTTCATTTAAATAAGATTTGCTTTTCTTCAATGTTGATGGAGCTCATTAATATTACCTTGCATTGAAGTGTTTAGAAATTATACTTTGGACCAAAAATTCAGTGCCTCTGAAGGTAAAATGATACATACTGGTAGCATACACAAGAAGAAATGACCAAGTATTATATGTATTTTTATAACGCTTTAAATGAAAAAGGTAGGAAGAATTTAATCGAGGAACATGTTAATGAATTATTCAGATCTATTTCTTGGTTGAGAGAGAAAGCATATCAACTCCAATTCTGTTCATATTTCAATTTTGTAAAAATGGGGTTCTGTGAGATTGGAGTCAAATAGAAGTGGTTGTGTGGTTATGTTTTTAAAGTATAGATGGATTTAAATAAGTGTACCAGAGTCTTCTCAGAGTCTAGTGCTGCAGGTTTCACTTCTGTTCTCCTTCACCAGCAATTTTGAGTTGTACTTTTTCCTCATTTGTTGAAAATAGATTTGGTGGCCATTGCATAGTAGGAATTTTTCTCTCTGGCTCCGTTACCACTTCACGTGTTTTTTCCTTATGTTTTACATTAGTTAGCAGTTTTAGCAAGGAGATCTGGAACTGGAAGGCCACGGAGGATGTTTAACAATGTCTGTATGTGCAAGCACAGTTCTCTGCTGGCTGTTATGACCCATGGCTGCAGGAGCTGTTTAGTGCCCCAGATAAAGGGAATATTTCATTCAGTGATGCTATAATTAGATGCCTTTCCCCATCAGTAAATCCACACAATTTTGTTAAATGTGGGCTTGTAGCTACGTACAAATTAGCTCATTCAATAACTTGCACAAAATGTCACACAAACCTTGGCAGCACTGGGCTCTTGTCACTTGCACTGTTCCCCACTGGGCTTTTCATGGTAAAATTAACTGGAGCTGTGTTAATTATATTTTTTCTATGCGTGGAAAAGCAGGGCTACAATAATGACACTACTGTTGTCTGTGCACTGACAACAGTCCAACTGTTGGCTTGTATCTGGAAAGTTGTGGAAAAAACAGTGACTAAACCAATGTTTTTAAATAATGTGAAAGCATCTGTTCTTTGAAAACAGGGAGCCTAAGTACTTTTTTACTTGGTCATCTTACCACGAAAGGTGACCTACTTCAGTAGCAATCTTTAATATTTTTTGTAAGTATTTTTGACTGAAAAGCACTTAAAACATGTTGAATTCATAAAAAGTTTTTCTTTCTGCGTGCAAGGCAGACACCTCTGTTTCCCTTTTCAACAATAAAAATGGTGTTCAAGTGATTCATAGTGTGTTTAACATCAATGGTGCTCTCTTCCTCCCTCTGAAGAGATGTCTGAGAGTTTCAGGGGGTAAAACCTTGACCCAAACTTGCATGAAAATGTGAGACTAAAAGTTTTGTGGTATTGGCCTATGCTCTGGTTGTGTCTTTGCTAAATGGTCCATTTTGTGTATGTCTGACATTTGTAGGTAAATGCTTGAAGGAAAATTAGAGGTTTGAGGGAAAATGCACCAAAAATAGGCAGAAAGGACAAGTGAACTAAAAGGGTGATGCATTTTGGAGAGGAAGTTAAGACTCAAGATTGCTTTTAAACAAAACAGCGTTTGCTGACTTCTTAGAATTGCAGGAGATATTTAGAAGCAATTAAAGCAGTTCTTCAGCCAGTTTTAAAAGTATCTGACTCTACTTGTGGGCTGCACGCAAGTTCTAATTGTAGTCTGTTGCTGTCATTGTTGTCTTTAATTGTGTAGACTTGATTTATTTCAGAAACATTTGGCCATAGAATAAGACCCCAGTCACCCCTGAGGTGTAGGCGAAGGCACACTGAAGCTACGTGCTCCTACTCTATTTTGCAGTTTCCTGATTATTCACCCCACCCCAAGTATTTTATTTGGCAGTCTTACTGTTCTCGCAGTGTAGCTGTTTTAAGTTGGTGGAAGTTAACTGAAGGTTGAGTGCTCTTTAGGCAGCTGTTGTCTCAATAGGACTGAGTTCATCTGCCAGGTTGAGGGAGAGCAATGAAAGGGAGACGTCGTCGTGTGCTGGGGCAGATATCCTGTAGTGGACATTGCTTTACTTCCCTGATTTTGATGCATTCAGTTGAAATGCTGAGAAAATGAGTCAATGACCAGAGAAACCATTTAAACATGTCAAGGTGCAGAGAGCTTCCTGGGGCATTCAAGGACAAGCAGCTGAGGTGCTTCTTTCTAAATGAATTATGAAAACACGCAGGAATGGGTAAACCAGCTCCATGACTTTAATTATTTTCTCCTTAGTGTCTTAATTTTTGCATACTTATGACAGCAGTTGACCAGCTTTCTCTGTGGCAGCCGTGTCACTCCAAGAGTATGTTGAACAGGGCAAGCACAGTCCTTAGTCTGGGAAACTGGTTAACAGAGGGAGATTAATGAGAGAGGAGGTGGCTTTTTTAGCTTACACCTTGTAGCCAGACTTGAATCCAAAGCATAAGAAAATGACAACTTGCAACCTCTTTGTAGGTATGTTGGAAATAATTTAATTCCTGTTGATTTTGTAGCAGAACACTCCTTGAAAAATAAATTACCCTGGAGATCTTGAATTAGTATGAATTGAGATGCCCAGAAAATAATCAGTCTGTCCATCTTGGCTCTGATGACTTTTGGGTTCTGTATCCACAGGACCTGACAGTTTCATCCCATGGGAAATTAGCAGCCTGGAAGGGAAGGCAGCAACTTAAGCACAGAGGAATCTCTCCAGCTCCCTAAGCACCCCATCGCATTGCCAGTATTAGCTCCTGAAGGGGCTTCTCAGATGTTTTTCTGTTTGTCCTCCTGATGCTGAGCAGTTTGGGTAAAAATCGCACCCATATCTTGAGTCATCTTTCAATTGCACTTAAGCAAAATTTGAGAGGAGCTCTTTGGAAAGGTCAAAACCCAGCCCTAGACTATAGCTGGAGAGTGCCTGTGGAACTCTCTCTGTCTGTGTTCTTGCCATCCATGAAGTCAAAGCTTCACTAAGTACTGGCTGCCTCTAGAGTGCCTGTAACCAACAAAACAACAGAGTAAAACCCAGAGAAAAACACAGACAACTGAATAGAATGAAGCTGGTGGTGGGTATGGTGGTAAATGCCTAACCAAGTGATGGGGGCTTGATGGAAAAGGACTTTTCCATTGCCTGTAGTGCAGAGCAACAAGGTGACAGTTGATGTGGCTGCATTTACCTGAAGCACTGAACATTCCATCTGTGTTAGGATATTCTGTATTTGGTAACCCAGCGACCTCACCATCTGCGTCCGTATGTATTTACTTAGTTTGGCTTTTATGTGGGGTTTTTTTCCCCTCAAACATTGCTGCCTTAGAGCTTAAGCATGCATTGCTAGTGTTGGAATCTGATCCAAGAAACGTCTTTTTGCCTCTGTGGAATGCTTAGTGTACAAAACTTGAGTTATTGCTGACAAATTGTTTACCTAGTGGAAACCGGTATTGTCTTCCAGGATTCCTAAGGATGAAACCTTTGATAGAAGCATCTGAAATATTTAATAAGATATTGCTTGTTTGGTAAGTTTGCAAGCAGCTGAACAAATAGTTGAATCATTATAAAATGGATTGATAATTCACAGAGGAACCATGTGCTGAGAGGTACATTTGTTTGGGAATATTAGGGTGATAATTTTTTTTATTTAAAGAAATTGTTTATGGAAACTTGTGTGCAAAGTATCAGTAAGGATATTTTTTTTGGTTCCTGGTGGTGTGTTTATCAAATCCAGAGATGAAGACCTAGACTACCTCATGTATTGTGTGTTGTCACAGCTGGACTCTTGACTTCTATTGGCCTTTTTCCTTCCTTCCATGAGTCTTTTTTTTTTTAAACAAATACCTTTTCTGTTTTCTGGAATGAAACGATATGTCAAAACTTTCTTTTTTTTTTTTTTAGAAAGGTAGCCTTGTATATCATCCTTATTATGGGACCATTGCATCAGTGGTGGGCTGCAGCATAGAATCATAGAATCATTATGATTGGAAGGGACCTCCAGGGTCATCAAGTCCAACCT
>VZRW01000585.1:163815-189667 GCA_013398125.1 Aegotheles bennettii | reverse complement strand
CAGTAAAATACATCTAATGCAAAAAGGCACTGATGTATTTATGTAAACTGCTGATTGAAGAGTGATGTGATATGAATGTGCTGTGTTGGTGGACCAGTGTCATATTTCTAGGAAGTAGCCAAAGTCAGTGGTGGATTGTTTGGTTTTTTTTTCTTTGAGGTACTGAAAATATAGATTAGCTTTTTTCTAAGGATAAGTAATGAGTCTTTTGAGCTTGAAATTGATTTATTTTATGGCGATACTACATGAAATAATATTAAATAATAATAATTAATTAGGTATTCCTTAAGCAGGATCTGGGTTTCTAGAAGTGAACAGATGGTGTTACTTTACTGAAGGTTGTTAAGGTCACCTATGTGATTTATACCTCCTGCTTAACTTTATTAGAAAGTGTGTGTTAAGATGAAGGGAAAAGGCATCCACTGAGAAGCAGTTGCATTCTGTTGCCTGAGTATTTGTGGGCTATACAATATTCATAACTTGTGAAATAATTTATAAAAGTGTTTAAATATATATTGCAAGGATCAGGCAAGCCTAGGGTGTAGATGTTCAAGTGATCCTGTGAACCTCATCCATCTGATGAGCGGGAAGTTTCTAAGTAATGATTTTCAACAGCTTTGATTTGTGGACCAAGTTTTTTAAAAATGATAATAAAAAAAATTCCACTGGAAATCATTCTATATAACCAGTATCAGTCTACTGTCTGTAGTACTGACTGTCTACCGTCAGCTTTCTTTCGTTGATTATCTTTGCTTAAGTCTCAGCAGTCCACTCACCATCCTGGTGGATTGCTGGTTGCATCCTGCAAAGCATTGACTTAGTTCACAATCATTAAAATGCAAAAAGGACCTGTAGAGTATTTTCTTTTATATATGGTGTAGATAGCAAGAAGAATGCATTATTATTATTAATTGATGTGCAATTAAAAAAAGGTGAAGTGGGTTTTTTGTTACCCATTCTCAGGAGTGTTTCTTCTATATTACAGGTGAAAAAAGCTCTTGCAATGTGTTTTATTTTTGTGCCCTTGACCATTAGTTCTACATTCTCCTTCTTATAACCTAGAATGCTTTTCAGAGTGGTGTTTAATGATCTGCACTTGTAATTCTTTTGCTTGCTTAATTTACAGCTATCTTAGAATGTATGCCCACCATTAACAAAGAGTATTGCTATAAGATTCTGTTTATGCTGCTGTAAAAATTAGGAGAGGACAATCCACAAATCCACAAGCTTCCTTAGTACTTTGAAGTGTAATTTGTGGTTCCACATTAATCTTTCAACGCAGTTTTGATTCTCCTAACCAAGACACCTATGGGGAACTGAAAATTGTCAAGATGATATCTGAAAGCAATGAGGTTACAAGTATATTTTGCAGAATTGAAGCTATTCATGATTGTGTCATAAGAGGATGTAGTGGGCTAGACAGTTGCTCTATCACCCGACCCCACCTGGGAGGGGGAATCGGAAAAGGAAAGGAGACCCGTGGGTTGAAATAAAAACAGATTTAATAAAATAATAGTAACAATCTAATATTACCCCCAATGCTAATACAAGACACAAAGTTATACTGTGCTTCAGACAGCAGCCACGAGCTGAGTGCTTCCAGCAGCAAGGGCTGAGTGCCAGCACTGTGAGCACAACAGCTCCAGCGGCAATGTCAGCAAGCAGAGGAGCAGCCTTGGGCATGGGATGACTGACGAGTCAGATGGGTCCCTCTCAGGAAGGCAGCCGTAGTAGAAGCCCCCCCCAGAACCTCACAACTTCTCAATTTATAGTGAGGGTGATGTTTATAATATGGAATTCTTTGGTTGGCCAGCTTGGGTCAGTTGTCCTGGACTTTGCTGCCCCTGGCCCACTGCATCTGCGTGGCTCAAAACTACCCTCGACCTTGGTCACTACAGAAACCTGCACACCAGAGCATCTGTTTTCTCTTGTTCTCACAGAACTGGACACTGCAGTTTCTTAAAACTACAGTTTCTCTGAACAGGAAAGTGGTTTACCAGGACAGAGGAAAAATATTCATGGACTGCCATTATATTCTTATATATCAGCAATATCCTCTAAAACAAAAGTGAAACTTTGTTCTTGCCTATTCTGTCTTTGTAGGCTATGTCCACTGAGAGCCAGAGCATGGGCTCTGTTACTGTCCTGTGATTGTCCATATTGTTTAATTGGTAGCCAGCTTCTTGGTGCAGGTTTTGTCTCTATGACTAGTTCTGGTGCCAAGCAATGCCCAGATACAGTTCTCAGAATTAATGTGCGCTGGGAAATGTTTCTGGTAGGCACTGTGGATAACACTACTTTGGAGCAGAGGTGAGAAAGGGAGAAAAAAGCTTCCCCATTGACATGTAATGCACTGTGCTGCTTGCCCTTGGTGCTGGAGGGTGCTTCTGGGTCAGGTTATTTACAAGAGTGAAGCCCCACCATCTGCCCCATGTGGGAGTGCGTTGCAGCATCTGCTATACGTGTACATACACCCAGGGAGGTATTTGTCTCCTCTGCCACAGGCAGCTGTTCCTAGCCCAGTTTCCATAGGTGTGGTGGTGACTAATGCAGTGTGCTGCTGTTGGTTCTCTCCAAACGGTGGTTCAGAGTTAGTGCCACTGTCTCCACATTGTCTAAATGGAGACTTGATGCCACAATTCAGTTCAGACTCTAAAGCAGCACTGAGTGAGTATCTGGTAGCGTGCTATAAGCTTTGCTGTTTCTGAGGGCTGGATGCTTGATTGCAGGAGTGGGTAGCCTCTCCTGCCCCCTCTCTTAGAGTAATCTCCTTGTCTCTCTGTGTTTTTATCTTTTTAATGTTCTTAATTAAACCATCACCAAGTCTATATGGGGTCCTATGCATATAGGAAATGTGAAAATTTTACTTTTCCCTTAAGCTTTTGGTCTCCTTGTATAAACTTGTCCCATTTGGATGTTGGTTCATGCAAAGGACAAACCTATTCTTAATTACAAAGTTTTCATGGTTCTGTAATAACTTTGTGTGTCTGGGAGCAGGACTGCTTAATTTTTCTATTTTTTCTGTTTTTATAATGTCAGATCCTTCATGTCTGCATTGCTATTTTGACTGATGATATGCATCTGAATATTAGAAGAGAGGATAAAACTCTTCCAATGGAGTATCTTCTTTGGTGCCATCTTTTGTCATGTTGTTTAAGCAGTTATCATGACAAATTCAGATAGGCAGTACTCTACCATCTCTACCTTTCTCTTTCTAACTACTTTTTATTTCAGAACACTTGATAATATGTGGCTGGACAGCCAGGAATACGGGGTGGGGTTGTGACTTGAAGCAGTGATAAGTGTTTAATATAGAGTTGATCCAACCTCTCCAGGTGGAGTTGGTAAATATTGGAGGAACAGACATCGTTGATGGAAATCACAAGCTGACGCTGGGTCTTCTGTGGAGCATTATCTTGCACTGGCAGGTGAGATCTCTTCCTTTCCAGGAATCCTGCACATTGATCTGCTGGGATTCTTACAACCTTTCCAAGGTTTTGGTGGCGGAAAATTCTGCTTCTATTTTGGACTGGCGAATAAAGGCAGGCCAGTGTTTGGTTTCTGACCTCTGTCTGTTGGCTGCCTCTTGCAACACACATTCTTGTATGTGCTCAGTTATACCCAGTCTCTCAGTTTAGTTCCTGCTGATGTTAATTGCAGAGAGGCTTTTCAGGCTGAAGCATTTTTATATTCCTTCCTCAAGGCTTTTATGTGCTTCTGCTAGCAGGTGGGTTTTTACTGTCTTGGTAGCTGTGTTGGGCTTGCATCTTGTATTCTGCTCTGTAGGTTTGTTTCTCAGTCTCACAAATTGAATTGCTGCTGGTTTATCCAGGTACCTGGGAGGATCATTGAATTCACTTGAAGGGAATTTGATGGATGCTTATGCATAGTACCCAAACAGCAAACTACTTTTGTTGGCTGAGCAGATATCCTTCTCTTGCAAAAAACCTGTGCAAGCTGTATTTTTGGGGTTTGCTTACTTGGTGTAACTGCAGCAGAAGGCAGTGAGAAATATGATACTCCACACTTAGCGTAGGCAGCACTGATGATCATAACACACGAGTAATATGTCGTTGTTACGTGAAACATTACTCCTTCTTGTTACTCCTTCTTGTAATCAGTAGAGTGCAAAGATGTCCTGAAGACTGCTATTCCCAAATTTCATGTGAGGACTTAGTTTGTTTCATAGCTTTTTATGGGAAAGACCCTTTCACGATTTGAGAAAGTTTGATTCAAAGATTTCATAAGCAGGAAAAGTGGAGAACATGTCTTTAAGGTGTAGTTGCTGCTTTCTTGTAGGTGAAGGATGTAATGAAGAATATCATGTCAGACTTGCAGCAGACCAACAGTGAGAAGATCCTGCTGAGCTGGGTTCGGCAGTCCACGAGACCTTACAGTCAGGTCAACGTTTTGAACTTCACCACAAGCTGGGCAGATGGACTCGCCTTTAATGCTGTCATCCACAGACACAAGTAAGTAACAAACAGCTTATCTTAGACCTGGTGAAGTAAGGAGCTTTTCTCCCATGTCTTCAAGCTTGAGCATTTGACAGCTTCTAGCCCATTTCAGTGATTCATTGTTTTTTTGTTGTGGCAATAATAGCAGTGGAGGGAGTGCCAAAGCCTTACAAAGGATGGAACAAAGGCAGCAGTGTAGCTCTGTCAGTTCCTGCACACACATGCACACTTAGTAATTGAAGTGGATTTACATCCCACTTAGCATGCATTATACAGCAAATATGCTGGAGGGGTCTCTTCAGGGTGTAGTTGACCACTTCCTTCCCCTGTATTTCCTTCCTGCTGCCCTTCCTCCCTTGCAAATGGGAACGCTTCTTCAGTTGGAGTTTGCTGTATTATTTTAGTAGGAAGATACTGAAGTTTCAAAATGAGGATATAAGAAAGACAGACTCTGTAGCTTTTCTTAGTCTTTGAGTATATGTTGCTTGAAAGACAAGACAATGTATGCAGTTCTTTCAGGAGAACAGTTGAACAGTAGAATCAAAGGGTAATAGAATACTTCAGGTATCTGTTGCGTATTCATTAGTTTGTTCTTAGTTTGTACTTTGTAAGGGATAATGTTAAAGCTGCTTTTCACAGATGTCTTATGTTCTTTCTGATTTTTGGAGAGCTCTTTGGTAGCCTAGACGAATCCTCATTACCGACTCCAATGAAACTTAGGTACCAGTTTGTGTTTTTTTCTTTGAGATGTGCTGCTGAACAATTAATCCAGCATACTCTAAGTGAAGTCAGCTCATTGCTTTGCAAGGGGGCTGGCTGTTCTTAACCATAAATAACCATTTTAACATGGTAATGGTATCTAGAATTTAACCAAACCGCCTGGCCAGTAGGTATCCATCGTGACAAATGCTTTACAAACACCTAGAATATTCATAACCAGCAAACACAAAGTTTTTGCGAAAACTTAAGTTCACTTTGGGCCTGCTGCTCACTGCTCCTACGTGCCCATTTGGCCTGTGGTGACTGAAATAACAAGCTCTGGCACAGGCTCACTGGCTCCAGGACAGCTTTGCTGCGACACACCTTAGTGCCTTGTAGACCAGAGCTGGCTCCTCTTCTGCCTGCAGCATGCTGAGGGGTTGTTCTGCAAAGGCAGAGTGATACTAGCAAAGGTTTCTCTGGAGTTTATCAGAACTATTAGCAAGTCCCTTCTCTGGATGATGTGAGCTGTACTGGTGGGTTTCATACTGGTTTAATTGCCTGTAGCCGCATGGCTCTGCTGCTGAATGTGCGAAGCTTTGTGATGGAGAGAGTTCCATCTTTAGACACAAGTGAGAACTAGGTGACCTGGGGGAATCAGAAGGAGAGAGGTAGCAAAATTGGCTTCAGGCTGTTAGTTGTCCTTATATATTGCGGGTATGTGCTTGGGCCTTGCAGGATCTGAAGTCTGTGAGCTCTGCCACTGTTAAGTAGCAAAAGCACCTGCTGAAAACTTTGACTGAGTAACTGCTTTCCTCTGGCCTCCTAAAATTTCTGTTACCTGGCTCTGCTTGAGCCTTTTATTCCCTCTTTTTGACACAGCGTGTCAGAATTCAGCTTTGCTGTCCCTGGGCACCAGTCCTCTAGCCAGGGAAGCAGCATTTTTCTCACACTTCTGAGAAATCTTGAGCTGGGTTTAAATTTGGGTCAACCTTGAATGAGAAGCTTTAAAGGGCACTTGCAAGGAACAAGGGGATTTGGGCAGGTTGCAGAAGTGATACAACAACAAAGGTGTTTAGCTTACCCAGACAGTAATTCTTCCCTGCTTAGGGGGCATTTTCAATATTGCTTTTTTGATTTAGGTTGATATCATATGTAGATATCATATAATATCACTTAATGTGGGAGAATTCTTGTGGATCCTGTTAAGAGGTTTAGTAGCTTGCTTTTCTCTTTATGTATCTATCCACAATTGTTAGCAGTGCTACCTTTGGGCTAAAGTATCTTGTAACTTTGTAACACTTGCAATACTTAAAATTATATGAGCTAATAGGACATATAACATTTTACAGTGCTGGTCTTTTCAGTTTCTTAAAATTAGCTTAGTTCCTCTTTGAGTTGAATTCTGCTCATCAGCACAATTTTTTTGCTTATAATTAAATACCTAGATTGCATTTTATTGAAATTTTTGTTAGCATGGCAGTGTGCAGGTAGTGCATATGCAATCTGTTTTCCGAAGTAAGAGTGTCTGCTAAGGCTTTATGTGAATCTGTATGGTTACCCTTGTTGCTTCTTGCATGGAGCTACAGTATTCCACTAGTTTCTATAACTCCATCTTCCGTTCACTCCATCTTCCTTCTGGCTTTTTGCTTCTCAGACCCTGCTGGCTTGTGGCCTCCCTGTTTCACAAAGTGTAATGACTCAACAGATGTTAAAAGGATACTCTTAGGTCAATTTATAACTGAATTAAGTATTAAAAGATTTAAAGGCAAGCCTATCTCTTCCTCCCCAAGTCCTATAAAGCACAGAATCAATAGCAGTGTTTTAATGAGAAGCCACTATTACAGGGGAATGGGAAGTATTTTAATGGCTTTGTAGCTGTGCTGCTGCAGCCTTAGGCTGACTATGCTCTGTGGGTGTAGGTGCCGCTAGGAGGGGGCCTTGTGTGCTGACCCTGCTTCCTGCTCCGTGCTCTCCTCTTTCCCCTTGAGACCTGCTAGTATGTTTTGGGTGCACGGCTGGACTGGAAATTTGGGTTGGTTAATGCTAATGTGAGATGAAGGCTGCTGGCACTGTAGATTGGTCAGCTCCTTGGTCAGATTTGCATTGCGACTCTCGTGAGCGCTTGTGGTGGGGTGGATTTTTTGTAGGTGGGGGGGTTTTCTTTGGTGAGTTGAGTTTTGTGGGGTTTTTTTGTTTGTTTTTTAATGGGGAACAAAGGCTGTGGGGCAGGGTGAGCAAGCAGGGGTGGAGATCACTGCTGCTTCTGGCTGTGCTAGTCTGGGGTGGTCACTGAGCCACATCACAAGTTTAGAATGAAGCTCTCCAGGAACAGAGTGTCTCTTGATTCCCCAGCAGAGCTTGATGCAGAAAGCATGTAACAACAGTCATGCTGCAACAGAAACAGTTGAAGAAAACTGGTTCTGGATTAAACTTTAAACGGAGTTAGTTTATTTTCTTGTTAGTAGTATTTAATCTCCTGATGCCATGAATGACTGTGTATAGAATACATAGAATGGAAAGTGGATGCTGCTGTGGACATGCAGCCAGTTAATTGATTTGTGATTGCCAGATTCTCGCTAGTAAAAAGAGAGCACATTTTTGTATTTATGCATTTCTCTATATGCACTTGTGTTTATATTTTGTATGTATATATATATTACTTAGGTAGATACCTTCATATCCATAACTTCATGTTCTGCATGGCATGGAATTTTTTTTTCACATAAAATTTACTGCTTTTTTTTCCTGTTTTGTCTTTATTTTAGACCTGAGCTTTTCAGCTGGGATAAAGTTATAAAGATGTCCCCAGTTGAGAGACTGGAACATGCTTTCAGCATAGCCAAGAACCACTTGGGAATTGAGAAACTGTTGGATCCTGAAGGTGGGATACAGTTATTTTACTTGTCTAGAATCTATTTTGAGCAGTTTGAAAGAAATTTTTTCTATTGACATTTACTATGAATACAAATTCCAGCAGTTTTGTGCAGTGATATTTTGTTTCAAGCCCTTAAGCTTGTGTTTAAAAGAATGTACATTTTAGGATAAGAGTATGTCTTTGTGTGTGTATGCTTCAGCTACTTGAATGTTAAGGTTCAAATTGGCTTACCATTCAGAGTATACAGACAGTATACAGTATACTGGCCTTGTTTTATTTTAGATAGGAGTTCTACAGCAAGGGTCTACACTTTTCAGATGAAGTAGAGCATTATGTAGAACGGGATAGCTTTAAGAGCTCATGATCTTTTGTTCTTTATATATACACTGAGTAGCAGTAGCTGCCAGTGCTGTGAGTACTCACTGTGTGAAAATGCTTACCAGGAAACTTTTATGGCCCCCTGTTGCTCTGCTTTGAAGTGAGCCTCTGAAGATTCATTCTGTAAGACAAGCTCTCAAATTTTATAGACTGAAGCACCACCTTCTTTTAAAAAAAAAAAAAAAAGGAAAAGTGCTAACCAAGAAGTAAGTGACCCTGAGTTGATGAAACTCTTTTCCATATGAAAAGTGAGAAAATTAACTGACTAGTACTGGAAGTGGGGATAGAATCTAAGTGGAAGTGTTTGTTTATGTGGGATACTGTCCCTGAGCTGTATTTCTGCCTGGGAGATGTTCCAGGATAATTTTCCCCAAAGTTTTTATTCCTTAGTAACTTCAGGTTTTGGCTCTTACTTCAAAATCATCATGACTTTTAATGTGACTTCCCTTCCAAATGCAGAAAATTTTATTTTAGATTTTTTTCTCCTTCATACTGCTTTCAAAATGTGTCAAGTCTGGCCTTTTAACTTAAGGCTTGCTAAAGGCTACTTAACAGCAGAACCTGCAATTTACACTGTATGTGAAGTCTTAACTGTATTCTAAGTAGTGATTTAGAAAAGTAGCAGCTTAATTTATTTTTCTCCATGTTTTATCTCTTTGATGCAGATGTTGCTGTACAGCTTCCAGACAAAAAGTCTATTATTATGTATTTAACCTCTTTGTTTGAGGTCCTTCCTAAGCAAGTCACTATGGAAGACATCCGGGAGGTGGAGACCCTTCCAAGGAGATACAAGCAGGAATGTGAGGATGGAGAGTTTAACATGCAGCAGGTGTGTTTGTCATCAAAGTCTGCCTGCCTTTTCTGAAGTTGTAATTTTAACTGATTTTCAGGCTTGGCAGTTATTTCTGGAACATGCCTTCTGTCTTGGGCAATACAATTATGAAAATATGAAAATGATAGCATCTTCTTTGTGATTGACTTCAGTGGTTCTATCTTCCTTTTTCTTTTTTCCTGGTTCATGTGCAAAATCCTGTGTGTTAAGGTATATAAAATTTCATCTGTGTTATGCTTCTTTCTTTTGCTTCTCTTTCTCATTAGTCTTGGCAAGCTGAAGAGAATGGCTCAAAAATCTTTGACTGAATTTGCCACAGGACTTGTGGTGATGGTGGTTGTGATGGGTTTTTGTTTTGGCTAAATGAGCATTGGGTTAATGCTTTGTTAAATGTGCAAGATTGTCTTTTACTCAATGAGAAAGTTGTCTTTTCTATCCAGGTTCTTTATTTTAAAATGAAATTTCATTAGTGGTGACTGTGACACTTCTCATTAAAAATTTACAAAAAAATTACTTTTAAAATTTTATGAAGAATTAAAAGGGATCTTAGTTGTTCTCTTTTTAGTATCTTCTGTGCACTTTTAAGACATTGCTTTTCTCTTGGCTGCATAGGCTGCAGCACTTGAAGAGGAGCAGGACAGTTCTAGAGCAGAGACTCCCAGCACAGTGACAGAGGTGGATATGGACTTGGACAGCTACCAAGTTGCTCTGGAAGAAGTTCTTACATGGTTACTGTCAGCTGAGGATGCATTTCGGGAACAGGAGGAAATATCTGGTGATGTTGAGGAAGTCAAAGAGCAATTTTCCACCCATGAAGTAAGCCTCTTTTGAAAATTCGTTTGTCACATGTGTGTCTGGGAGCTGCATAACTTCCATTTCCTAGTCCTTATCCAAAACATGCCAATCTGTTTCTTTTGTCTTGCTTTTTCTAAAATAACGTGCCTTTTTTTTTTTTTTTTTAAGTAACAGCTTCTTGAAGGTGAAACAGATCTTTTTAAGATAACTTACAGGGCAACATGCTTTGGAACTTGAATGTATTTTTTTTTTAAATCTGCTTTCAGTGGCTGGCTCACTGGTGTCTGTAATACAAAGACCAAGTCTGATCCAGTCTGATTCATGCTTCTCTGCTGCCAACTACTAAAAAGCCTGGTCAGCCTTATGTCACTTGCTGTTAAATGAGGGCAATGCTGAAATTGATAATCATGTCAATTTAATTTAGGGGTCTCCCTGTCATGATTAGCATAGTTTATTTCAGAAACATGTGTTGTTGCTTCTACACTATTATGTTTGGTTCTGCTCCAACTCTGAATAAATGTTCTAATGTTGCTAAAAGTTTCAAATGTCATGTTAGATGTTTTGGTTTTCTCTTTTGTCAGCTTATTGTATACAACTGAATTTAAAATCTGAGTGCTGATCAATATGAAGAATTTTTTCCTTGTGCTACAGTTTTAAAGCCATGAACAAAAGGAAGAGATATTATAGATTTATAGAAAATATGTGAATTATTAATGTTAACTCTCATAATTCTATTTGCTTTCCTATGTACATTTCAGATCTTGTTATATGTTCTGTTGTCTATAGGTAAGTTTCTGTTTTATTTTCTTGGTGCATTTGTTCAAAGACTGTCTTCTTACACACAGCTTTTTCTCTGAGGTGGTCAGCTTTTTTTTTCTCCATTATCTCTGTTTTACTGGCTTCAGAATTTTTGTAGCTCAGAAAATCTTCTATCATGGAGAGGAACAGGTCTGCCATGCTTGTGTATTTGATGGTGCCAGGTCGTTCTGCAGCACTATTTCAAACAAGACAATCTATTAGGACAATTACAAATTCATAAGTTCTGTAGGAGCTCACAGATCATAGTGATGTGTCTGGTTGTACTGTTTCCAGGGTTTTATGATGGAACTGACTGCACACCAGAGCAGAGTGGGCAGTGTCCTGCAGGCTGGGAACCAACTGGTGGCCCAGGGAAATCTGTCTCCCGAAGAGGAGTTTGAGATCCAGGAGCAAATGCTGCTGCTGAACTCGCGCTGGGAGGAGCTGAGGGTGGAGAGCATGGACAGGCAGTCCCAGTAAGTCATGTCACACAACCTGTCCTAGAGCTGCAGGACTGATCTCTGCTGCTTACTGCAACTTGGAGGAGATTGTTTGCATCCACTTAAAGTTTTTTTTTCAGAAGTAACTATTTAGTTTGTGGCCTAAAATCCACCTTCTTCATACTTTGTAAGGTGAAACAAAGGAAATGAATATAACTGTTTTTTTTGGATTCTTAGGTAAAAGTCTTTTGTGACTTATGTTATGTAAATGTACCAGACTAAATATATAGTATCTACATGCAGTAGTTACATAAATGTGTTTTTAATATTGTTTCAGTAGTTTAAGTTCCTGAATAAAGCATACAGTAGACTTGGGTAGCTGTGTGTGTTTACACAACTAAAAAGCACTTAGAAGAATTTTTTCCTGCCTGTGGGTTGTCAAACTAAAAGCTGCACTTCAAGGGAGAAACTGTATTTTGTTGTCAGCTCTCAGGAGAGGCTCTATTAATGGCAAATCCCTACTGCAAGAAACATTCTCTGGTATAAATTGCACAATTCACTAACTTTGTTGGTTGAGAAATAAACAGGGATACTTAACTGTGTGTTTCTTAGTGCAATGGTGAAAATATTACTTGATAATAGTTAATTGGTTTAAGAATGGCTTTGCTTCTTTCCTATAGGAACTAGAACTTAGTCTCTTTCCTTGGGAAAAGAGTTTCTGAAAAAACTGCCTGTGCTTCCCCCTGCAGCCTGCATGACATGCTGATGCAGCTCCAGAAGCAGCAGCTGCAGCAGCTGTCCGACTGGCTGACGGTCACAGAAGAACGCATTCAGAAGATGGAATCTCAGGTCTTAGCAGAGGATTTGGAGTCCCTTCAAAAACAGCTGGAAGAACATAAAGTAAACCTTTTTGTCTGTTATGTAATACATACAGGAGAAGTATTTGGAAGATATATATGTTGGTGGGTTCCTTAGCTGAGAAACTGGATTGTGTCAGAAGTCATATATGGCTGTATGCTGAGGGGCTGCATTTGATGTTTGGAAAAGGATGATGATGGGATAGAAAGGGATTGGAAGTTTCTGGAAGTGCTTTCATAACTGAACACTTGAGCACTGAGGACTAGAGCAGAAACTGTGTTATCTTTGTTTCATGCGGGCAGTGAGACCTGTAGGGGAAATTGCATTACCTCTACTTTGTGCAGGAAATGAAGCCTCTCTGGGTAAATTGTAGGTGTGAGTGACAGTATGAAATGTACTGGGGACAAACTTGCCTTTAATGACTGGCAGGCTTGAGACTTGTAGATTAAAATAATGTGGGAGTTAAAACAATCAGGAAGGGCGTCCCAAGTCACTGATTCTAGTCCCTGCCATTACCCTGCTATAGCATCCTAAAGGGGTGCACAGACACTGCTCTCTGATGTGCACAAGGTCTTGGAAGTGGTTTGTGTCTCAATGGGAGTCCAGCCTTTCTAGCCTGCAGTGATTTTTTTGAAGCAGAAAGATGCTCTTTGATATTGTCGTGATTGCAGCTTTGGTTTTCATATTCAGTGATCAGACTGACCTTCTCCCCAGCATGGGACATACCTCACGGGGCAAGAACTGTGGAATATTTTTAGTCTGTGTAATTTCCTGTCTTGCATTTGCATTCTTTCCTTCATCTTTAAAGTCTGGGGAGTTTGAGGTGTGTTGTTCATGGAGTGGCTTAGGATAGTCTGTGATGAACAGTGATATTTACAGTACTATAAAGGCATATTGAACTTGCAGAGATATTATGGAGGTAGGCTTTAACCATGGAATCTGTTCCTCTAGACATTATATGAATATTTAGATCTGCATATTATTTCAAACTAAATGGGACTGTATGCTTTTTGCAGTTGTCAACTGTTGCATTTGGACACCATGATCAGTTCTAGAAATGTTGATGATTATGAGAATTATATTGTCAACTATTAAAGGGTGAATGTTCATAGTGATTTTTCCCTGTTTGGCATGCCCTATGCTACTTGCTTATTAACAATAATAGCATTTTATAGAAACACTTAAGCTGTCTTACCCATAACAGTATTCATATGGAAAGTCAATGCAGTTGTCATATGATTCTCCTAGTCAAGTATGGTGCATACAGGTTAAAGCACTCCTTCATATTTTTCAACATTTTAACAGAATGGTTTTGGGTTAATTTCTAGCAGTCTTTTGATTTCATTTATTTAAACTATGCAGTGATTTCAACTGGGTAAAATCTGTGCTGAACTGTTGAATCTGAAGTACTTGACCACAGCAGTGGTGGTAGTCACTGTGGACAAAATAGCAGATTAAGAGATGCATTCAAAGTTAGTAACATCTGATTTGTTCTTCTAGAGCCTGCAGAGTGACCTAGAGACAGAACAGGTGAAGGTGAACTCCCTAACACACATGGTCGTCATTGTTGATGAAAGCAGTGGGGAAAGTGCAACAGCTATTCTGGAGGAACAATTGCAGGTACAATGTTAGAGCCCTCTTTCTTTTTAACTGGAATAGCAGGCACTTAAAACTTTTGCATGTAATTGTTAGTCAGCATTTTTGTGTTTGAAGGCAATTTATCCTAGAAAGTAATTTAAAGTAATATTTTTATAGAAGCAATATTAATGTAAAGAATTATTAAACTTGCCCAGAGTGAAACCTGCAAAAGTGTTTTGATGACATTCAAGCTGAATTCCTGATGAGTCAAGCTGTTTGCATTCCCAGTGATTTAGGCATTTTTGTAGTGTATCCTTTTGCCATTTCATTAAAATGGGAATATGCACAGTCCAGCTCCTATTTCACATAAGTAATTTTCATTAGGAAGTTAAAATATAGCGGGAAAAATTTTTCAAGGCATGAGCAGAATTTATCTGGAAAATCCTGTGTAAAGTATTTTCCCGTATTTCTCAGAAGTTAGACTGTAACTTGAAGTATGGAGAGTGTGAAACAGAATTTGTTGAAACAGAATTCATGCTACTTTGTTCCTTTTGAAGTCAATCAAATAGCTCACTGACTTCAGCAAGAGCAGAGATAAGGCCATAGATGGATCCTCCTGAAAGTTTTAACCTCCAGCTTTGTGCAATACAATGGCGGTTACTGGCAATGAGGTAGCTATGATGTAGAAAGACAGTACTGTGAAGTAGAAATCATGCTTTTGAATATCTGATTTTTGAATTTCCTTGTGGGTCTCGTGAATGTTCACGAGTGTTTCATGCTTTTGTAGAGGCTTGGTGAGCGGTGGACAGCAGTTTGTCGTTGGACTGAGGAACGACGAGTCAAGTTGCAAGAAATTCAGCTTTTATGGCAGGAGCTGCTAGAAGAGCAGGTTAGTGGTTTTTCAGCTACTCAAAGTGACTGGTTCATTTGTGTGCGTGTGTGAAAAACAAAGCAAAAAAACCCCAAACCCCTTAGTAGGGTTTAACAGCTCTGAGAAAAAAGCCTTGAAAAACTAGATTTTGTGTTATTGCTCGGGCTCCTACTGTTTCTTGCGCTGCACAACTACTCTACTTCTCAAGAGAAGTATTTTTCGAAGTTTAAGTAAGTTTATAACTCACTATAGAGGAATCTCCAAGGTAGATTGCACAATGACCAAGAAGTGGGTATATCCATAATAGCAAAATGACAATGTATCATTAAGTATTTGGTGGTTTGGTAATTACAGAAATTTTCCTAATTAAGGTATATGTACTTCCAAGATAGATACATGTACATGATTTTGTAATCAACTGATCAATAAGTACTGTTTTCAAAATCAGTAGCAGAAAACATTTGGTCGATATAGTGAAGCATACAACTTGTCTCATTTTGCTGAGTTTAGGCAAACAGTTGAATTGTCAAGAAGATGGCATTGTGAGTTTTGTCTTGCTTTGGTTTCACACATTTTACATATATATTAAATTCACAAATTAACTGATGGTATAGAAATTCACAAATTAACTGATGGTATAGAAATATGGTAACACAAATACACGTGTTAGGTTTGCATAACCAGTGCCAGAGCTTGTTTTGTGTCTCAGCTTAAAATATTTGATGGCTTCTCCTTTGAAGGTCTTACTTAAATTGTTTTGTTTTCTAAAATGATTGTATTTATCGCTGTGAGCTATTGTTTAAACTCTGCAGTACGCCCAGATTGTTTAGACATTTGAAACAAGTAGAACAGTGCTGATGTAGCCGTTGCTATCAGTTATAGCCTGGTTTCTTTGACAGGGATGTTTTGTCTGCATTTTCGGGGTTTCATGTGTTTCTCTTTGACCCCTTCAATATCTATTTTCAGTATACTGATAAGCTGAACTTGCAGCTCATGTATTATGTTGTTACCTTGTTGTTAATAGGGACTCAAGGTTCAAATTCTGGTTTATCCAATGCCAAGTATATATTTATATGTATTTCTTTTAAAATACTGTGTGTATGTGTACGTACATATAGAAAATTGTATGCTAACATTTTCTGACAACTCATGGACAAGATAAGTCCAAGCTGAAAAATAAAGATTCCTCAAAAAATCCTTACTCTGCATGTCAAGGTACAGATTTCAAGTGCTTGATGATCCCAGTGAATGTATTTTCTGTCCTCTTCTACCCTTATAATTGGCTGGATAGCACTCATTGGCTATTACAATACTGTTTAAAGTGCCATAGAATCATAGAATAGTTGGGATTGGAAGGGGCCTTTAAAAGCTCATCAAGTCCAGCCCCCGCTGCAATGAGCAGGGATGTCTTCAACTAGATAAGGTTTCTCAGAGCCCCGTCCAACCTGACCTTGAATGTTTCCAGGGATGGGGCATCTACCACCTCTTTGGGCAACCTGTTCCAGTGTTGCACCACCCCCATTGCAAAAAAATTCTTCCTTATCTCTAGTCTGAATCTACCCTCTTTTAGTTTAAAGCCCTTACCCTTCCTGTTGCAACTGGCCCTGCTAAGAAGCTCGTCCCCATCCTTCTTATAAGCCCCTTTTAAGTGTTGAAAGGCCACTCACTATATGATCTTCCTGGAGCCTTCTCTTCTTCAGGCTGAACAACCCCAGTGCTCTCAGCCTTTCCTCTTAGGAGACATGTTCAATCCCTCTGATCATTTTTGTCATCTTCTGTTGGAGTTGCTTTGCTTTCAGCTTTTTTTAATTTGTATGTATTTATGTTGCTCTGTAAAAGTAAAAAAAAATTAGGTTGTGTTTATTTAATGTAGAAAGTGAGATAGTGAGTAATGAGGAAGCAGTTTATTTTACATGTTTTAGATCAGCCTATGTTTGCATTCATTGTCCAACTCCAAACAATGTGTTTATTACTAACAGGTTTGAATTGCAGTTCTCTGTCCTCAAGAATTATCAAGTGATTTACAAAAATTACAATTTGAAACTAATTAAAAATTTCAATACAAACACTTTGTTAACACAAAAGTAACAAAAGCATTTAGGTACTATCATTTTTCCATTTTTGCTCAACCAGATGGAGAGATGAGCAACAGCTATGCATCAGCCTTTTTGTGCCTGCCTAGAAAATTTTTGGAAACCACATTGCCAAGTCAACACAATTCTTACCACTCAGGAAACATGTTCCTCAATCAGTGCCAGATATTTCTTAGCACTGTGATAATTATGTTTCAGTTTTCTAGGGAGAATTATCTTTGACTGCTGATTTAGCAGAAATTAATTGAATACATTGAAGGGTTTTTAAGCTCCTCTTACACATAAAATATGCTGGCTGGGATGCCAGCATGATTTTTCCAGAGAGTGTGTGCTGTTAGTATTATTTCTCAGACTTATGGCATCTCCACCATCATCGTATTTGCTGTCTGTACATTTTGTGTATTGGTTTACACTGACAATGTAAACTGCCTTCACCCTTTAGCCCAAAAGTTGCTATAGTCAGTTCTTGGACAATGCTAAAAATATACAGTTAGAGTCCCCATCCTTGGGGTGGTTGTAAAGGACAAGGTGTGCTGTTCAAAGGACAAAAAGGTCTGACTTGCTGTACAATTTCATTTTATTTTTAAACACAGAGGAGGAGCAGTGTGCCAGTGGGAATGCAACTGAGCTTGATAGAGAGCTGAATGTTGAAGTCTATGGAGATGGCTGTGCAGCAGCAGCAATATAAAATTTGCAACATAGTATAAAATGTATAAAATCCTTCTTGATCACAGAATCGTTATGGCTGGAAGAGACCTTTAAGATCATCCAGTCCAACTGTCTACCCAGCACCACCTGAATAACCCCTAAAACACTAAACCACATCACTCAGTGTCTCATCCAGGTGCTTCTTGAATACCTCCAGGGACAGCGACTCCACCATCTCCCTAGGCAACTTGTTCCAGTTACTCTAGGGTTTCCGTAGGAGGTCTGTGTGACTGAAGAGAAGTGGGACCCAGGACAGATTTCCTAGAAAAGTGGAAAATGTTCAAGACCCTTGAGTTGGTACTGTCCAGAACAGACCATTCCAGCTTTCAGCAGTTAGTGAGACAGTATCTGCTGAATTTTTCAGTTGGAAGTAGGTACAGTAAGCAAGCAGGTGACTAATTAATATCTGAGTCTTTGACCGACTGCCTGGACTAAGACCTCTGAATTATCAATGGTGTTGCTTCTGTGAGAAAATGTTTGTAACAACTGGTTTTGAATCACAGAGGAAGAATGATGGAGAATGAAAGAAAACCATTTGGATACATTTGATATAATTGACAAGTCCTACATCTGCTTTATGGTGGATATCTGGTTGCTATAAATAACTTTGAAGGGGTGCATCTGATATATAAAGAAATGGTTTTGTTGAAATTTGTTTTGCTGGAAAGTATTGCTTAGTTCTCTGATCTGATATTTTTTTCCCCTTTTATGTACTGCTTTTATTAATGCCAAGTGAAATTCCTGCATATAAAAGACTGCATAACTGTGCTTTGAATGCAAAGATCTTAAAGAAGGAATTGTCAATAGCTCTTTGACAAACTTGGTATTTTTTTGTGCTATTTTTCTTATAATCTGCAGTGCTTATTGAAAGCTTGGTTAACTGAGAAAGAAGAGGCTTTGAGTAAGGTCCAGACCAGCAACTTCAAAGATCAAGCAGACCTCAGTGTGAATGTTCGAAAACTAGCAGTAAGTATCGCTATCCTGCTCTATCCTGTCATCTCTCATAGACTAAAAAAATGGCAAATCACCAGTTTTACCCAAGTAGGAGGTGGAAATGCATAATACTTTGGAAGCCAGGGCAATATTCTCTCCTTGTCAGATTCCTTCACTTGAATTTATAAAATGTGTGCAACTTACTCTGTGGCCATTACAGGTTGGTGTGCCAAACTTTGAAACAGCTATCCTGGGTTTTTGACAGGGTTTGGAGTTCATTGCAGACCATCAGTCAGTAGTACTTTCCAAAATGTGGGTTTGATTTGTGTTTTGTTTTCTTTTATTATTTTTTTTTTATTTTTCTTTATTTTTTTTAATACATTTGGAGCAACTTGTACCTGAACTAACCATTTGTAACTGTTACTCAAGAGATACTGCTGACTGCTTTAGGAGCTATTTCAATGATGTGCTCTTTTAAGAGTGTTTGTTAATGCCTAGAGAAATGGTTTGAAATATATGATGCATCTGGCTCAGGTTCCCTTCCCTTCTCCCCCAGGGAATTAAAAGCTAAGGGATGGCAGAATCCTTGATGTGGTCTTTCAATGTTTTCTTTGAACTTCAGATTTTGAAAGAGGACATGGGTATGAAACGGCAAACACTAGACCAGCTGAATGAGCTGGGTCAGGATGTGGCCCAGATCCTTGGGAATGGCAGAGCATCCAGTAAAATTGATCAGGATCAAGAAGAGCTGACTCAGAGGTGGGACAGTTTGGTTCAGAAGCTAGAGGATTACTCTAACCAGGTATTTCACAAAGCTTTATTACTTTTTAGCTGTTTAGATGTCTGTATGTATGCAAGCCTCATTGGTACGGTCAGCAAAATTGCCCAGGCGAGTTCTTGTCATCAGGCTAGAGAGGTAGGTGAGTGTTCTTTCATGTGGGGCTGACTTTATATGCTGACAAAGCTGTCTGCATTTTTTGGTCTTTAAAACCCCACGTTGCTAACCTGACTAGTACTATTGCTCCTTTCTCACACAGATTAAGCTTCATTTTTCTGATGAGTAAAGCAGGCTTGCCATGTATTATCAATCAATGCAAATGCTTTTAAACACTAAGAGTGCTGGGACTGGATTAAAATCTGATACTAAAAGAAAACAAAGACAAAACACAAAACCCAGAATAGATAAATAAATGGGAGTCATACAAGCATTTATGCTCTGTGAGTATGATTTCTCATCTGTTGAAAATAGAGTAGTTGTTTGCTTAATATGTAATGATGATAGCCAAGCTGGATTATTAAATGTTTATTTTAGTATTTTGAATGCTTGGTAATGTTTTTATTTAGACAGAACTCCCATTGGCTTCTGTGATAATTTTGTTTGACAGTTTTATGACTCATATGTCCCTTTTTTGTCATATTAAAATGTTCCTATGGTGAAGGCTGTGGCACTGATTCAGGATCCATTTAGTGTATAGTGAACGAGTTGTGCAGCCTGAGTAGGGGTCCATTTCAGTCATGTGGCTTTAATTTGTTCTTGTGTTTGAGTTAAAGCACTGGAGAGTGCCAAATCCTTTCACTCCCCCTAAATATCAAGCATATACTTAGAATTTACAGGTTGGTTCCCATGGGACTTACTTTATAACCCATTAAAGGATGTGGGAGGTTTCTGTTGACTTGAATGAGTTTTTAGGTCAAATCCATTGTGTACCAGCTCTTTGAGATCTAGGCTTGGATTTATGGGGTATGAGTATAAAATATAGAATTGTGTGTTAATAAACGCAAAGGACCCCTTGGTTCTTTCAGTGAATTGAGCAATTGTGAAAGAAAATAGAAATAGTGCTTGTTTTGTTGATTTAAGTTCACTTGGACTGGCCTGAAGTTCTAGTTGAACTGAGAATTTTGATGTGTGGTTTGCATCTGTAAAATGAGACTAATAAAGTTTTTCTCTGGAGTGCATCTATGATGAAGGTCCTTCTTGATGACTAGGTGTGGTTATTTGTAGGATTGAATGAATAGACTTCTATGACTGAATAAAAGGAACAAAGCAATTCAGTTTGTGTTAGAAATGGCATTTAACCCTTTTGCTAAACTATTTTGTATAGGTAACTCAAGCTGTAGGAAGTGTAGGGATGTCACAAGTTTCACAGAAGACTGCTGCAGAAACAACACTGTTGAAGGAACAGGTAGTGCTTAAACAATCCAGACAGGAGTTGCCCCCACCGCCACCCCCAAAGAAAAGGCAAATCCCAGGGGACAGTGAAGCAAAGAAAAAGTAAGTACATATCACTACTGTTTTTCCTTGCTCACTAGATACTATATAGACTCACATCTCTTGATCTGAGCTTTTGCTTCTTCTTTTCTGCAAGTGAGGAATACTTAGGTTGTGTTTGTGAGGCTGAGTTTTGGGAATGGGAAGAAAATGTTATGTACAGCCTTGTTTTCAGAGCAACAGAAAGCCTGCAGCATCCATTAATTTCAAAGGGAAATTGGAGTGTTTTGTTTCTCAAAAAACCAGGTCTTCAGTCCTTTTGTACATGAGTTCCTTTGCTGAAAGATAGAATTAATGATAGTTACTTTCTTTTGGAAAAGCATCTTCTCATCTTTGGTTAAAAGTTATCGTGAAAGTGCCATGTATTTTAATGTATTTATTATTTATTTCTAATCTCCATAAAATATGTGGGAGAAATGGGAGAAACTGCACAAAAATAGCTCAGACTTATTCCATCTGCTTGGTATTTAGTACAGTGGTGTTTCCTTTTACAGGTGTATCTGGAGTGACTGACTGATTTGCATGCACAGAATAATAGAATGGTTTGGGTTGGAAGGGGCAATAAAGATCATCCAGTTCCAACCCCCCTGCCATGGGCAGGGACACCTCCCACTAGACCAGATCGGGGCGGGCACCCACAGCTTCTCTGGGCAACCTGTGCCAGTGTCTCACCACCCTCTTAAGGAAGAATTTCTTCCTAATATCTAATCTAAATATACCCTCTTGCAGTTTGTCACCGTTACCTCTCATCCTATTACTATAGTCCCTGACAGAATTCCTTTCCAGCTTCCCTGTAGGCTCCCTTCAGGTACTTGAAGGCTGCTATAAGGTCTTCCCAGAACTTTCTCTTCTCCAGGCTAAACAGTATTTAATAATGTGTGTTGCCATGCCTTTATTAAATAGTGTACCTAAAACTAAAGAATTGTTTCAAGATAAATTAAGAAAGTAAATTTTGTATACTCAGTTTTGCTTTTTGTGCTTGCCTGAGAAAATGAGCATTTTTTTGAGGTGTCACTTGTTTAAACCTTTGGTAGGTCATTCAGGTAGAGAATAGGGGGCTGCATCAAGAGCAGGGAGTTGCTGTGCTAGGTGATGTGTGCTCACACAGTGAGGAAGAGTTGTTCTCTTCATTTTTCTGGAGGAGGAATGGAAGTTTGAAGGGGTGAGGAGCCTGCCCAAACCCTTCTAAGGACTTCGGTCAGTTCATCCAAGCCCTGGTGGGGGTGGTGTGTGCATGTGGGTGTCTCAGGGCAGTAATGCAGTTGGCCCATCTATCCCTTCTCTCTGGTGTCTCACGAGTTGTAGAAACTGTTTTAGACTTTGAAAGCAAAAGTGATTTGTTCTGTTATCATTTTTTTCCTGGAGTTCAAACTGTTTTAAGGACAGTGTCAGTTAAAGCAGGTTGAATTTTCTGATGCTTTTGCCCGATCCCAGTTATTTATGTTTAAATCAGCAAATGCCAGTAACTAGAATTTTGCAGATTTTTCCCATGAAAACTTTGAGGGACTAACAGTGACTTCTCCATTTGTTGGTAGGCTGCTATTCCATGTTGGGATTTACACTGTGTTAAGCAGTATAATTGTAATACAGCCTGACTTGTGGTCTGTATAGTATATGTGTCCTTCTCTCAAATTTTGTACAGTATTGGTTAATTTGGAAGCTGTGGTTTATTTTGTTTGTTTTATTTTTTGGTGGTGGTGAGTTTAAGCTAATAGGTTTTAGGCATAGGAAAGTTATGTTAGTATAGACATGTCCAACTGTAGGCAAAAATATTATTCTATAAGCTAATCTCTAGTCAGGTAAGCGTTCAAAAAGGTTTGTCATCTGTCACTGCCATGGGTACTTAAGCTGCTAGCTTTATCTTCAGACTAAATAGTGTTGCAGGCTTTTACGATATCCAGAATTGTAATTATTATTTGTCTCATTCCTGAGGTTTAGCTTATTACTTTCAAAATACTTAGCATTGAGAGATATCTTTTGTGACGTATTAAAGAAACAGTAATAGTTTGCATGAAGATGTATATAAAAAAATTAAGAAATAAATTGCACCAGGCATTCTCAATTTGTTTCCAAAGGCTAATACTCCGGACATAATTTTTCCTATGGTTTTTGAAAGTCTGTCTCTGTTCTATTGCCTGTGACTAGTAATAAAAGAAACAAGAATCTTGTGTGCAGCCTTGCTGTTTTGGCATTGAGTAATGTGCTGAACTTCAAGACTTCTGATTTTTAAGACAGAGTGACTGAATAGGGAAAAATAAAAAAAAATCATCTCACTTTTTAAACCAGGTTTGATGCTGAAAGTACTGAGCTCTTGAACTGGATTTCAAAATCAAAATCTGCCATTCAGGCCGCAGACATCAAAGAGTACAAGAAGATAAGAGAGACTTCAAACATGAAAGAGAAGTTGAAGGTAAAATGGGGAGATAGTGTTCCAGTGAACAGTATATTTTGTCTCTAAGCTCCTGTCAGCTTGACGTGTGGGCTGATCTACATGCTTTGTGGGGATTAGATCCTTTAGTTAAATTGTTTCAGAACTGGACACACATGGAGATCTCTGACCAGCTGGACACAAATTTTTGCTGGTGTTGGGTCGCACAATCCACAGGAGACTTTAGAAACATATATTACTGATGTTTCCTTTGGAGTTCTGTTAGATGTCTGTTTTCAGGATTAGAATCTTTTCCACTAAGCAGCATATTTTGGCTCCATGTTTCACAGTTGGAGGTGGACTTGATTGACACCACTTTTATAATTTTGATAGAGATGGGCCAGTGAACTGCTCAGAGACTCCTTGAATCATGCTGTGACATTCTTCACACCCTGTGTACCACTCGGGATCCGAAGTGGTCCATTGTTATAATGTTTGGACACAATGTTTGCTCTATTAATTTTGGAGATAAACTGATAGTTTCAGCTTATGTATGGTATTACTGACCTGCAAAATGGAATACAGAATTTTACAGGATCCTATGGGAGCCGTCGAATAACCATTTTCTTTCTTCCGGTTCAGGAATGTGTTCTTTTTTTTTTTGATCCTTGAGCATGCTTTGTTAACAAAGGCTTACTGGAGCTTTAGCAGGACCTTCTAGATTTGATTCTTTTGAAATCAAAGACAATACTTAAAAATATCTATAAGGAGACTGCTTGGTGCTCTAGTGCAAAATAGTGCCAGTAGGAATGTTTGGAATGGCAGTACTGTTGGAAGTAAAAACCAAAACAACCCTCGCAATAGTTTGTTTATAGAACTGTATGAATGTTTGTAGCCCTTTATTAAATAGGCTCCAAGATGAACACAGCTTCTCATGAGCAGCACTGTTTTTAAATGATTGGGCTGTAAAGTGGGTAGGACGGTGTTTATTCTTCTCAGTTGTGCAAATAAATGCATGCTGCTTCTCAATTTGCTATAGCAAGTCTAAACCAGAGTAATGACCCTGGACATTACTTTTGAAAAATATTTTAATTTGGAGATTCTTTGTTGGAATCTCAGAGGATATTGAAGCTGTGTCCTTGTTACCAAGAAACTCATCTTTCCTCTGTGGATGTATTCTACTTCTTTGCTCACGCAGGAACATTCACCAATATGTATGTCTTGAGGAAGGAACTTGTTCCTCTAAAAATCTTGGTAGTCACGTAGGATTTCCCTCACCATTTCTTTATGGAGGAGACTGAAGCACTAGAGCTTATGAGAGTGAATTACTAGTGGACTATCATTCTTGCTAGCTGGATTTCTAGTGAACAGGTGGCTGTTCTTATCGGCTGGAAATCTCAGTAGAGACTGTAGAGGTGCATGGACTACTTAAAGTCTTTTCTCTACTGGTTCACATTAAGTATTTACAAATTTTGATCACAAGTAACTTATTTTAGCTGGTGTCCCAATATCTGATTTCACATAGCAGGATTGTCAACCCTTCTAACAGTATTTTATTCCTGGTGTTGTACTTGTCTCTTGCTTGCTTGGTGCTTGGGGGAGCTAACTCCCTTTGCATTTGTTTTCCGAACAAACAGAATTAACATGTGTGTTAGAAGGTTCTGTATCCAAGAAAACTGGAATGTGTTTTGGGTAGTAGTGGGAAAGTGTGTTATCTGGGGGGGCAGTGGGAGAAGGAGGTCAAGAAAAATTCCCTGTTCTAAAAGTGTATTCTTTTGGGGTTCACTTTGTAGGTGATTGAAAAAGAAAGGGTTGAAAAAAGCCAAAAGTTAGATGAACTGAAACGAAGTGGACATATGCTTTTGGATCAAATGGGAAAAGGTAAGAGACTTGAAAGCTTTTCTGTTTTGTGATTTAGTCAAATGAATTGCTGGGAAATAATGCTGAAATATACTACCTTCAGTTAAGTATCACAATATATTCCTTCTCTTTCATGCCATTTTCTTTCCAGCAGAGACACTGGTCATTGTTACTATTGCTAGTTATTGATATGCGTTTTGTTTCTATTGAAGCTTATAGGAAAGCAATAGCAATATTCTTTGTTAAATGTGTGTGTGTTCACTTGCAACCTTTTAAGGGTTATTTGTATTGAAATAGAAATAAATTCTTAAAATAGCAGTAACATGCTTTTGGGGAAAGGAGTTGGTTAAATTTTAAATTGTGTGGAGATTAAGTATAAAATGAAAAATATAACTTCAATAAGGAAGTGGAAATTTTCAAACCAAATTTAGGCCTGATGAATGTGTGTGTATCTCTTTCTATCTGCAGTTTTCTCTATTTCTGTAAAAACTGTCAGTATGTTTTGATGATAGTCAGAATTTATGGTTCAAAGGCAAGAGAGAAGCCTTCATGCTTGAGAAAATGATTGATTGTCAATTAAAATACTTATCCCTGGGAACTTATAATTAACATGAGTGAAAGTCAAATATTTAAGCCTTGCCAAAATCTTGTTTCATAATCTAACAAAACTATCAGTGAAATGTGACTTTCCCCATAACAGAGCTGTTCATATCATCCATCCAGAGACAGTCTTTTTTAAATATGCTATGCACTTAGCTTCTGTTGAAGTTGCTGTGAGTGGTGGCATTCTGAGAAGTGAAAGGATGGCATCACAGTCCTGCATACTGAGAGCATCCCTTTTGGAAAATGCTGATTTCCACTGAATTTCCCAACTGTCATATTTTTTTCCCCTCCTTGCCTACTGCAGCAGAAGCTCTTTACAGTGGGTGCGATTGTCCTGAAGCTGATGGCTGGAAGCCACTGATTTGACTTGGAGTTTGTGTTATAAAAATTTGTAGCTGTTCTTTGTCTTCAAACCTGGACAGAGATCCTCCCCT
>VZRW01000585.1:109556-161793 GCA_013398125.1 Aegotheles bennettii | reverse complement strand
CAGGGAACTGCTTGAGAGAGTCCAGCGCAGAGCCACTAAGATGATTAAGGGAGTGGAACATCTCCCTTATGAGGAAAGGCTGAGGGAGCTGGGTCTCTTTAGCTTGGAGAAAAGGAGGCTGAGGGGTGACCTCATCCATGTTTACAAATATGTAAAGGGTGAGTGTCAGGACGATGGAGCCAAGCTTTTTACAGTGACGTCCAATGATAGGACAAGGGGCAATGGATGCAAACTGGAGCATAGGAGGTTCCATGTGAATATCAGGAGAAACTTTTTCACTGTGCGAGTGACGGAGCACTGGAACAGGCTGCCCAGAGAGGTTGTGGAGTCTCCTTCACTGGAGACATTCAAACCCCGCCTGGATGCGTTCCTGTGTGATGTACTGTAGGTGACCCTGCTCTGGCAGGGGGGTTGGACTAGATGATCTCTCGAGGTCCCTTCCAACCCCTAGGATTCTGTGATTCTGTGAAATGTGTTATTTTACTTAAATCTGCATATCAACATCTAGACGCAAATCAGGATGGTGAAGAGAGTCGTGCTGCTAAAGAGTCAGCTCATTGTAAATTCGGAAGTTGTCAAAAGAAAAGAATGAAAGTGGAGTATCCCAACTCTTCATTTTACTATTAATGTAGGAATAAAAAGCTGAAGCACTTATTACTAAGTACAATTTTATGGATAGTGGACTTGGAGTCAAAGCATTTTGCATGTTAATGCAAATGTGCACCTGTGTCTGAAGAGAGGAAATGTTAAGTGCCTGTTAATCATAATGTATTGCAGATAATATAACAATATATAATCTTTTTAGAGGGACTTTCTACAGTGGATATAAAAACAGTGATGGAGAAAATATTGTCAGAGTGGAAAGATGTGGTTCAACATTTGGAAGAAGTGGCCAGAAAGATAAAGTACCAGGAAGATATAAATGCTTATTTTAAGGAAATGAGTGTGCTTGAGAAGACTGTCATTGAGAAGGATGGCTGGCTTAAAAATGATGCTTCTTCAGCATCTCAGCCCTCAGCAGTCCTGAAAGACTTATGTCAGGTAAGTCTGGCAAAACTCTTTAATTTTAATTGAAAGCTGCTAGGAGCACAGAATATCTTGGAGGAGCTTAGCCTAGTCAGTAAGGTAACTCGAAATTTCTGAGGCATCCGGGGCAATCAATTTGTCTGGAAGATTTTGGTACCTGTTTCACAGGAGTACTTTGATGCTGTTGCCCTAATAATGTGGAGGAGCTGTGCTGCAGCAGCTTACTAAAAATCCATGTGTTAACAAGGCAAGTGTGAGATTTGGTTTTGTTTTTAATCTTTCACAGCGGGAGTTAACGCATCTTGTAAGCCTGAGTCCACAGTTGGAACACCTGAAAGCCACCTGCAAGACACTCACCTCTCAGCCCATGCCTCCAAACTTCATTCAGGAGAGCTTAAATCGTTTTCTCGATCACTTTAAGTTGACTTGTCAGAAACTAGAGGAATGTCACCAGCAGCTGAAGAAAGGTAAACATATATATATTTTGTTTAACATAAGCTCTCCTGGTACTTGTGTTCTGTTTTATTTGTTGCTTTGAGTTGATTGAAAATTCACTGAGCTCTGGTAGAGTTTTCCTGCTGGTTCTGGGAGACTTTGGGTAAGGCTGACAAATTAATCACCAGAAAGAATATTTGTTATGACCACCGCTGTGCACACTACGAAATACGTTGTTCCATGGCATCAAAAGTGACTATGAAAGGATGCAACTTTACTGAAACTACTTTTAAGGAACTAGCAAAACATATTTAAGGTGAATAATATAGTCTGAAAAGCTGTGTGTCTCTGGCACTTAAGGAAATAATAATGCTAGAAATGAAAAATGAAAGATTAAGACAACCTTGTAAAATTGAAGTGTGGATGTGAAACTTATTCTTTTTTGTAGCTTTGAGCATATTAGTCATACATAATTCCTTTTGGAAACTTCATCTTTGAAGTGATTTGGAATCTGGCTTGCTTTTCAGGCACTTTCTGCTTGGTTTCTTGTTGCATTAGAAACTTCATTATGAGCATTCAAACCAGTCATGCTGGCTTCTAAAGGATTTTAAATGTAGTGTATAAAACATGTAACTCTACTAATATTTTACAGCTGAATAGCAGGAGTACAGACCAGTAAGGAGATTTTTTTCCTTAGTTTTCATTTTGTTTCTGAGGAATTCAAGGAAGCGTTTGCTAATGTCCCCAAATGGAAGAACATTAACATTCTATTGTGTGTGTCATAAATATAGACTCAATTACTAAATTGTTAGGCCATCTATATAGTATTGCACAAGGCCTGCATACTTTGATTATATCCATGCATAAAACTGTATGAATAACATATCTGTCTGCCATGCTCAAATTACAGGGAATGCTTTCATTCTTACTGTGAGGAATGATTATCTTATGACTGTTCTAAGTACTTTTGAATAATTTTATTGGTATTGTGTATTTTCATAATTATTACATTATATGACAGAAATACTTACTTTTTCAAGCCACACATGTGTCGTTATAAGTATATTTGAACCAGTTATTTTTGGTAAAACCATCTTACATATTGCAATATGTTAAATTTGTATTTGTGTGTTTTTTGAATGATAATTTCTCTGCAGATTGTGTATTGCTAAAGAATACAAGGAAATGTCAATTCAGGGTTTCATCAGCAACTGGTAATGGCACTTGAGCACTTGTGAACCTTGGCAGACTTTAACTGACAGAAGTCCAGGTCCTTTCATGGTTCTTTGAGCCTCTGAAAATTCCCTCATGGAATGCTACTCAGCCCCATTTCTACAGGCATTTTTATAGGGAATTGTGACTTATTTTTTTGTCAATGGGAGGCTATTTTAACTATTTTCTTCTCCTACAACAAATGCTGAAGTCTAGTGACAGTGCACGTATTTGCTTGTTACTGAATTCTGTTTTTTTCCCCTTCCATTTAAATTGATCCTGACTTTTGAGAAAAGGAAGCTATATAACTCACATTCTCTCTAGAAGCATTGACTCATTCCTTAGTTATAAATGGTGTGACAGTTCTGACAGTAAGCTGTTGAAAAGCTACCTGAGTCAGAACAAGGCTTAGATTAATTTTCACTTGTGGCAGTAATGAAATTGCTTAGGAATCCAAGGCCAGAGAATGTGCATACCACGGTACAAGTCTTACAGCTGAAATCCTGTTCACTGCAGTCTCCTAAATCTGACATTTCCATTCTGAAATGCCAGACTGAGGTGCTGCCTCCTGCCTGGGATTCCACAGAGGGCTGGCTTGAACAAAATCTGAGATACAGTCAAAGATTGCAAGCAGATACTCAATCCAAGCTTTAATTCTCCTTTCAGTCTTTCCAGATAGTTGTCTCTGTTCTGGCAACAGGCTGAAAGCTGCTGTTTTTATGTATTTATGTGTGTGTGTATATAAAAATGAAAAAACCCCAAACCCTACTACTACACTAATATGTATTTTATGTATGTGTGTTTATATATAAAAATACTAGCTTATATGGTTATTGTATGTAGTGTGTATGCTTAACTTATATATAAATATATGGCTATTATATATGCTATACTTTATATTATATATGTGTGTTTGTGTATAAATAGCAAAAATAAACTTTTTAAAATAAAAAATACTAAACTGTGGGGATTTAGGCATGCAAAAGCTCAAGTAGTATTGATTCTACCACCCCACCCACTGAGAGATTTAGGTGCTTAGGTGTATAAGAAAACCCTAAAAATTGGATTGAGTTTTTAACTTTTTGTTTTAGGGTGTGCGTGTGTCATTGTATATTTCTTATTACAATAATAATAATAATATAACATAATGCATAATTATTATTAAAATATATATATACATATATATATATGAATATTTTTTAAAAAGAAAAAGCCTTGCCATCATCAGTAGAGCTTTTTAGCTCTTGGAAGGTCTCAGCAGGATTCAACATATGTCTCACATGATTTCTTGTTTCTAAATTATTATGGTAACTTTGATTATGTTCACATCTCTAATAACTAGGGTCTCGTGCGTATTTCCTTACTTTGTAGCTTGTTCCATTATGCTTTTTAACTGTTCCAGAAACAGAAAGCCAGCCAAGCCAGGACTACGTGGACTCCCTGCAGCAACTGAAGGACATGCTGAGTGAGCTGGAGTGCAAGCACCAGTCTGTTGCCAGTGGACTGGGTGATCCCAGTAAGGTTGAGAAGGCTCTGCAGCAGGCAAAGGTAAATCTTAACCTTCACACTGAAGCAAGGAAGTTGCTTATTCAGCTATTGTCTTCCTCCTTCCTCCTGCCTTGTTTTCAGTGGAGTAACTGGAGCTACCCAGAGGGAAGCTGATCAGGGAGTGGTGTGTGGATACAGCCTCTAGACGTTGCTTGCCAAAATCTGGGTCACCACAGGCTGCTGAGGGATGTGTCTGGGAGAGGGTTGGGTATCTCCGAGCCTGCAGACTTCACAGCTGTTCTTGCTGCCTGTGACAGGAGATGAGGCCAAGAGACCTGAGATTTCTTGGCCAGGGGAAGAGAAGGCTCTGAGGGATCTTCTTTGAAGTGCTGCAGCACCTTGGACCACATTGGTTGTCTACCCAGGCTCTCTCCAGTGTGCCCATGTCTCTCTTGTGCTGAAGAGTCCCAAATTGCATGTCAGGGCTGTGGGAGCATCCCTCTCCTAGTGGCTTGTTTGGCTCAGGCTGGTGACCCTATCCAAGGTCCACTCCTTTGCTGGAGTGTGTTTGTGAGGAAAGCCAGGAGCTGGGGCCTGCCCTTCCCTCCCCTGGGAGCTGCCTTTCATCTCTCCTTGCCTGAGGTGAACTGCCACTGCCTGGCAGCTATGCCTGTGCCCAGCCTGCTTGGGCTTGCTGTTTTGGGGAGGCCAGGTCATTCCCCTGCGGCAGTGTGTGATCCCTGACCCTGCCTCTGCCCTCCCAGTGAGGCCATGGTGTGCAGGCTTGTCATCCTCTTCTCCAAGCACTGGGTATGGTCTCCCCAGACGCATGGTGTCTGCCTGCTTAAACTGTCTCTGAGTTTCAGCTGGTTAACAAATCCATCCTGTTTCACCCTGCTGAGCTGTTAGAGTAATTGTACTCCTCTGGCCTCGAGATTACATTTCAAAGGGAAACAGTGCCCGAAAGCCATAAAGGTAGTTGATACACAAATTCTGTCCAGTAGAAAATGGTGTTTTGTTTCCTATTATGAGCTTTTAAAGGAGGGGAAAATCTATGGATGACAGTTGCTTTGTAAATAATCAGTTGCTGGAGCAGGGCTGGAGTGAGAGAAGAGAATCATGCATCTCCAGTACTTTTTTTTTTTCTTTCCCCTGTATGGTGACACAAGAGGGATGCAGGTAACTCTGGAGAAGCTCTTGAAATCCAGTTGCTGGGTCAGGAGAGGCCAAGTCTGTCTTTATATCCTTCTCTCTATTCAAAAGACAGTGATAAAATAGATATTTTTGAAAAGCCCTGTAAACAGGAGTGTCAGTACTCAGCTGTTTTGAACCAGCAAATTAAAAGAAGTTCCGAGTTATTGGTTTTCTCTTTTAATGTTGCTTCTGTATTGTTTAATGTTGGTAGAGATTTTCTGGTCCATATGCTAGCTGAATTGCAATGGCATTTAGTCCTTGGAGGCTTGTCTTTTCCTACTTCTGCCCAAATCACCCCTCCCCCTTTTCTTCAGAGACTAATTAACCTGAAAAGACATACCATGCCAGTGTGGGAGCTTGAAAGAGTGTGGTGGGAGTTGGGAATGAACTGCAGGTGATGAGCTGCTTGTGGACCTGGGGTTGTCCAGCTCCTTCTTCTGCACTGTAGCAGGCACTGATAAGTGCTTCAGGCATAGACTCAAGCTAGGGATTGACTTGGTTTGTGGCCCTCTGTACAGAAATCTCTTGTTTGCAGAAACACAAATTCCTCTTCCCAAGTTTATTGCTACCTCATTACTTATCTTTTTAGATGAAATAGCACACTTTCTCTTGTTTCTTTCCTATAAATACAACATAAAATTGAGAACATAAACATATCGAAAAAAAGATTCTTTCTCACTAAAATATATGTGCACACATCCCACATGTACACATTAAATATATATGTTAGCAAAATTAAATTAATGAAATTAGTAATGGTTTCATGTGTTCATTCCAAATTTCTCTCTTAAACAAATTTTAAGCAAGATAATCAAAATGACCAGTTTAATGAAGTGGCAGCATTTTTCATATCTTGGCTTATACTTTCAGCTGTTATTTTTCATTAATATTAGGAAATTAGTTATTTTAGCTCAAGCGACTCTTCATGTCAGCAATGCCATAGTGAATATATTCAGATTGTATTCTTCCTGTATTCCACCTGAAAGAGTAGTTTTCAAAACTCAAGTATCTAGAGCTTTCATTGCAGCTAGATATAATAATTTTACCTTACAAAACTCTGAAGGACACACTCAGCCTGTTTGTGTGAGCTTTATTGTTTTCTTTAAAAAAATAAAATAAAATACAGAGCTGAGTGTGTGGGTGAGGATGAAGAGACTGAAGTCCTGGTATGTCTACGTTGTAGTTTCTTTTGTGACTGCGGTGTAGAGTAGCCAGTGGGTTGCTGACTTGACTGCCGGTACCACGCAGGAGAGGCATAGGTACCTGGGTGTGTTTAGATACGTGGCCAGGCTTTACAGCCAGTTGTGTAATCTCTGCTACTGCACTAGTAGAGCAGCTGAAGGTTTTGCTGCTTACAAGGTTGTTTAGACATCTCTGCTGCAATAACTATGGTAACTGGAATATCACTCTTAACTGAATCTGTGCTCTGCACAACAAAATGTTTCACGTACTTGCACTGGTATCTAAGTGTGTACTTGCTGTATGGCTAATACTGGAAACAGACTTTTTTTTTTCTTTTCCCTATTTTTTTTCCTTGTAGACAATTTGTGAGACCCTGGAAGCCCAGAAGCCCAGCATAGATAAACTTGCTGAAGAAACAAAGATGTTGGAGAAACATGCTACTTCTGATATAAAAAAGGTCTACATGCAAGAGTTCAAGCATGTGCAGGGACACTGGGACAAGTTAAAGCTCCAGATATCCAAAGATGTTAAACTACTGGAGGAAATTGCATCCAAGATTAGAATATTTGAGGTAAAATGAAAGGATTTTTTTGTTACTTAACTTGGTTGTTTTAGAGTCCTTTCTTTGTGTTCCTGCAGGAGTCCAAATGATACTGATTGAGAAGTGAAATTTTGATGGGCCACTAGTCTGGCAGAGGCTGGAAGCATGTATAGCATATTTGTAGCAGGGTAACAGAGGACTTTTAACATGCCCAGGATATTATTTTTATCTTCTAATAGAATTACTTTTCACTTAAAATTAGCATTTCTCCTCTTTCAATACCAGAAGCAAAGTTTACACTGAAGTGAAGGATCTGTCTTCTGTGCTGCTGAAGGCTTGATCCCACTAGTGGCCGAATGACCTCTCTTGTGGTTGATGCCCAATCCCTTACTGGTTTGACATCTGAAATTGAAATTCCATACCTGCTTCAGAAAACCTGCTCCTTCAAGTGGGGTTTCTATCAGCAGTAATAAAGAATTGGTACAGCCTGTTAAAAAAGCAAATAAAGAAAATGCTTAGGTATAGTGAGTTTTCCCATTCCAGCAGATGGTTTCAGAAGTGACAGGAAGGAGAGTTAAAGAATTAGAGTAATCGGCGCAGCCATATATATACACATACATGTAAAATACTGCATGACATAAAATGCCAATGCTTTAAAAATTAAGGGATTAAAAACAAGGGTATTTAAAGGTTATTTAGCTGTTTAACCCTTTGATAAAGATAGGAGAAATAAGTGGTTAAGTAACTTAGCTGAGGTTGACTGAGTATTTACTGGTTAGATAGGGTTTTTTTTGTGTTTGCTTTAAGTCCCTTTTCTAGACTATTTATATTCCTCTAGGGAGAGGAAAAAATAATGAAAACTAAATATATCATGATTTAGCCTGTGACGGTGATATTGTGACCCAAAAGTTAAATAGGCACTAACCATTCATCAGCTTGAAAGTATAAGCTGATCAGAGCAGTGTGAAAGCCCAAATATAGTGCCCTTTTTTCCCCCTAGAGTAATATTTAACTAGACTCTAAGTTTCATATTTTTGTTTTCACATTGTAGTTTAAACTTCAAAAAGCAAGAAGTTGCTTTTAAAGATTCTCTGTCTCTTGGAATGAAGGCATGTGTGCATTAGCTAACAGAAATCTGTATTTTCACATGCTTTAAGTGTTTTAATGTGTGAAATTATTTACATTCTTTTCCATTTAATAAAGTACGTATCACACAATTTATAAGCAACTTGCTGCATGCATCCTCTTTAGAATGCTGGCATGAATGCACATCAATACTTTTCCCCAAAAGTTTCTCAGTCTTCCTTTCCCTTTGCCCTAGACCAGAAAACTGTTCTTTTATTTGATAGTGGATTCAAACTCTTCAACTAAGTGAGTTATGTTTGTGGTTGTTTGTTTGTTTGGGTTTTTTGCCAGACAGGATCTTTAATGACTACTCAAGTACAGACGCGTGTGTTTAGACTGAAATTTATATTAGTAAGGCCAGGTAATTGGCTTGCATGATGTTGCAGTGAAAGCTGGACAAGCACTTGCTAGTTATGGTTCAGAACTAGTAAAAACCTCAAGTCTTTTTTTTTCCTGCAAATCTCGAAGAAGTCATAGTAGGGATATCAGATTGTAACTACATGACAATTAAGAGCAGAATGCACACCCCTGTGACTGTGAAAAGTTTTACTTGGGGGAAAAGGGGCAAAAGGCTGGAGGGAAAAAAATGCTTCTGTTTGTAAAGTGTTACTCATTATTTGTTTCAGGACTTGAGCTGCTCCTAGCAGTGTGTGTGTGGGATATGTGTGTATGAATAGCATAAGTATGGTAGTCCAGTCTAGACTAGTGAACTTGTAAATGGAAGCCACAAATCAGCCTATGAATAAGAGGAGAGAAATTGCAGGTTTTCAGAGGAAAAAGGTGTTATTTCTTTTACACTTTTGTGTAATATTGTTAGGCTTGAGGCGTAAAGATAAAAGCTGTCCCTGACTCTCTCCCCCCATGCATCCCTCCTCCACCATGTTCAGGAATATGTGTATTTGTGCACCGGCATCTGAAAGAGTTTCTGCTTTTAGTCTGGTTCCTTTCAAACCCATCCTTCTCTAGCAACTTGCAGCAGTCTGTGGAAAGATGTGAAGCTATGGAGGAGCCAACTGCTCAAAGTGAGCTGGCTTGTACAGGAGCCTAAAAGAAATTAAATTCTAAGGCTTAGCAAGGGACTTGGTGATTGTTTTCCAGCAACCATCTCCTCATTATTTTTTCTACTGACTTTGGCTTAAATGTATAATATCCTGCCATTTCGTATTCTCTTCCCTCTCTTTCTGGTTACACTTATTAGTTATTTAGTATGACAGAATAAATATTCTACATTGTAGGCCTACCTCAATGTCTTTTGTGCAACAACTATCTATCAGTCTTGTTCTTCAAATTATTTCAGCTTTCCTGATTATCTGTAGCTAAACCGAGCAAGACCTACTTACCTCATCAGTTTTAGCAGTGTTTTTTTCTTCCTTAATTTCTTGTAGGTTCAGAACTCTTCTTTTTCTGTACTTAAATCCTGTTCAATTGAGTGGTCTGTACGTGCACCTACTTTCCTAAGTCATGGCTTTAACTGGGTGAAGAATGGCTCCTGAGAACTGAAATTCTCATGTTTAACTGATGTTAAATGTTTAACTGAGAGTATAGTATGCATATGTAGTATTAGCAGGGCAAGTTTTTTATTTAATAAACAATTACTCATTTTTTTCAGCCAAAAGTGAAATGCCCTGTTTTTCACAGCTGTCCAAAGTGATGTTTGTACTACCACGTGTATGAATTACTCACTGATGAAAGATATGGACTTTTATGCCCATGAGAGTTTTGAAGAACTATGGAGAGCAGAGCACTGAAGCCGTGTGCTGTTGTATAGATCTGAGAACAGAATTTTGTCCTGAGTGAGATGTTAAAAACTTTCCTGTTACATTAAAAAGAAGTAGAGAACTGAAAAAGAAATTAAAGCAGAAGAAATAATGGAAATAATTATTAAATAATTGAGAATGGAATAAATATGTAGTGGTGCTGTCTGTAGAAACATGGGGCTAACATTGGGGGTGTTTTCTCGTGAACTGAATTAAGTACACAGTTCCTGTGTTTTCTAAATGTTTCATAAAGCTGTCAGTGGATGGACAGTCATTTGTATTCTTGGAGTTTTCCTTTTGCAGTAGTGGTGCTAATCTACACAGAGATTTTTGTAGTCTAGCACTGTATGAATAAAAATTGTAATGTGGATGAAGTTGAACAAAAATGTTGTGGACGGCAGTGGCCAGATTAGGATGGAACTTGCACGGCAAAAAGATTGATAACAGGAGACTAAGTATATGGTCCTGGTGAAAAACACTGGATGGATCGCTACTGGAGATGTGTTACCAGAGACACAAGATTATTTTGGAGAATGGCTGAGCAGTATCTCCTTGGTAAGAGAGGAGAAGGGTGAACAGTGCTTAAAATGTCCTTGTTAGTCTGTTGTGCAACTCAGTGGCAGATCTGCCTGTAGGTCCTGCTGCTCAGGTGGCCCTTGTGTGATTTGTGATGTGACAGAGGCTCCCCCAAGCTGACAACACATGCATTAGTGATGTGGTCTGTTTTACTGTGAGACTGTCTGTAATAGTCATGTGAAGGGAAGAGTAGATAAGGCTCATTTTATCAGTTTTGCATCTTGTATTTTCTAGAAGAAAATTTCAGTCTTGTGTTCTTTGTCTTACCTCTAATAATGCATGACTTGCCGTGTCATTGATTATGTATCACCTTCAGTTCTTTTAAATCTACTGCAGGGCTGTACATCATGTGGTTTTTTTCTGCAAGCGAACAAGTTAAAATTCAACACATTTGATCTTTGGTTTTGCCTGGAATAAATTTTAGAAACAGACTTGGTATTTCAGTTAATGTCTAAAAATTGTGAGCTCTTATACAACATACACTGGGTATTTGACCACTGGTAATTATTTACCTGCATAGGAGCATTTACTTCGTTAAACTTCTGTAGACTTGGCTTGCAATTTAGCAACTTATTTAAATGTGTGCCTAACTTTGTGAGTAATCCCATTTAATTCACTTCAGCTATTTATGTAAGTAGCTTAGTGTAAGCAAACTAAATTAGGTATATGCGAAAATGCCTTGTCAAATGGCAGCCTTTAATAAATATGTATTTTCTTACATTAAACCATGGTTCACTGTTAAGCCTCCTGGGGTCTGTTTTTTAGAAAATTATTTTCAGACTAATCAGCTGCAGGAAAATCCCCCAAAATGGAAAAGGAATGAAGAAAATGTCATGACTTTGACCTCTAATGGTAGAATTGGCCTAAAAATAAACATGATCTTAGTCTAAGGGGTTTTCATTAGTGTAGACTTTATTTTTTTGAGAAGCAGTGTTATCCTGGTTTGAGCCAGGATAGAACCAATTCTCTTTTAGTAATGTGTTGATCTTGAAAGAACTGTTACTACAAGGTTTTGAAGGAAACGAAGCGTGTGCTTTCCTTCTAGGTGACATGCAGAGTAGAAGGTGAAGCCGAGCTTTGACTCTGCTTCCAATAACAATGCTCTGTGATGACAATTGTGTCAGAATAAAAAGATGCCATCTATTAAAAAGCCCAACCAACCTGTCAAAAAATGTTGATTGAAAAAACAAAGGTCAACTACATTATTAAAAAAAGGACAATTGCATAACTCAGTTGAAGCAGGACAAGGAAAAGCTTTCTCCGTACTCTTAAGTTTGTGCTGGTTTTGTTTGTAAGGGTCATTTGGGAACATCTACAATTGCATAGGAGAGAGATGACAACCCTCCTGTCTTGCTTCCCACCCACCTCATTCCAGGATATCAGGCCAAATGTTAGATCAGATGACTCTGCAATTGTGTGTGTATATTTTTTTTTTCCTCTGTGCATTGCTGTAGTGAGTACACTAGCTGCTATTGGGCTCAAACAGCTAGGGTTATTTTTAGTGGTTAGTCTAATCCTTTGTGGTATTTTCCTTTTATGCCTGTGTTTCTCTTTAAAGCGAATGGGTTTCCCAGCATAGCATCTACCTGTCAAGTATGTTTAGCATTATCCCCTCCTCTTCTCCCCACATATATTTCTATAGGGCCCTCTCTTTTCCTTGGGGTGCAGTATGTCTCTTAATTGAGTGTGGTGGAAGCGGTCATATGTTGTTTCTGTCATTAGGAAAATGCTGTCCCTGGCCTTCAGCCAGGTACCTCGTGTGAGGAGTGACCACATACCTCTTGAAGCTCTGCTTGCCTCCTTACTTGATCCCTTGTTTCTGTGTGATAGCTTTGAGCAGTGCCGTGTCGATTAAACCATGTTGTGGCATGGATGTAGGAGTATCACTGTTGTTAATTTTCATATAAATTTGAGAACGGAGAAATTGAGACGGGAAAAAAAAAAACAACCTCAGACCAAAAATGGAAACAAAGGTGGTCTGACAAAACCAGGACAATGCTAGCAGCTTGTAGAATGTTCTTTTGATGAAGAGCTGTAAACTCTTCATCATGGCATTGTATCAACTCTTTGTTATTATATTTGATTTAGACTGATTCAAAAGTTGTTCAGAAGTGGATGGATGGTGTGAAAGACTTCTTATTGACAGAAAAGGCTGTTCAAGGAGATGCTGAAGGACTTCAAAGACAACTTGACCAATGCACAGTGAGTTTTGTTCTTTCAAGGAATCTTTTGAAATAAATGACTAGCATCTCTATTATTTTGCTTCTATTTAAATATTGTCCATAGTATGTTCCATAAAACCTGCCAGAAAAATTCTTGTATTTCTTCAGGGCACATTTTAATTGGTTCTTCATGTGTAGCCATAACACTTTGCACTTTTCAGAGGTCTTCACTGTACTTACAAATGCTCACCTACAAGCTGACATTAATTTCTCTGAAAAAGTTTCTGTTTCTTCCAATTTTGTGATTAGGGAATTGAATCTGTGAGTAAATCTGTGCTTTCTGGTTTAAACTTCCAAGGGCAATAAAAATAACAAGCAATAAAAATAATTCAAACTCCTAGGGTTTAGGAGTTGTACGTACCTTACAAGTAAGATTTCTTCTTAGCTAATGGCATATAATGATCACAAATAAGTAAAATTTAATCTTATAGTAAGTGATTACAGTGTACATTCAAATCTTTGTTTTCAAGAGGAGAATGCAAGTTTGAGTAAGCCAGAAACACCAGCGTATGTAGTGCACATCATCTTAAAACTTAAGTTTTTCTGATGTTACCATGTGGCATGTGAGAGCATTTGCAGTGCATATGGCAAGCTGTGTTTTGTTTTTTATCTGCATAGTCATGATGTTTTGGGCCACTGAAGGATTGTTTTAAACAGTCTGATATTGAATGCAGCATCAGTCTGTGGTTTTATTACTGGGATAATTAAAGATTACAAATTTATTGGTATTCTATAAAATTGTGTAACGTCTTCTTAAAGAAGAACATTCATTTTCTCTGATGTATACTCAGATGTTTGTCAATGAAATGGAGAAGATTGAACCATCACTGAGAGAGATGAAAGACGTAGAGTCTGCTTTAAGAGCTCAGCCTATCACAGGTGTAAGTACATGGGCAAAGTTGAGGCTAGTAGACTGCCAGACTCAATGGGAGAAACTGAGCAAACAGGTGAGTTCTCTGTGTGTTGCTAATGCTTGCTTGTTACTGCAACTGTTTGTAGTTGTGTGGCATTGGTAGGATGATGAAGAGGTGAAGCAGTGAAACAGTGGGACGGGTATGTTTTATTTGTTCCACTGTCAAAGTGGCTGAAATCAAACTTGGCCCAGTGAGTACTTCAGATGTGCAAATATGTTAGGGGATACCTGTGCAACAGTACTTTTGTTTGAATACATGCACTTCTTTGTGCTTAAGAGTTCACTGTGCTCTTTCCAGTTTATTTTTTTGTAACTAAAAATGACTTTATTCACTTTCCCTCATGCTGCTCTTTCTGGAGTGGGTGGGAGGGAAGTCTGGCCTTTTTGTTCTGTCGGTCCTGAAATCTGGAATATTCTTTTGACCCTGTGTAATTTCTGCCTGCTTCCAAGCAGTTTTGAAAAATAAATGGCTATAAATAGACTACCACTTTAGTCTGGTGTATTTAGTTGTTTCTTTTGGGTAGAAGCTTTCTGCTGTCTTTAGAAACATACTTCTTTAGTTGCAATGCCTGGAAAAAATTTGTGTTGGAGTACCTTGCTGTTGATACAGGATCTAGATTGCATGAGCTGTGGGAAGAAGTGAGGCCTAAAGAGTGTTTTAGTACTCTGCATAAAGATATACCTAACTATGATACTTGTGATAAAAAGAGGATTTTTTTTCCATCTGGCTTTTTCTGGGGATTATTACCAGTTTACATAAAGTGAAAAAAAAAAAAAAAAGGATAATTTTCCTCCTTCCCTCACCTCTAGATTTTGTTGAACTGCTGAAAATGGATCATAAGTTTGTGTGTGTGTGTGTAAAAATCTTTTGTTAATTAAAAAGGCCTGAAGATGTTTTGGTAATAAAATGTTTTAACAAAGACATGTGGTTTTTCACATAGACAAGGATATTTAAGTAACAAAACTGCTCCTTTTTATCTCCTCCACCTTGGATTCTAGATTGTTAGTCAGAAAAATCGCCTGTCTGAAAGTCAGGAAAAAGCTGTAAATCTGAAGAAGGATTTGGCAGAGATGCAAGAATGGATGACCCAAGCTGAAGAAGAATATTTGGAGAAAGATTTTGAATACAAGTCCCCTGAAGAGCTGGAGAATGCGGTGGAGGAAATGAAGGTCAGGAATACCAGGTCATTGTAGAGACCTGATCAAAGAGAAACAGAACTTAATGGCTTTGGGGTTGACCTTTTGTGGAATTATTATCTATGTGGAAAGGAACTCGGGTCGTGACAAGATTAGTGGTATTTTTCAGCTTTGCTCTGGAATTTTTATTTTTAAAGCGTAAACTATAAAAGCAGATGTTCTATTTGGCCACGGGGGTAGGGATTTCATAATGAATAGCAGCTTGCCCAGCTGTTGAGCCAGACTTGCTATATATAGCATATTAAACACTAAGAATATGGAAACTTATTGCAGGAGACGAAACTTGAGAAAGAAAGAAGAGATAATATTATAGCTGTCTAAATTAGTGGTTTGAGAACTTATTCTTCTGCTTCTAGCTGTTGGGCTTCAGCTGCTTGTTCCCTAGATACAGTAACTCCACATTTATAAAGGCAGTTTAAAAGAGTTCTGTTTGTGTGGTTATCTTGTGTTCCTAATCTGTTGCAAGCAGTGATGCATGTCCATGCTTCTCTAATTTTGAGAACAATGGCCAAAAAAAAATGGAGAGGAAGGAGCTATTTTTTTATAAGTTACCAGTTGAATAGGTGATTTTCTTGGATGTACATACAGAGTAAATTCATACTCTGCTTTTGAATCTGAGAGTTGAGGCATATCTTCACAAACGTTTGGACTTGTATGCACATTATTTAAATGAGTATCCACTACACTGTTACTCGGTGGAGCATAAAATAAAGGATTCTTTCTCCTTTATAAATACTTTGACAGCTATTTGAAGTTCTGAATTGTTCCTTATGAAGGGGCTTCCTGAAGCAGTGTTTTAACATATTCATGTCCTTTAAAGCCATTTGAGATCGTGTAGTCTGACAGCCTGAGGAATACAAGCCAAGAAAAGAATGAGCCTTCTTTTCATTGGCAAATCTGAGACTTTGAGCACATTTACCTTTGTCAAATCCAGATTATATTCTGTACTTCTGAATTTGACAGGTATGTCAATGAGCCATTAGGCTTACTGTAACACTTGCATTTGCAGTAAGCATATTATGCTGGGACTACTTTTAGGACTGGGAAAGAACAGTCTCTCTATATTTGACCAGAAGCATTTTTGCATAAGGTTTTGAAAAACTTCTGAGGTTGCCTAATGCTGCTCTAATTTAAACAGTGTGTGAAACTCCTGCTGATATTTGAAGGAGTAGGTTTAAGATGAGGCTAAGTGGTTTTTCGTAATCCTGCCATAAAAATATGTTCCCCAGATTTTGCATTCTTTGCCCTTCCATTAACTAGCATTTTGTTTTTTAGGTTGCCTTACATTTAGAATACATCTTGAACATTTTCTTCTACAATAATGTTGTACTGCATTCTATCATAAAGGGGTACCTCTGATATTATATATTGGAGGTACTTCAACTTCATAAAACTGTCCTTGAAACTGGAAAAAAGAGAGAGATGGGACAATCTCTATTTCTAGAACCTTCTAGTTGTCTGAACAGATACAGGCTTGAACTGGTCTGTGTAGTCTGGATTCCAGCTATCCTGCTTCCTGAATTCTAGCTGGGGCAAATTTCGACAACTGATATGATTTCTCCAGGCCTGTGTGTTGAGTGTTGTACTGTGCTTATCTTGTATATTTGTTACCAAGCTCCTCTGAGTGCAGTTGGGTTGAAGGAATTCTTCTGGTTGTCTTTTTAGCATGTTTCTCTAGTGCACCCAACAGCTGTGGGACAGGAGAAGTCCCAACTTTGTAGTTGCATGTGTCCCGGGTAATTACTTCATCTTTCCTGGATAACTTTGCAAGATAGTTACTAGGCTCTGAGACTCAAACTTTCTGTAAACTCACCCTATCTTTTTCTTCCTGATATGCTTGTTTTTTAGCAAACCTTTACTTTTTTTTTTTCTGGCTCATATTTTCAAATCTGTGTGCTAGCATATAAATAGCACTGAACTTAATCTTTTTTGCTTTGAGTCATGGGTTTTTAATTAACAAACTGTAAATGGTAAATATGTCTGTATGTTTAATAAAATAGGATTTTTCAATGCTTACTAGTGTAATTTGAATTTCATGTGAGTTAGTGCCATATTTTATTGTGCTCAGACCCAAGAATACATTGGCAGCAACACTTCCAAGGTTAAACTGCTGATCTTTGGTTTGAGTGGTGAATAGCTGACTGTCCGGCAATTGAGGGCTGATCGTGTAACACATTTCTTTGGGCAGAGAGCGAAGGAGGATGTGTTGCAGAAAGAGGTGCGGGTGAAGATTCTCAAAGACAACATCAAGATGTTGGCCACCAAAGTGCCGTCTAGTGGTCAGGACCTGGCGACCGAGCTGAATATTGTGCTGGAGAACTACCAGCTACTGTGCAATCGAATCCGGGGGAAATGCCACACTTTGGAGGTAAGAATGATAGCTCTCAGCTTAGTAAAATGGAGACAGGTGATGCAAGAGGAATGGAGAGGGAGGTTGAAAATGTCCAGTTTTGTCACTGGATTTAGTAGCTTCAGCATAAATGTGTTTTGCTGTGCCTCCTTTCCAAGACAACTTTCCCTTGAGATGACATCCTTGGAATCCATGAGACACCATCTAATTTTGCTTTTATAATCTGTATTGTAATCAACACTTGTGCAAATAAATAACCTTGTCTCACAGCTCTGTTACCCATTTGTGTATCTTCCAAAAAGAAACTTCTCAAAGATTAAAGGTTGGAAATGATGATAATTAGAATAGATTGATTATAGCTTGGGGTAGGTTGTGTATATCCTATCTTTCAAGAGGAGTGAATGCATTTTGTTACATTCTTAAATTGTTATAAGAATCTGGATATCAGTGATAATTTTAGCACGAGTCTAGAGACTTCTATGTATTTTGCATATTTCTTTTTATCTTGCTGTCATAGTTGCAGATTTTTCTGTCTAGAATTTACTGTGCCATGGCATGTTTTTGCATATTTTCTACTTGCCTATTTTAGCTGAATATCTTAGAAATACAATTTCTTTAAGCAGCTCATAGTGTATATGAGCTATGCATGGCATTTTAGGCTAATTTGTGCTTTTTCTGTTGCTCCTAGGAGGTGTGGTCCTGTTGGATTGAGCTGCTTCAGTATCTTGATTTAGAAACAGCTTGGCTAAACAATCTGGAAGAAAGAGTGCAAATGACAGAAAATCTGCCTGAGAAGTTGGATGCTGTCAATGACGCTCTTGAGGTATTGTCGTCATTCTATTGAACTTTTCAGATAGCTTTGTTTAAAAAAACATAAATTCTGCAGGTAAAGTACTGCAATGTGTTGAATATTCGGATTCTTCAGCTTTAAATCAATATATTACTCTGAATCTGGAATGGATATTTGTAAGATTCTTCAACAAAAGGTGAATTTTGCTGTACATAATTGTGCCGTACTTGGTACCATGATAAAATCATATACTGTCTCCTGTCCCGTGTAAATTGATTAATTCCTCCCAGCACTGTAGTGTAAAATGATGTGAATAGGCAAGAAGTGCTGTGAAGCTTAATTATCTAAAGCAAAATGATCACTATTTGCCTTGTGCCATCATGGATTAAGACATAACTAATTCATGCCTTTAGAGCACTCTCAAGACATTTGAAGTGTAAAACTTCTGTCTACGCAGCCAAATTTCCACCTCTGAAAATGCAGTAATATTCGTAGAATCATAAAATGGTTTGGGTTGGAAGGGACCTTAAAGGTCATCTAGTTCCAATCCTGTGACATATTCAATGACTTGACCTTTAAAACTTTCTCTTCTAATTAGTCCCTGGAATCAGTCCTGCGTCATCCAGCTGATAATCGAACCCAGATTCGGGAACTTGGGCAGACACTGATTGATGGAGGGATTCTTGATGATATCATCAGTGAAAAATTGGAGGCTTTCAATGCTCGCTATGAGGAATTGAGTCATTTGGTAAGAATTAGGGGGCAGGGTTGAAGTAGACTGGGTTTTTCAGCTCGGTGATCTGAAATGATTTCTGTTAGATAGCTGAATTCATAGGAACAGGACTGCAATACAGGAAAAGAGGAAAAATCTTCACAATGTTTTCAATTTGGAATAATGCCCCTAAGAGCAAGATACTTTTTTTTTTTCTTATTCCCCTTACTTGATTCATGATTTTGTTTTGCACACCCTTGCACTGCAGTGACCCCCTGGTATTTTTCCAGGTAATTTTGACAAAAAGGCAACTCGAGTCTCAAGGGGGACAGTTCAGTAACTGAGGTTAATGTTCCCTTCCTACTGCTGTTAATACTGGAGAGCTGCTCACTAACTGTAAAAATGACCATGAATAAGTTTTATATTTTCACTCTTTGAAATGGTTAGGATGGAAGTGACACTGAAATAAGGAACAGAAGAAAAACATTCTTCTTATTCCCAGTCTACTATGTTATCCCCTTCCTCTTCTTACAATTTAATCTAATCTTTTCTAGATTTAATAAGTAGAGGAAAACTAGCTGTATTTCAGGTTGCATGTATTTGTAAGTTGTGTTCTGTGTAATACAGGGCACTGACAAATTGTAGGATGGGAGTCTTTCTGTCACTGCCTAATTGTGGTCATAGAGGGAATTTTGGTTCATCCTCATTACAGTGAGCAACAGGAATGCAGCCCCTCAGCTGGGTGCTACGTGCTGTCACTTAAGTTGGCATTCACAATTGTTTTTCCTGTTACAACAGTACTTTATTGCTGTATAAAAACTACCTGCTTTGGCAGCTGCAGTACTGACACACTGGGCTGTTAACATCTTTCTGTACCTCTGTATGTATGTATGCACCCACTGATCTGTGCATGTGTTGATAGTGGGGAATTCGTGTTCACATGCAAACAGTGACATTTCAGATGAACTTAGTAGTTTTGCTCTTGAGGGGGAGACAGTGGAGGGAAGGAACAGTGAACCTCTCTTTTCACACCGCAACAGAAAGACGGAGAGGAGAGACCTGTTTTCACTACCGTCTGTATCTAAGCAGCAGAACTCTCCTTCTATGCCACTGTTTCTCGGTTACTGGTATAGCTTATAGCAGGCTTCAAAAATTGCTGCCTTCTGGGCTTGCTTTTGCTCTTTTAGATAGTCCTCCTGACATAGGAGTTTTTTGGGTTTTCCCCACCTTATTTTGAGAAAGTTTAATATAAGTCATGTTGAATTATTACTCCATCTTGTCTTGCCTTTCTGTCCCACTCAGGCGGTGAGCCGGCAGATAGCCTTGGAACAGCAGCTTCAGACCATGCGAGAAACCGATCACATGTTGCAGGTCTTGCAGGAAAACTTAGCAGAGCTGGATAGGCAGCTGACATCTTACTTGACTGATAGGGTAGATGCCTTCCAGATGCCTCAGGAGGCCCAGGTATTCCAGTATAGTTTTTCACTACAAAACATTTTGAAATACTTCATGATAGTGCTCAGCCTAGACTTAATAATTAGTGAAAGCTTCATTTCAGTCCTGTGCTGATATACTAGGTATTATCTTTTGTAATTTGGATTGTTTTCCCATTTTAAAATGGTTGCGTTGAATAATAATCTTAATGACTTTCAATTTAGCAAGCTGTCATGAGAGCCAGAATATTTAAAATAAACTCGGTAGTGTTTAACTTTTACGGAGTGGGTTTACTTCTGGTGGGTAGCAGGTGGTAAGCAAGTTCCTCTTCCCCTCTCTGCAAGCAATTTTGTAACATATGTTTTTCCTGTTTCTATGACATGACAGAAAATTCAAGCTGAGATTGCGGCTCATGAATCTACCTTAGAGGAGCTGAGAAAAAGTGCTCGCTCTTTCCCTCCTGCTTCTCCTGAATGCAGGTCTCCCCGTGGTGGAACTCAGCTGGATGCTTTGCAGGTAAAAATATGGGACTTGCACTAAGAATTTAAACATGAAGACCTTCTGGTTTTCAGTTACACACTCCTGTTGTCAGCCTGTGAATTGCTTGATGTGGTCAACTGAACCTCAGAAGTAAATAGTATATGCTTTTACGTATATGCTTCATATACTTTTTTATGCAGCACTAGATGAATTGGATAAGGTAGTTTAGATTTCTTAAGCACCATGGCCTAAATGCTGAAAGTCATAAAGTCTTTGTGTTTTGATAGAATGGATATTTTGAAAGTGCATTATGCAGAATTATAGCTCTCTTGCATCTCAGGTGGAGATTAGGAATAGGTGATGCAGTTTGGCTTGGCGAATGGTATTGCCATGTATACTGATTTTTGGTGGCCTGAGAGGTGAGTTAGAATCTGTGGCATGAGATTCTTTAAATGTTATTTTTTTTTAAAGTGGAGTTATTAATTTAAAACAATCTTCTGACATAATATTAATTGAAACAGAGAAAACTCCGTGAAGTATCTACAAAGTATCAGCTTTTCCAGAAACCAGCCAATTTTGAGCAGCGCATGTTGGATTGCAAGCGGGTGTTGGATGGTGTAAAAGCAGAACTTCACGTCTTGGATGTGAAGGATACTGACCCAGATGTAATTCAAGCTCATCTGGACAAGTGCATGGTAAATATGCAATGTTCTTAACTCAAGCTTGGAGATGTTTCTTGTGATTCTTCTTACTTAAACTCTCTCCTGAGGTAATTTTGCAAGTTCTGATGGAACTGTTACAACTCTTTGCAAAACACCAGCAGAACAATTGATAAGTAAAAGCCTCTCATTCTTCTGGGTGAGAATGTGGACATAAAGCAGTGGATTGTTGATCGCAAATGTGGTGGAACAGCTGGGTTTTTTATAAGCTCCCTTCCCTGGCCTAATCCTCATGTTATGGAGAAGCATCACTCCAGGGGCAAGTTAGCTTGGTTCTTAGTATTTGAATGAAACAAACACTATAAATAAGATCAAGTAGAGATCACAATGTTAGCCTTGCTACACGTGATGTTATGGAGTAAACGCTCTGAAGTTATTGGGATATTTTTTTTTTCATGAAAATTAAAAATAGAATAAAATACAGAGCATCAGGAGTTTGAAATTTTCTTGGCAGACATTGCTCTTAATCCATAGCTCAGAGTTTAGGTGCAATCTGACATTCAGGGTTGCCAAATGAAGCAAAGTCTGAAAATTTGCACTACAAATTGATCGCTGATATATGTATTTGTGTTTTTAGAAACTCTATAAGACCCTCAGTGAGGTGAAATTGGAGGTTGAAACTGTCATCAAGACAGGAAGGCAAATTGTACAGAAACAACAGACAGATAATCCCAAAGGGATGGATGAACAGCTGACAGCATTGAAATTTCTTTACAATGACTTGGGGGCACAGGTAAGAAAAACAAATGTACATATGAACGTTTGCATATAAATTCCCTTCTTTGTTGTTTTGATGTCAGATGCTGTTTTAAGTTTGATTGTGAAGCTGATACTGTATAGGCTAGTTGCTGCATCCAGAAGCAATCAGTTGAGAGATTAAAGATTACACATAACAGTCCTGTAGTTGTGCAAGACCCCTGTGCTCATAGTGTTCCTGAAGGGGAGGTAGCCTTGAGGAAAGGAAGGTTCACAGAGCTTTCATCATTCTGGCAAAGCTGGCCTACTATTCATTAAAGTCTTTGAACACTGTTGTACCTTCTCTTGCATGTCAACCAGTCTGCAAGATAACTTACTATCAGATTGTCATATGAGAAGTTTGAGTTGATGTAAAATTTTTTAGGATGTGTAATGATGGTTTCTAATCATAATCCATCTAAAGGGTTGCTCTCAATATGAAATAGAAAATGCCAGCAAAACTGTTTCCCATGAACTCCATTAAGTATTGATTTGAATAATTTTCTTAGTAGTTGAATAGTTATTTGTCTAAGTGAAGCATTTAAAAATTAGAAGTCCAAGCAGATTCATGTCTCTGTTCAGTGTTCTGGGAATGAAGCTGTGGGTAAGTGGCCCTATTACATTGTTGCAATATCTTGAAATGGGCTTTAGGAAATATTTTACTGCGGTAAAGTGGAGAAGTTCATGAAGGTGTGGAGTCTGGTGGAACCTGTATATCTGTAACTCAGCATGTGGACAAGAAATTGGGGAAGGATAGAAACGCAGAGTTATTTGCAGTATAATGCTATGATTTTGTCTTTATGTTTTTTAGATTTGAAAAGTGCATTATTTTGAATAAATACATGCAAACACTAAGCTGAGACAGAGGGCAATTTTTCAAAATGTCAGTTGATTCTGATGACTGTGGTTGGACTTATTCTCAAGTCTGTGTTAGTTTGACCAGACTAATTGTGTAGCCAGTGTGATAAAGAACTGATTATACTGCAGCAACATCAAATTTCATAGTCACTTTACTGAGATGTTTTCAATGGCAGACTAGATTTTCAATGAAATTTTTCTTTACAGCTTTCTGCTAGCAGGTCTTTTCCTATTTATTTATCTATCTATCTATCTATCTATCCTAGGTGACAGAAGGAAAACAAGACCTTGAAAGAGCATCCCAGTTGGCACGCAAAATGAGGAAAGAGGCTGCCTCTTTGTCAGAGTGGCTAGCTGCCACTGAGGCCGAGCTTGTGCAGAAGTCCACTTCAGAGAGCTTGCTTTCTGATCTGGATTCAGAAATTGCCTGGGCCAAGGTAAGGATGCTCTAAATATCTGTAGAATAAATTTTTAACATTATGGCAATACTATGTGGAAGTGGCTGTGAATTTAAATTGTTGTAACTTGTTCCTAAATCTATTACATCATGAAATTTTAGTAGATTCGGTAAATCACACTCAGTACCCTACAGTCTGAAACCCTACCCGTTTCATTTCAGACATCTTGCCTAAAACTTTAAATGGCCAGTGAAATATTACAGATATTACACTATATTTGGTATTAATAGGTACTTAAGTGACTTATTGTATTTCTAACACAGTTCATAATTATAATAATCTTAATTATCAGCAAATATAATTTTAGACTGGCTCAAATGTTTTACTAGTAGAGCAAATTAAAAGTTTATTGACAATTTTAATGAAAAATTGAGTTTGTAACTTTTAATTGAAAGAGCTTTGTCTTCAAAATTGTGACTTTGCAAACCAAAAGCACTCTGTAATTCCTTGTTTTCTTTCATCTATAAATTGGAACTTTTCATGGAAGCAGGCAAATGTGTTCTAATTATTCTGAAGCAAAGTATCTGTTTTCTCACACTGTAGAAACTTGTACAGTTGGAGTTAGCAACAAGTGTCAGTTGATACAGTTCAGCAATACTGGCCTTTCCAGACATTGTTTTCTGTCACCTTTTACTTTTGGAATTGGTCTGTGTACAATCTTAAAACTTGAAAGCTTACAAAAATAGAAAAGCATCTAATTATAACCTGTTCTCACCCATTTCACTGAGGATTAGTGATTACTTCTGCTGTGGCAGCATCCTTAAGATTTCCTTCCGAACAAGCTTATAAATACTTACTATACATTTGTAAGCAATGCAAATAGTTTCTGGACTCTTATGCTGTGCCACCAGAAGGACAAGCCCTTTACACTCATGCAGAGTTGTTCTTCCTGTCTTAAAGTTTTCTAGAGGTGATTTTAAAATGTAGTAACTTGAGTATTTGTTTCTGTCTCTAAGATGATAAATTATGATAAAATAATTATTTACTTCACAGATATGTTCAAGGAGCTGCAGGCACTAGTAATGATTAACTGCATACTTCACACTGTACACTGACATCAAAGAGCTTTATAAATAGGCAGATTTTATCAATAATAATTGGTGATCTCATATGGCAAGAGGTGCTGTTTTCCATGTGGAAACTGTATACTGATATTCAAGAGATGACATATTACATAATTTGTATGTCAGTATGCATTCCTTCGAAGAAGGTGATTTTTTTTAAGTTAAAGCATATTTAAAATCTGAGATGACTGATTTTAAATAAAGATATATATATTTACTTATATAAAGAGATAAAGATATGTGTATTTACTTATCTAAGTGTAGGTAATATAACAATAGGGCTTTTTTAATATGTATCAAGTGAATTGAACATATGCAGTAATGAGTAGTGGTGATTCTTAAAAAAACATTCAGACTTGGCCTATTGCTTTTCTCATTGTTGCCAAAAACCAAACCAAAACAAAAATGTCTCAAGCTAAGTTATTCAGGACACTTACATGCATTGTGGTCTCCCTTGCTTCTCTCTCTTTCTCAAAAAAAAAATAAAAATAAAAATCAGTGTTTACAGAGGGTATAAACAGAGGGTGATTCTATTTGGTTTGATTCTTCTCAAGTGAAGATCATCTATGATACTGTTTCCTTCCTGTGAAAATCTGGCTTCCTTGCCCTTGGGAGCAGTGTGTAGTGTTAATGGCTCCTCTGGTTTCAGAATGTGCTGAGAGAGTTGGAGAGGAGGAAAACTGATCTGAAGAGCATCACAGAAAGCTGCACAGCACTCCAGGCTCTGGTGGAAGGGAGTGAGACTTCTCTGGAGGAGAAGCTGTGTGTCCTTAATGCTGGCTGGAGCAGAGTTCGGACCTGGACTGAGGACTGGTGTGACACCTTGTTGGTAAGCAGCATGTGTAAGCAAGCATTCAGGGTGGTTCTCTGTCCACACCCTTGGAGCAGTTACAGTTTTCACTTGTCTCACTTCTCTATGATGTGAAGCTTCTATGGTGCTTCATGGATTTAAAGAATGCGGAATGGATATCTGCTTACTCTGTAGGTGGAGAGGTGAGTCATGAGGTTATATACAATGAGGAAGGTGGGAAACTGTGTTGCAAGTGGTTTAGGTGTGCTGATAGGCATTGGAAGCGTGTGCTTGGTAGTAGTGGCTATTGCTCAGTGGGTAGAAGATGAAAATGCAGAATCTGGATGCGAGTGTGATGAAACGATGAAAATATCCTAGGCAAACAGTTAACTTGACTGAATTAGAATAACCTGCTTAGTTGTAGAGAAGAAAACTGTAGTTCTAACTTTTCTTTTCTTTTGCCTTTCTCTGTCTCCTGGCTTCAGTGCTAGAACTCTTTTCTGGGTTCTTAGTCTCCCTAGACCTGCTGGTGTAATTCCTCTTCTCTGTAGAAAATTGAACATATGCTTAGTGAACACTTTTCACAAATCTGTTGGCTTAATCTCTTTGTATTTCCTTCGCCCAGCACCTTTATGTGCCATCCCATTTTTAATCTTTTTCCCTATTTACAAATTTGTTTCCTTGTTTCTCTTTCACATAGAAGTGTTTGTTTCATAACTGGCTAATTAGAGTGCAGAAGTTGGATCTTGTTTTTTCTATGTAACTTTCTATAAGCTCATTAATTTATTAATGTAAGTAGAAAACAAAAGGAACTAGCCCAAAAGGATTGGTTTCCATGAGGCTGCTGTATGTGCTGCTTTTCATTCAGCCTGACAGAAACCTCATTCAGTTTCCAGCATGAGCAGAGGAGTTTTGTGTCAATAGATTTCCTTGAGACCCAGATGATGGCAGTTTAATGGACAATTGCTAACTTCCTAGTGGTGTTCAGCAAAGCGCTTGGAACCCTCTGTCGGCCTACTGCTCTTTTGGGCAGCCCGTAAGTGCAAGTGTTTAAGAATATGCCAACTCCGTACGGAGGCCAACAGCATCTGTTTGGCTGAGTAAATGGAAGACTAAAGCTGCAAGTTTTGCTAAATGGATGTGAAACAGTCTGCAACTGATGCTAGTATCAGACTGATGTTTTCAGGTAGTTAAGGTATTTGTGTTATTCAGCTAGTGATGACAATCCACCTTCAGAAGCCCCTGATATGGGCTGAAATTGTGGAAACTTTGAATACCTATATGGAGAGCCCTGTGCATCCTGCACAGTGCCTGTTGCAGGCTGTACTGTTTGTTTCATAATCCAGTGATGTTTGTGGTAGGAATAGTCAGGTAGTTTAGCCTTATTTTAAAATCCTGTGAAGATGATCCACAACTAAAAATCTTCTAAATTACATTCATCTGGTGATGAGTATTGTCCTTGTGCTGACTTTGTTAGGTTGTTCTTTTGCTAGGTGAAGATACAAGTTTCTTGATGCTGATAGAGCAATCATAGGCCTTCTCTCTCCTTCCTCCTCTCCCTTTGTTTTGTTAGTCTAAAATATCAAAGCTTAGCTACCCTTTTTTTTTGGGGTAAGAGCTACATGCTTAAGCAGGCTGGTACTTCTCTGAATTGACAGTTTTGATTTGTCACGCAGAATAATGTGTTGTTTCTCTCTATGACACCTAATGTTACAATTTATGACTATATATGAAAACAGACTTAATGTGTTTACAGTGCGGTGTCTTAAGAGGAAGAAATATTTTAATGTAGTGAGCAAAATAGCAAAACTTGACTGTTACAATTTGTAGGTTTTGGTGTAATACCCTTTCAACTGAAAACCAAAACAACCCAACAACAACCTCACATAATGCATACTATTGTATTTGCTAGTGATAACTGAAAAAATTGTGGATTGGCTCTAATGCTGTAATACACTGTCCTGAAATGGTTTCTCCAACCAAATAAACGGTTTCTGTTTCCCTTTCTGTGAATTAGTAACAACAATGTTGGAGGGTCTAGAGTGAAAATTGAATTATTGTAAATACTTATCGAAGTTGAAAGGTGCAATTTAATTTTCAGTGTTCCTTTCCAAGGTGTATCTGTATTCTATTGATCTCCTTTTACTCAGTGGTAGTTTCAGCACCATTTTTGGTGTGTGGTTTTTTGTGGGGTTTTTTTTGCTTTTTGTGTTGGGGATATTTGTGGATTTGGTACATTTTTTTCATCTTTTTTTCAGAATCATCAGAGCCAGCTGGAAATTTTTGATGAAAATGTTGCTCATATAAGTACTTGGTTGTATCAGGCTGAAGCCTTGCTGGATGAGATGGAGAAAAAGTCAGCAAGCAAAAAGGAGGAAACTGTGAAGGTAGAGAATGTTTCTATCAAGTTGCTTCTGGATTCTAAATGAAGTAAAGTCAGGTTTGCTGCCTGTTTTTTTTTAATATGTTTTCCTTTTCTAGGATAACCATTTGCATTTTCTTTCACTTTTTAGCGCTTAACATCTGAATTAGATGATGTTAGTCTTCGAGTGGATAATGTGCGTGATCAGGCTATCATCCTCATGAATGGTCGGGGGGTGTCGTGCCGTGAACTTGTTGAACCCAAACTGGCAGAGCTGAACCGTAACTTTGAGAAGGTCTCTCAGCACATCAAAAGTGCCAAGGTGAGAATGAGTGAGCCCCAAAACACGCTCAGGGGAAGTCTGTGGCAAAATGATGAAAAATAGCTTTGAGGGATAGATCTTTGTGTAAGAACAGCAGTTTTCTGCTTTCGGTTCTCTTTTAAGTGTAGATATTTATATGTGAAAACTGGACAGACTGATTTATTTATTTTTTTTTAGACCAACTGCTTTTTTTACCTGAGTAGCAGGTGATGACTTGAGTTTGAAGGGAAAATTTACTAATAACTGTGTGTTATAAAAATTCAGAAAAATATACATATTACAGTACATATTTATATGGACTACAGAACAACACCATAAGCTAAGGTGACTGGAGGTGTTTTGTGTGTTTTGAGACCCAAATACTGATACCTGATGGTCCTACAAATTAGCATGCCTGTTCATGGAGAATTGGTTTAAATGATTGAACTGTGTGTGACAGCTTGGACTAAATTTTCAGCTCAAACAAAGTTTTATTTTGCTTTGCAGATGCTTGTCGGGCAAGAACGACTTCCTGTCATGTCAGAGCCCCATGAAGTGAGAGTAACTTTTCCAGACCCGGAAAAATTTGAGAGTGACATACAGAACATGTTAAAAGTTGTGGAAAAGCATCTGGAGTTGAGTGGGGAAGATGAAAAGGTTTGTGAGCAATGGTCTTTGTGTTTTGTCCATGTGTTACATTGCTTCTGACTTGGAGAGAAAATACTTCTGAGAAAATCTTTTGAAGAAAGGACTAGAAAATGAATCACTAGGTTGCTGGAAACACTGCACAATTCTTCCCATACTTCTCTCATAGCTGCTGCCTCTTGGCTGGTGCATTGAGAGTAGCTAGTCATACATCTGTGTATTTTCATAATGGTTTTATATAATTCAGGTGGTGAACTTTCATTTTCATTTATCTTCTCCATTCTACTCAAAGTAGCTGTTTAAAAGGAATCCTTCCTATAAAACTTTTTTCCCCCCTTTCTTCATATCTAACCGTCTGAACTTATGTTGAAATGATTACTTAATGCAGCTGAGACTCTTATTATGTATTGGCAATTTTGAGCCTCTAATGTGTTGCATTGGTAGATATTTTTTTCACTTTAAACTGGTATGTTATGTTGAATCACAGTGCATAGGTCAGGTCAGTGGATGATTGTGAGATGAGATGCAAATAAGAGCATTGTAATATGGCTTATAGTAAGTCTAAATAAGAATTTGGAACAAAATCTGTCTTTTTCTAGATTCTTATCTAGGCTCTGCTATTCACCTGTATAAAACTGTCACACTTTTGTTTACTACATGTCCCCAATAGCCTTGTTTTGGCTACAAAATGGGATAAAGTCCTGCCAGCCTATCTGCCTTCCTTTTAAGCACATGAAATATTATAAACTTATATGGAAAGTTGAATGTAGGTCTATGAAAAATGGCATGTATGCTACAGGAAACAATTTTTAAAAGGCCTCTATGGAAAGACCTATTGTTATAGAACATATGCTTTCCTTTGTGCTGTTTTTATATATATTACGTTTTTGTTTTCTTGCTATTCTGCTCAGAGCTTACTTATTATTGTCAAAGAATGTTTACAATAGAAATGGAAGTGAAGTTATAGCTCCATGGACTTCACAGCAAGAGAATAATTCTGCTGCCTCCTGCTGGCTCATTGAGTGAGGTTCCTCTTCATGAAGTTTATGAAATGAGCAAGTTGAATTTTAGGATTTGGTAGTTGTGGAGGAAAATATCTGCTTTAATTTATGTGGCTTGTATTTGGATAATAAAACAGTTTGGTACCATTATGTTAATGTCTGAGCAGGTAATAAATTCATTTTGGAAACCATAGCTGAGCTTTCTGTAGATAATACAGACTTGTGTAATTTTAGCTGGATCAAGAAAGAGCTCAGATTGAAGAAGTTTTACAGAGAGGAGGGCAATTATTACAGCAGCCCATGGAGGACCATAAGAGAGAGAAGATCCGCATACAGCTGTTGCTTCTGCAGAAAAAGTACAACAGTGTGCAGGTATGATTAGTGTAGTTACTATAGTTAGAGCTAATTTATGTAGTCTTTCCTTTGGTATATCACTTACAATTAGGTTATGACTTTTTTTAGTGTAAAAGATTCTCTGGGGAAGAGTTAACTGTGTGTACATACAGTCTGACTCCCTGAATCTTTGCAATTCCAAAATATGAATTTTGTAATTTCAAAATTTTGGGGGATTGGTTTTTATTTTTAAAGTCCTTTTCATAACTTCACAAGTGGCCACTCTATATGTATTTATACCAAAGGATGTCAACAGCTGGGGGCATTTGCTTCACCTGTCTTTGCTGGACCTCCAGCCGAGGTTTGTCTCCACCACTGGGCTGTGTGAAAAGTGACTACATAGGCACATGTACACAAACATATTCATTGAGTTGTCAGCTGAAGAGATTTGTGTGAATATGAGTCTGCTCCTGAATCCTCTTTCTTTCTACAAGAGAGTATTATCAACGATTACAGACTAGTATGTTGTGATGCTTGCTTACATGTGCCGTATTAAAAATGTTTTTGTGTAGTGTTGGGCAGTGGGGAACCTCATTAAGTTCAACAAGAGCAAGTGTAGGGTCCTGCACTTGGAAAGGAATAACTCCATGCACCAGGACAGGTTAGGGGTTGACCTGCTGGAAAACAGGCCTGGGTAAAGAACCTGGTAGTCCTGGTGGAGAAAAAGTTGACCATGAGCTGGCAATGTGGCCTTGTGGCCAAGGTGGCAAATAGTACCCTGGGGTGCATTGAGAAGAGTGTGGCCAGCAGGTCGAGGGAGGTGATCCTGCTCCTCTACTCTGCCCTGGTGAGGCCACATTTGAAGTACTGTGTCCAGTTCTGGGCTTCCCAGTTCAAGAAAGACAAAGAACTGCTGGAGTGAATACAGTGAAGGGCTAACAGATGATGAGGGGACTGGAGAATCTCTCTCATGAGGAACATCTGAGAGACCTGATTCTGTTTAGCCTGGAGAAGAGAAGACTGAGAGGGGATCTTATCGATGCTTATAAATATCTACAGGGCAGGTGTCAAGATGATGGGGCCAGACTCTTCTCAGTGATGCCCAGTGACAAGACAAGGGGCAAAAGGCACAAACTGGAACACGGGAAGTTCCATCTAAACATGAGGAGAAACTTCTTTATTTTGAGGGTGACAGCGCTGGAACAGGCTGCCCAGAGATACTGTGGAGTCTTTCTCTGGAGACCTTCAAAACCCATGTAGATGCGATCCTGTGCCACCTGCTCTAGGTGAACCTGCTTTAGCAGTGGGGTTGGACTAGATGACCTCTATAGGTCACTTCCAACCCCAACCATTCTGTGATTCTTATACTCATATTAGAGTTGGTTAGCTGAGGTATAGCTCAAAAGCAGGGTAAGGCCCTCAGGCTGGTTTTCATTACATGTCTGTGCAGACAAATAGAATACAGCTATTTTAAAAAAATTAAATGGCTACTATTGCATATTTTGGAATTTGCTTCTTCAAATGAATACCTCAAGTATTTTTGTTTTTCAAATAAATAAGACCTATCCTGTTCATTACTTTGTTCTTCCTATACCATATTTTCCTAATACACTGGATTGTAGGAGTGCAGGTCATTTCAAAAGAGGCAGGTGGCGGAACTCTCTCCAGTGTTTTCCCAGTATAAGAAGGAACATAACAATCTAATGAAGTGGCTGGATGAAGCTGAGCACCGTCTGTCAGGGCTGCAAGGTGTGGAAGATGAACAAAAACTACAGGTAAATGGTACTTTTCACTGTGTCTGCTCTAAGAAAAAAAGACTTAGTTTTTTAGATTCATATATTAGGGCTTTATGGCTCTTTTTTGACACCTTCTTGGAAATGTTTTCAAAACAGCAGGATTAATTTTTCATTAGGAAATTATCTGCATACATTTGCTTGATTTCTACAAAGGTCCAAAATAACCCAGCTATCAAGCCCAAGTCTTAGAGCTTGATCTGGGCAGTGTGGTTGAATCAGGACAGTTTCTCTTGCCAATCTTGCTCATGGGGATTATGCTTAGCTGATTTTGATACCCTGGCTCAAACAGCCTGATTCAATGTCTGGTTGGCACAGGTATGATAAAAGCCTCTTTTGATGTTTAAACTCTGCCTCTACATCCTGTGGTCAGGATATTGTAACTACTCTGAAGCTGCCTTTCACTGTCTCAAGTTCTTAGGGAGAGATAAATACCCTCACATGATTGATATTGCTGTACACAATGAAGACTAATAAAAATGACAAAGGTTGAGGTATTTCTGATGAGAAGAGTTATGTGTGATAATGTGTGTTTGCAGGTCTTGACAATTTCACAACTGATTTAATGGAATGTCAGGGTCTGATAAAATTTACTGCCCAGAAAGCTCTGTCTTAGTTGTTGAGGGTATGGATATTTTCAGTGGCATTTTTTTGTTTTGTTGTGGTTTGGTGTGGGTTGGGGGGTTTTCTGTGTTTTTTATTTATTTATTTATTTATTTATTAAAAAGGTGTTTTTTTTCTCCTTTTCATCCTTCAAAACACTTTGGCCACATGTAATTACATTAATATTTTAGGCAATAATCGTGAGGAACCTTTTGAAGCAGTAAGTAATTTCTTGGACAAACTTGGGGTCTAGGCAATCTGTCAAGTACTTCTCTGTTTCTGCATGTGAGGCTTCATAATTAAAACCAATCAATCTCTCTTTGACTGCTCTGTAACTTTTTAACCCAGCACCAATTAACTTGAAGGCAGAGGTAAATGCTCTGCTTCTCTGGGAGAGTCAGTCACACCACAAAATCTTAATGTGGTGCCCTTCATTCACAGCTATAGTGCTATATGGCTTCAGGTTTCTATGGTAGCTGTAGATCTATGGCAGACAGCTCTCCCCAGTCATGCTGGCTATTCGGCACCAGCTATGAAAGTAAACATTTTAAATCTGCTTCTCTTTAGGGAGACTTTTTTTAAATTATAAACCTGCCTCATGCATCTGGGCAGCAAAGATGGCCCCATGGTCTGTTTAATTGTCTGACATCTGACTGCTCTGTTGGACCCCCAGCAGTCACTCCAAGTGTACTGTGGTACTTGCACATGAGCTCCTTGGGACCTGACTGGTACTTGGGAATTTGTTTGAAGGAAATGAGGATCCATACCCATTTAAAATAAAACAGCATGATTCAGTTTTTCTGTTTGACCATCAGCTGCTTTGAGTGAATCAATTACCAGATTGAAAAGGGGAAAAGGTGCAACTGGATGGTTCTTCGCTAACAGGAACAGTTCAGTTGTGTGACAGATTGGTCTTCCTTGTCACTGTTGGTCTCACTGCAGGTTGACTGATCTTCTCTAAGGAAGATCCTTTGTGTCCTACAAAGCCCTTTTCTTTAGGGATGTCCTGCAGTTTATCCCTGGCACTCTTGGGTGCATTCCTGGATTATTGCATCTCGGTGCCGAATGCAGAATATCGTGTAAATATGGATTACCATAGCAATTACAATAGGCTATTGATGGAGAAACTTTATCTTTGTTTGGAATTAGTTAAGTTGTGTAAAAATATCCTTATACTTCCAGATGTAGTTTCTAGTCTGGCTGAGTCAGATAGGCTTTCAGAAGGGGACCATGGCAGTTTTCATTACTGTTGTGAAACTCAGAAACTGCTGCTTTTGCTTCATATGCCTGTGCCTCTAGCTTTCTGGTATTTGAGTGGTAAGCCAGCCTGTTTCAGGTGACCTGATTTCACTTCTATGGCTTGATTTTTCACCTGCTTTACTTGAATGATTTTGAACACCAGAAATGGTACGGGACCATAACACTTCTGAAGGGAGAAATGGTGTTCTTAAATATCATCATCATTTTAGATGAACACAGTTCCTCCAGAATTTTCTTTCAGCCACTAAACTTGACCTACCCTCAGCACCAGAGGGGACCCTAATGATAAAATTCTGCAGCAGAAACTTCCTCTCCCCAATTCTCACTATTCTTCTTCTATTCTGTGATTGATCACCCTCCCTCCCCCTTCCATAGTCAGTAGGGTTGTCTGATGAAGGTGAGGAAGGGGAAGGCCTGGATGTATCCACAGGGCACCCAGACTATCAACTAGCAAATTGCAGTGTTTCTTGCTCATCTTGGCTCAGGACTGAGAAGCACTAAATTAATTCTTAACTCACTGATGAGCAGCTGGCTCAACCCCTCACCTTCATGTAGGGAATGTGCAGTGAGCAGAGGAAGAGAAATAGTGCTTGAAATGAACAAATAAGGAGGGAAAGAAAAATTTTAGCTGCCAAGCTGGGGAGTAGACTCCAATTAATGTTTTATATAATACATTATTTATGTAGGAGAGGACTTGCTCATGGTGCTTGAAGGTCATATATATATATGTGTGTGTGTATATATATGTATTGATTTGCTGGAAGTAGCTGGATCATAAATATTCCTCATCATGTATGCTTCTAGGGATTATGGAGTTAAGTGTTTCTGAAATACTGGTAATCCTTCCGCATAGCAGGTACTTATGAATAACCCTTATTTTGCCACAAATCCGTTAGCTAGAAAAACCTGTGTTGGAAGTTCGTGCCTCCTTGACTTCCTTCTTTTCTAACCTTGTTTTAGTATTTATTTAAATTGCTCTGTTCTGACTTGGCTCAGAATGAGGGAAAGGAAAAAATTAAACCTTAAATTGCAGATGTAATTAGTTGAGTAAAGTTCCTGGGAGATTTTTCCAGGTTTTAGGAAGCTGTTTTGAAGTGAAAATGATGTTTGCAGATGGTAAGTGAATTTGCTGTTGCAGGCACAATGCAGTTTTTCCTATAAACTGAAACAGAGACACCATCTTGAAGGCTCTAAAAGTATTATTCTTGTAATAAAGAAAAACGTGTTGTTTGCCTATTGGGCTTTTTATAAGGAAGGTTCTGAGTTACTTAAATCTGAACCATTAGCTAGCTACATTGCCCACAAATATATAGCTGACTGCCTGCATTAGTTAACCCAGAAGAACAAATACAATGGACGTGAGATTTTAGGTTTGGAAAACCTTCTCCTAGAAAACGGGCTATGAAATATTTTGATTGTGAGAGAGAAGGGACAAGGAATGGTTAAAAAGTGAGCATTTCTAGTCTAAAGGAGATTTATTTGCAAAGATGCTAACTAATGTGTGGTGATCAGAGATTAGATTGGGTAAACACTTTTGGTTAAAATGTTTATGTAGTTAAACATGCAAGGTAAATTATTTAATTTGATATGATTTTCTTGGGCGGTATTTTGCAAAATCTGCTTGGAAGCAAGTCAGAGTATCTCCTTGAGTTGAATCTTTGATAGATCTTGTTTTAAAATATATGTAGGAAGAAAATCTGAAACTAAATTCTGAATTGCAGGTCAAAATAGATCCTGTGTACAGGAGAAAACAAATTTTTATTTGACTACTGAATTAAAATTATTTTTAGCAGCTCTTATTGAGAGGCCTTATTTATAGAATGTATACTAGTAACTATTTCCCTTTTTTCCCCAGTCCTACATTTTTCCTAGTATTTAAAGAGACCAAATTTAATAAACATGCTCAGTCATCACTGAAATTAAAGTAGAATAGGTCTATTAAGTAATCCAGTCAGATCTCCTTCTAAATAACCTTTGATTAATTTTTTATTTATGGATGCTTAAGAAGAGAGTTTGCTTGTTTTTTGTTTTTGGGTTTTTTAGTTAGTTAGTTTTGTTGGGGTTTTTTTTCTTTAATTAAAAAAAAACCCCAGAACAAACAAAAAAATCAAAACCCTAACAATGAGTTTCTGTGACACTTGGGTGTTTAATTTACATGAGACAGTTATGTCAGACTTGTGCTCTTCCATCTTTTAGTACTTTATGCTGCATTTTAGAATCTGCCAGTCTGCAAAGTAAGATAGAGAACATCTGAAGAATTAAAACTTGGCTGTAGGAAAGCACTAATGTGTTTATAACATTTACATATGTTCACCTTTAAGAAGGAGGGTTGTGAAAGGAGGAAACATCATGTCAATGAGGGGAGGCAGCTGGAGGAGATTAGGAATGAGGTGTGCTCTGCAGGAACAGCACCAGGAGGAATTCACTGCTTTGCAAAAGAGAAGCAACTTGGGCAAGGATGGTGATACTGGGGAAGCAGAAAGTTTCAGTGTATGTCACTTGGCAACAAGTGGGAAATATGTTTGCTGCATGCCAACAGAGGCTGTTTTAAATTTTGTGCAAGTTTTTTCTAATGGGAGATAAAGCAATGTGTGTGAAGCAGAAAGATAGTAAAATCCAGTGACCTGTTCATTTGGGTTAAGTCCAGATTCTGGACTGTTGCTTCTGTGAGAATGGGATTTGTGGGATGATGGAGAGTTGGAGAAAACCACCTTGTGAAGATGTTGAAAGTGGCTGTGCTGCAGCAGGCGTCCCAGTGTTTGTTCAAGCCTAGGCTTATTCCAAATTACTAGAAAAAAGATAGTTTGAGTTGCACAAGCTTTTTCTGATTTCTCTGGAGCTTGGACTTGTCCTTCCACAGGAAATCATACCACTCTCTAAACATTGGGCTTTTTCTTCGTATTTCAGTAATGGAAGCTGACAAAATATATACAGCACCTCAAAAAAATGTGTTTGGGGAGCATCAGGAACCAAGATGCTGGATTTGTAACTAAAGCATACAGAGTAGTTCATGGTTTTTACTGCAGTGCTTGCTTGCTGTACTATTACTGAATCAAAAGCAGTGCTGAGTATTCTGTCACGCTTGTCTGCAATACTTGTTTTCAGTAGACTCAATTTATGCTTGTGTGCCTGTACATCCTATTTCTTTGGTGTGCAATGAATGACTGAAAGCGTACCATGTGTGGTGGTAAAGGTCTTGTGGAAGTAAAACTGTGCCCCCAGTTTCTGTACAGAGATGACTCTCTACTTCAAAAAGCAAAACAAAACAAACCCTAAACCAACACAAAATCCTTAGGAGCCTTCAGTGCGTGAGAAGAAATCCTGAATGGTGAATGTGTGAACATGCCTTTTCTGCTGCGGCCCTTTTTTCTTTTGAACTACACATGCTGCCTGTGTTAGATTCCAGTTAATTTGGGTGACATAAGTAGAGGAGGAAGGTACAGACAGGTGTTTGCAAACAACTTTGTTAGTGGGCCTTAATATTTTACTGGTTGTCAGCTGTGTTAGTGATTTTCATGTGTGCACCCAGACCAGACTAATTACAAAGTAAAATTCACTGTCTGAAGTGGCTGTGAACATACACTTACTCTTCACACTCTTACGTGTATTCTCAGCTGTTAGTAAATCATACAGTCGAGTGCCTCTGTCTTGCTTGACTCAAATTCACTGAGTACAGGATGGTGGCTCAGAAATTGCTTTAATTTTTCACTATTTAGAGGTTGGTTTACTTTTTTCATTGCTGATTTTAAAGAACTGGTCTGTTTTCAGAGATGGTAACAGAATTCTGTTGGACAAGAAACTCTTTCAGCCTTCAAATACCTGTGTCACCTGCCTCAACTACCTTGCCAGGCATGGCAGAATATAGCTTCTTGCACCTGGCTTCCTAATGCTTCAGGTCCAGGCCATCATTTATGATCCAGAAAAAAGCTGCATTAAATTACTGTTCTTGCTTTCTTATCTGCTAACATGGTACTTTGCTTGGTAGCTTGGTCTTACAGCCAGAGCAGGTAACAATTGCCAAGCTTTTCAGGAGTTAGTCTCTCTTATAACTGCAAAAAGCATATTGTGGTACTGGTGGAGCACTAACTTCTTTTAAAAATGTTTGGGAAATGTAGGTGGGGATGCTTATTGAAAAGAATGTGGAGAGAATAAATGTCTGCTTCAGTAAATGGGTAACTTCTGGGAGTCCCTGATGAAGGAGGCAGTGGGTTGTAATCACAACTAGATAAAGACTTGATAAAGTGTGGTTTCTGGAAATGGTAAGGATCAAGGTGAGAGAAACAGTAGTGCCCTACCCACTCCCCAGTGTTTTAATAAAGAATAATACACGGTCATTGTGAAGCATCATATCTACTGTTTCTAACTTCTTAATGTGAATATAGAAATAGTTGTTTGCAGGACTTGCAGCTTTCTGAATTTGTGCAACTTTGCTAGAAAGGCCTTTGTTTTGTCTTTTACTGTAGAAAATTACTTATTCTGAAAATAGTCTACCAATTTAGGATTTTTTTTTTTCATAAATTTGCTTGTTTTTTGAAATATAAAATGAACTTTCATGTTTTTAGGCAATCCCTGTCCAGCAGAGGTTAAAAGGTCACTTTGCCGCAGAGGTTAGGACCTTGCCTTTTTCGACTGAATACTTGGTTGAAATCAACAAAGTCTTGCTTGCCATGGCTGATGTTGAGCTGTTGCTGAATGCACCAGAGCTAAATACTGGCATCTATGAGGATTTTTCAACTCAGGAAGATGCACTGAAGGTACTGCATGCCTAAATGTTATAATCAGAGGGAGGAGGAAGTAACAGAAGAAAAAAAGACCATCTTAACGACTGTATAGCTGGATTTGGTTTTTGCTCAGTATATACTGGATAAATATGCAGGGAAAATTAAATAATGAAGACAGTATAGTGATGAATTTCTCTTTTATGCAGAATCTGGATATGAAATGCAGCAGTGCGAAAGCTGGGTGGGAGGCTGGGAGAGAACGTTTTGACTTTTGCTGTGTTTTTTATTGCGTAGTCTGCATGATATGTAGAGGAATGCTAAAGCCACTCTCCTTACGTTCCTGCTTGGTCTCCTTAATAGAGCTGCTGTTCTGTGATGTGGAAACAATTGCTCACATGGGAGATTCCTGACTTTTGTATGAAGCTATGTATGAGGCCATAAGACAACAGTACCTGTTCTGATTAGCAAGGCATCAACATGTGGTTAATTTTAAGCTCCCACTACTACTTGTTGCCAGCCAGTGGGTTTACCTGTGTGATTAATGATGTGAAAGTAGTTAAGGACTTGCCCTTCTTCAAAAGGGGGTGAAGAAAGTATGTTTGAAAATACTGATTTTTGCTGTCAAATGTGAGTTAAGTATGTAGAAGTCTGACTTCCTGGTTAATTTTGAGCATGCAAAGAAGCACGATAGAGAGATTCCCACAGAAAACATTGATTGAAGTTGGGAATTGCACATAGCGTGGTGCAGTGTAGATGTACCTCTGTGGGTTGGGAAGCATAGGGGGGGTTCATGTGTCCTTATATTTGAGGTAGTCAGGCTTTGCCTCTCACCTAGAGGTAGATCATCTGTTTCTGCAGCTGTTACACAGGTCCTTTAAAAGCTTTTCAGAATTTCAGTACACTTTTTCAACCTGGTTTTCTTCATGCTGTGGACATACTTTCATTTTTCAAATTTGTTTTTTGGCATAGTTTTCAAAAGCAAATAGGGGAATGATGCCAACTTTGACCAAGTGGGTGACACTTGTTTTGTTGATGAGATTCTTCTATCCCTGTTTACACTGCTTCTGTGCTCCCTTAAGTACAGTTAGGAAGGCTTGTGTTAAGATGGGTTTAAAATGCTTCCTTTTGGTGCAGGTCTCTCATCTGATTTTGAAATGTTGGTGTTTTAAGGCTGTTTTCAGAAGAAGCAAATAGCAGAGCATAGAATTTTTAGAAATGTTACTGTTTTAAATTCAAAAAGATAAGTAAATTCCACAGTTTGCATGGTCTGTTTGTCCTGTGAATACCAAGGCAGTTCTACAAGAGCATCTGGTTTAAAGGTATTTTCACAGTGTAGTTAAATGATATTTGAGATAGATTACTTTAACTTTGTCATTTAAATATAAAACTTCTATGTAGCTTATGCTTTTGCAGTTCTGTGCATATGGGAGGTTACATAAAACATAATATATTCACATTTTTGGCCAATTTTTTACATGACGAAGGAGTTTGTACCATGTCTTCATGACACGGGCAGATTTGTTTAATAATGAAGATACTGCTGTTTTGAGAAGTATGGTATGCCCCTTTACCTCAGGAATAGATTGTATAAATAAAATATTTAATCCTCATCATAAAAAACTGAGAAGGACATATGCTTAAAAGGATGTGATGGACTATTCGGTTCAGTTGCTGAAACTGATTTAATCTGTAAAACAGCTGATGCTGAATGTCATGGTCTTATTCTAGATACTGATTTTTGGAACAGTGTGTTGAAGAGATTACTTTTTGGTCTTTTATATTATTTCTTTTTTGTATAATTTCATACTGATGTTGACTTTACTAATGTATTGTGTCATTATTGTGCTTGCAGAACATAAAAGATATCTTGGATAAACTTGGGGATCAAATTGCGGTCATACATGAGAAGCAGCCTGATGTTATATTAGAAGCATCTGGACCTGAGGCAATACAAATAGGAGATGCACTAACCCAGCTGAATGCAGAGTGGGATAGAATTAATAGAATGTACAATGATCGTAAGTGGTAAGTCAAGGATGTTTGGTTTCTGTGACTGTGTGGTATATATTTTATGTACTTGAATATAAGAATTTTACAAATATACCCTAGTGGTGAAGATAGAGTTTGGGAGTAGCAGCTTTAATATGTTAGTATTACACAATAGTTGCCAAAATGATTGAATGTTGAAACAGTTAACATGCAAATTGAAGTTTGGGTGCTCTTATAGAGCTGGTTGTTTTTACTTTATAAAATAGAACATTTTATTCATAAAACATAACATTTTTGTTTTGTAAAGGTATCACAAAGCAAAGTTCTAGAAGGAAAATGTTGAGTAGGACATCTTTTAATAAGAATTCAAGGCTGCTTTCGAGGGAGAGAAGGATTTTGAAAGGATGGGCTCTTTAAAATACAACATGTATGATAGTTGCCAATAACCTCTGTTGTAAATAATTGAAGATGAGAGATGACCGTATTAGAAAACTCTGTGGTTGAGAGAGCAAAAGAATATTGAATTCAAGGCTTAAGAAAAATGTATTTCCTATTTCCACAAAGATCAAATAGCTGTAATTTCACTTATGCTAAAAAAAGTAGGAACAAAAAAATAGTTAAATTAAGATGCGATTTCTCCTCGCCCATTACAGAAGATACACTAAACTGAGAATGCCTTATCATGGGAAACATCTTTAAATGTTTAAAAACAAACTCATTAACACTTAGTCAAACTTGGAAAGCATGCCAGGCATTTTAAGCTGGAATTGGTGAAAGTATGTGTTCAGGAAGTTACCACTAAGCTGAAGGTACTCACACTGCAAACAGCAGTAGGCACTGAGATTGCTGCTATGCAAAAAGACCTTATTGACTGAAAATGACTTTATGAGACTTAAATGCAAAGACTCATACTGTAGCTAATTTACTTTTACAGTATTTGCTTTTCAATGATGGTATAAGGTAATGGTTAATGCAGAAGTTCTGTAGAGCATAAAGTAATGAAGTAATGTCCAGCCATGTTCTCTTCCTTTGTAGCACCAGAAAACTGATGTGAAACACATTTGGTAGTGTATTTTGAAGAGATGTTTGTAAGAAGCGTGCATTACGTAAGCTGATGTTTTCAACTTGTTCTCAGAGCACTGGTGTATTTATAGGAATATAAAATTCGGTTGGTGTTGGAGGCTTCCAGAAATTCTGGCCACTGGATCAGTGAAACATCGAGACTTCTGATACCTCAGCAGCCACTGTTTCACTGTTTTTTAATTTGAAAGCAAGTAGTGGTGCCATCTGGGTACTGCTTTTTGGGCTCTTGCTAGCTGCCTGTGGTCACCTGCCATATTTGGAGACAACTGCTTCAGAATCTGGTGCCCATCTGTATTTACATGCCTGCAGCTATTTTGTTGTCTTCATAAGTATGATGCACACCAAGCTTCAGTTACGCCTTCCGTCTCTTACTCCCTTCCCCTCCCCCCCCCCGTAACATAATTGAAAAGCTTTAACTGATATTATCCTTTTTTAAGTAGGAGTAAAATTTCATTTACTAAAATTTAATTTCATTAAGTAGCCAGGGTTAACCAGAAACTTAGTCTTCTCATTGAAAAAACATATCAAAGAGTAAATTCAATGTTTATGATTAGCTGGCAAAATGCAAGAGATTACCTCCCCAACTGGTTCACTGGATACAAATTAATCTTGAACTTCATAAAGTTTGTGAAGTTCTGCATCTTAATGGGAATAATATTGGGTGCAATTTTCATAAAAAAGGAACTACTGGACTAGCAACTTCAGCTAAAAAGTATGTAGCTTCCTGAATGTATTAAGTGCCACAATTTTAATAAAAGAATGCACTTTGATTTATGAAGACAACATTAGTATCAATAATAAAATGTTGCATTTTTGCATTAGTGTTTTCATACCCTTTCTCTTACAAAGAAGACTTTTTAACCACATTTATTCTTGCTTTTCCTAGTGTTGCTCTAAGTATACACAAAAAGACTAAAAGACTTAATAATCTCCTTAATAATATCTGTATTTTTTTCTGTTTCTGGAGTGGGTGGAGATTTTGACAGAATTAGTAGAAACAGTACCTGAAGTCTGTAGCAAAACACTGATTTAATTTTCAGGGGCAGTAATGATTTTGTGATTGAGTGCCAGCTAAGTAGTTAAACCTTTGATAAAAATTGAATTAAACCATACTTAGCAAAGCTTTTAAGTGTTCGACTAAATCCGGTTGACTTCAGTTTGATTTGAACGTATGTGGAAAGTAAAATGTGTGTGGTTTGTGTGTATGTATGGGCTTAGTTCTTTGTTGAACTGTTGTGACAATGCTGGTCTACTAGTTCTGCTCCTTCTGCCATGGACATTCCACCAGTGCTAAATGTGTTGGTGACTTGAGACTGAGCTGTGGTTTGGAAGCAAGTGTATTCCTGCAGAGGAGGCAAGGAATAGTCAAGTCTTGGTGCTGTAGTGACAGGACTTGAGTACTTTTATCTTTCAGCTAAGGCAGTCTGTAGTGAAACAGCAGCATGCGCATCTGGCTCAAAGCCAGAGTGAAATTTTGTTTTGTTGCTCAAAATATTGATGGAACTGAAGGCTCACAACAGAAACAGCAGGTGTTAAAGCTTTGTCTCTCAAAGTATTCTCCTTCGAAGTTCTAGATACTGAAAAGTCATGTGTTCAAAACTCCCCCAGAAAATTTAATTTTGAAGGAAGCCTATAAAATATTCTTTTAAACTATTTTAAATGCTTAGAATATCTCTTCTCATTAAATGTGGAATGAGATACTGTCATGAGACAGTATGTTCAGTTGGACTAAAATGTACCTGAAAAATAAAAGAAGAATAGACCAACCTGCAGACTGACCCCAAATCTCAGTGTAGTGAATTGAGGTGTGTACAGGAAACTGAAACAGTAGAACTAGGAGGTTGGGGTCAGAAAAACTTATGTAGAGGTTTTTAAGGCTCTCATCTTCTTTAGAATTGGGCCACGTGAAGAATAATAATAACAAAAAAGCCCTCTATGTGCCAAGAAATATGGATGTCTTGATAAAAATGAGATATAATTTTGGTGAAAATTATCTCACTAGGAACTCTGGGATTGTTGAATTAGTGAAGAAAATAGATGCGATGGTAGCTCTTTAAAGTTTGGTTTTGGTTGTCTTTGATGTTGTGCTGCTAATTTGAGATCGTATCTGTATATAAGTGGTAGTCTTGGAGTCTTTTCTGTCGAAATTGTTGAAGGCAAAAATAACGGAATAGATGAGATCTTTCCTCTCACATCAGAGGGTCCTCTGATGAGCAGGAGACCTGGTCTCCTATGTCTTTAAAGGTGATTATTGTTATTAGTTTGGAATGGGATACTATCCAGTCTGTTGGTGTTGATGTATACTTCGTGTTGTTTGTCTCCAGTCTTGTGTCCTTATAGAGTTAGCAATCAACAAATAGAAAGCAAGTCATGCTGTGCCTTTCTGACATGGTTTTCTTGTTGAACGTTCATAGGTTGGTTTTGGTAGTTTGTTAACATAGTAGAACTCTCATTGTAGTTAAAAACAACCTTTTAACTGTGATAATTTAGCCTGTTCCATGCTAGAAAGTGTTGCCCTTCAAGTTAAGCTACACGTTCATTTGAGGTTGCAAAGATGGCAGTAATAATGAAATGCCTGGTAAGTTATTGTGTGATTAAATTGTGTAAGACCTACTTATGCAGTCCCACTGGTAATACAGTCAGTTCTATATAATCAAAAATCACCTTCACTTATTAAATTCCATGCACCAGCACCCCATGGCATATGAATAAAAAAAAATTTGAGCAATTAATCATATTTCATGTTCCATACTGTCTGATATCTGAACTGTTTTATAATAAAGAAAAAAAGGGTTCTGCAGACCAATTTGATGCAGCTAATCAATCTTTATTTTTTAAGTTATGGAAACAAAAGTTTGCATAGGACTGCCCTTTTTTCCTTCAGCTGGAAGTTAACGACAGTCCGTGCTGTTGTCTTGTACCAGCTGCTACTATGTCAGAAAGCTTTCAGTACTGAGGCTTTGCTAACCAGGCTGTATGCCAGCCTTTGTTTTGCGAGAAAAGTTCCTACTCACTGGAGTAGGAATCATAGCCTTTTCACTGAAATGGTTTGGATAATTTTTCAATTATTTGTTTTTAAACAGTTGCTTTGATAGAGCGATTGAGGTGTGGAGACAGTTCCACTGTGATCTCAATGACCTTTCCCACTGGATAATGGAAGCTGAAGTGTTATTAGCCGATGCCCGTGGTCCAGATGGCAGCCTGGAGCTGCAGACAGCTGGGCTGCATCAGCAGGTAGGTATGATTTCTGAAGAAAGTGAGCAAGCTGGGAAAAGTGTGATTTTATTATTTTTTTTTGTGTGTCTAAAATTCTAGTTTTCTATATAGACGTACAGATTTGAAATGAACCTGTGCAATTATACTTTAAAAAGTGGTAACTTTTAAAATTTCTTTTTCAATTGCAGTTTAAATGATTCGTGGGAAAGATCTCAACTCCTGCTTTATAGTATGAAGTTTTGTGATGACTCTTAGTATGAATGGGTTTGAGATATTTTGATAATTCAAATGTTGGCATAGTTGTTATTGTTTTATAAGTTTCACTGCTGCTTTGAAAATACATTAATGGGTTAAGAAATCGAGTATTAGATTTCATTTACTTTCTACTCATAATAAAAAAAATGGACCCCAACAATGATCAATTATAACTTAGTAAATTATTTTTTTAAACTAATGATTTTGAAAGAGCTTGCCTTATATCTGGAAGAAGAGAAGATTCCAGTTACAGATGTCTTAGGTTTGATTGTTTCAGACTTCAGTTCTGGAATTCAATTGCCTGATGTCTTTCTAGCTCATCATTATGGAAGAGCAGAGTTTTCTGTTTAGTTAAGCTACTTTACTTTCTTTTAAATAAGGAGAAGAAAACATAACTTTAAGGATTAGATTTTTTTTTTTTAATTCTCTTTTGGGAATAATGTTTATCCAAGAGTTAGGTATGTGTTGCTAAAGAAATATACCTTTTACCTAACATAAAGTTTTGTATTTTATCCTAGTTGCTGCTTGGAGTTTTCTGCTAGGGCATTTCCCTTCTCTTTCTTGAATCATCTTATTCCCGATCTAGTTGCAAAGAAATTTTGAGTAACAATGTAAGATTTTTGTAGCTGTTAGGTATATTTGAAGGTTTGATCCTGATCTTTTCTGACTTCTGTATTTTCATGGATTTTCTGTGATGTCTGGGCACCGTGGAAGCACAGCCATGATTATTCTAGCTAAAATACAGAAATAGTTACAGAAATAGTCAGGGGCATAGGTCATGAAAAGAACTAGTTAAAAAAAATTCATAACATCTGTTAGCACTACTAGAAAGTGCTGTACATTAAAAGGGAAGGAATCAAATGTGAGTATGGATTCTAGCACTAATGTTTTAAATGAATTCTTATGATCCTAGGTAGTATTCAGTAGCCTATTCGGTGTCATTATTGTTTTTATGACACTCATTAGAAAATTGAACTAGATTCAACAACAGACTCTTAATAACTTAAATCAACAGCATCAGATTTTAAGTAAGATGGCTTTAAGTGCCTGTTTTAGTAAAATAATGTGCACCCAGGATTCATCCTGCATGTTACAAGCTACAGATCAAAGTCACTTTAGGTCAGTAATAAAATCCTGTGTGGCTTTTATGTTTCTGACAGGAACTCGAAGAGGGAGTCAGCAACCATCAGACCAGTGTTTCAGCATTGAACAGAACTGGGGAAGGGATCATACAGAAACTGTCTGCTACAGATGGGAGCTTCCTGCAGGAGAAGCTGGCAGGATTGAATAGACGGTGGAAAGCAATCACTGCAGAGGTCATGGATAGACAGCAGAGGTAATAAGTTAATCAGAAATTTGGATGTCTGACCAGATGCAATGAGGAGAATCTCATTTAGAAGACTCTGGGAGAGATTAATCAGTCATTAATCTGTGTTTTCCTGACATTTAGACCTCTGTGTTCTGAACTGTCTTCTAGAACCAATTTCTCATAAATGCATCTGGAATTGACTCCTTAGTGAGTCTGTGCTTAACACAACTCACCAAATGACAGCCACAAAACTGATTTTCTTACAGTTTTCCTTTGTTTTTAAAATAATTTCATTGCTGAGCCAGTCTTTTTTAAGAAGGAATACTCAGCTACTTTCTCTGGCTGGAGCTGAACTGTAAGTACATTACCTTGATTTCTACTTTTACATTGTCAAATATACACTAATTTAAACACTGTTATTGTTCTTGAACTTCCACAACTATATCAAATAAGATCTATAGGTCTGTGTTTGCAACAATTTAATCCACCTGAGTAGGTATTTTCTGGACAAAATCAAAATCCATTTTGAAGTAGCCTTAAATTTACTTCTAAAGATCAAAGAGCAAGGTTGTCCGAGATAAATATTTAAATTTTCAGCATATCTGGGGATATAAGATCCCTTCTCTGTTCTTATTGATAAAAAATGTGTAAGGATAAATCCCTGGAATGAATAGCTATTTTTGGAGGCTATTTATATAATTATATGTTTTTAACACCACCTGATACATTTAGAAATGTAATAATATTTTACTTAATTATTTAGTTTAAGAAGTTCCATTAAAGCTTTGTGTGATTTAGGGAATTTTTCACTTGGAGGGTTAGGGACATTTCTAACATTTTCACTAGTAAGCCTTGTAGTGGCTTAGAATGATTAGGCCTTAAAGTGTTGTCATACCGTCACTTATTTTTAATATTTTCTGCAGAGTTTTAAATGCCTATTTTGGGACTCTGGAACTGAAATGCAGCTATTTCTAAGGTGCTAGTATTAATTTGCAAATATTTTGCATTTTAATGATGAAAATACCAAAATGAATCCTTTTAAAATATTCTACCCGCTGAAAGACACATGACTATGTTGCATCAGAAGTAACATAGGACCGACATACTGTGTTCACTGCAGAAACACGTGGATTATTTTTTGTTTTCCTTTTTAAGGCTAAAAGGTGAGAATGAGCAACTGATAGAGTATAGAAAGAAGCTTGATGAGCTGCGTTGCTGGTTGGAAAACGTAGAAAATGCTCTGGACACAAGATTTGCATTCAACCATGAAGAAAACTTGCGAGAATTGCAGGCAAGATCAATTAGTGTATATATGTGTATGCACATGTACATCTTGTTCAAAGTGCTAGGACATGGCCTTTGGGGAGGGGAATTTTCACATTGTAAATAGCCAAAGAAATAGTATGGTTGTGAGAGACAGTTTTGTGAGATTACTTACACAAGTAAGATGCATCTTGTAATGAGTTTGAGTTTAGTAGACAACTATGTTATTTAGCCAGAAAATGGTGGCTATGTATCAAAGTGAGAAATGTATGTACAACTGATAAAATTTAGGAAGAGGAATTTCACTGGAAATGATGTCCCCAAGTCAACTTTATAATTGTCAAAACTTGAGTAAAAAGCCAATATGCTTAAAGTGGTAAGTATAATCATTCCATTTACTGGGCAGCTTTAATATTTTGTTACATGTGTAAGATTTTGTTTAACCTGCTTTTTAAACGGTAAGGGTTTTGGTCATTTCAAGTGATGAGGTCAATAACTTGGATGCATATATATGCATATTTTTCCTGCTTATTTTTCCTGCTTTTGACAACAATATATATTTTGATTTGTAGGATGTGTGAAAGATTGTGTTTCTGAAATCCTAAAAGAATGGAAGTCAATCCAACAAATCTGCTTACTCACTTTTTAAAAATTAGTAATCGAAAAAAATTAGATCAAATAAGTAGAAAGGCTTGAACTTTCTACAAATGTGTATAAATGATGTAAAGCAGTTGCAGTTGTGTTTGCCTAAACAATTTGTCTCATGTTAGCTGGGTATTGGCTATCTGATTATCATGAAAGTTTAATTTTTCTTGTCATCTACCTTAATATAGATGACTGAAAGGGAGAACTGGAATAAGAGGCAAAAGAGCAGAATTTGCTAGAGGAACACTGGTAGGGAATTATAAAGTACCAATGTGGCCCTGTGAAAGCAGGAATGTGTGCGCAGTTTGGTTATGTATATTAAGGAAAGGTGAGTTTGCAACAGAACAGGTACTGAGTAAGAATGCTGAACTTTTCAGAAGGATGAAGAACTCATCTGCAAAGATCTCGGAGCTTGCTTTGTTTTGTTCAGCCAAATAAAGAACAGTGAGAAGGGAAACGATGAGAGTAAGAAAGCCTAAGGAAGATGACCTATTATTAAAGGCTGATATAAACAAGTGGGAAAAACAGGTGTTAACTGATCAGTCAGGAATAAATGCAGTCTAGGTATGAGAAGGAGATTTCTAAATAGAGCTTCTGGAGCAACCTCCAATTAAAAAGGATATAGCACGGTTAAAAATTAATTCTTGAAAATCTAGAAAATGCATTATTCAGTATAGTGCTTATTGTAGCAGGGCACTCTGTTCAGTTGTCTTTCTTCCAGGCCTGTGTTCCTGTCCATTTTGTATGTGCCACTCCATAATACTTGTGTAAAAGATATTATTGTATGTATTGAAGTGGATAAATATGAAGTTTACTTGCTATTGTAATTTTTTTATTCTACTGCTTTAAAGGCAAAATTTGTGATTTCTGCTGCACAGTGGTTGTGGTCTGTGGGCAAATGATAGGACAGTTGATTTAAAGTCAGTGGGAATGCAAGCATAAGGTTATAATGCATGTCAGGAGTGGGCCTTCAGTTTTTAATTTTTTAAAAAGCAAATGTAGGCAGCAATTTTCATTGGAAACGTGTTGCCTTTTGGATGCACATAGTACAGAGGTGATCAAACAGAACCATTTTGAGATGAGAATCTGTGTGTATGATATGAAGCTGTATAGGTACCTTGGCTATTTGCAGTTTTGTGGGTGTTTTCCAGTTAGCAATAAATGTTGGTATTTGAATAAATGTTTCAATAATTTCTAGACAGAGTGTAGAAACCAAAATATAAGCTTTTCTGTTATGTATTTAAAGGGAAATTTCTAAATATTGGAGTCAAAGGAAAGCTTCTCCCTCACACTTTACTTAACCATGTATTCATTTTGGTTCAGGCTAAAACTCTTCTGTCCTTTTCAGGTCTTTAGTGAAGAGATGGAGGTACAGGGAGACAAACTGCAATGGCTGAATAGAACTGAACCTGAAGTGCTTTTGGATAAAAATGTTGATCTTCAGGAAAAAGACAAACTTTCTGATTGCCTGCAGTCCCTCAACGTGAGGTGGAATAAGGTGTGCATTTCTTCAGCATTGGGTACCTGAAGTTGAAAAGATAGTGGTGTGCTCAGAATGGTTGTTTTCCTTTCTGTGTATTTGGGACATGTACGTAAGATGTCTTGGAAACCATGCAGGCATGTTCAGGAAGCGTGCCCCAGTCCATGTCTATGTGAAAATACTGGTGGGTGTTTTTCCATCAGAATTAGTTAGTTTAGTTTAGGTATTTTGTTGGTTTTTCTTTTGTATCTGCTCTCTTCAAAAATATTTCACTTATTTGAGGCAAACAGTAATGCATTAATTTGAAACTGAGAGTCACAATAAATCTTTGCTGTACAGGAAAGTTGGATGTTTGCAGCATGAAAACAAAGCTGTGGTAAGGCTTAGTGAGAATCTCATCAAGTGTGCCTGGGATTGTTCTTGAGTATAATTGCTGTAAGTTAGAAACTGTAGTGTTCAATCTGATTGGCAAGTGTATGAGAAGAAAAGAAGTCACTGGTTGGAGTAAAACCAGGTTTTTTTTCAAGCAGAGCCTTGGAGCTAAGTGAAAAAGGAATAGAATTATTTGGGATTATATTATAAATCAGGGAGATAAGAATTTATTGGGCAAATGGGCTTTTGGTAATTCAGGGAAAGGAAAAAATACCTGGTTTAAAATACTTGAGTAAAATGGAGATTCCCTCCCTCCCCCTTTGTATATTACTTTTCCATCACTGCCTTTTAAAAACTTTTAAAGAGCAAAGTAGATAAATTTGTCTTCACTACAATAGAGTTTAGTGGTAACATTTTTTCTTTCTAAATTAATTCCATTTCACTGCTTTCCTGCTACTGATGACCACAAATTATGCTTTGCATTTTCTTTCCTTCAAAGTGTACTCAAATGTTGAGTCATATCTTTGCTTAGGCAGTAAAAAACATGTAAACACCCTGTCTACAACAGTTCATTTATTTCTTTCTAAGATTTAGGTAAGACACTGGAATGTATGGAAATAACACTCTTGGTACTCTCATTGTTTTTAAATGATACCTTGAAAAAAATAATTTAATTGTACTGAGGCATGCCATTGTAGCAAGCATGGTGTAGAATGTTTTGTATTCTAATAAGAGTTTACTTTTTTGCTGTTAGTATAGGTTGTTTTATTGTTTTTATTCCTCTCTGCTGGGATTGTAGGTGTTCAGAGAAGTGCCTGACCGAGTGAGAGAACTGGAGTCATTTGATGGGCAGTCTCATCTTGTTACACAGACTAAACCTGGTGAGTGAACAATCCCTTTGTTGTGCTTAATTGTACTGAGTTTAATTCTGTTTGTGGTCAAAATTAATCCAGAAAGGAAAACATTCCCTATGAACTTGGATAAGTAGGAATACAAAATGCCGATCGCTGTATTTGGGGCTACCTTCATGTCACTATGAGAGAGAGGGAATATTTGGTTAGGGAAAAAGTCACTCTGCAGTTCAGTACTGGGGGAGTCATTTGCGGCTCCCCTAAGAGTTTTGAAATAGAGGAATGTTTTAGTAAAGCTTAGGCCTCCTCATTGGGAGCCAGTGTACTAGGTACAGAATAAAAACCAAAATGGTTGTTTGTGACAGCCTGGTTTCCTGTGGATTTGTGCCTTGTGGTCATGCCTTCTAGTAATTAAGATCCACAAGTTTCACTACAGCTAATTATTTGTAAAGCATCTCCTGCATGCAGATTCTCTGCAGTCCTATAAATAAAGGCCATTCTACATCTTTCACCTCAGCAGACACACAGATAGGTCTTTCTCATCTGATAGATACTTATCTTCCTTAATTCCTTCCTTAATCTTGTAGGGGAAGCTGTCTAAATATGGTATGTTCTTGTATCAGATACTGACATTAGCCATCTTTTCAAGTTGTTGGAGGCAGATCAATAGATACAGAGTGTAAACAAGATGCCCAGGTGTGCTTTCTAGAAAACTATGTAAAAAAGACAGCCCTTGCCTGAAAGAATTTTCAGCTTGAACTTCAGTAAATTAACTCTCTTTTTTTGTTTTCTTCAATTCAGCAGCAGTAAACAAAATTTAATGGAGGAAGACCAACTTTTGTTTGAGCCTTTCAAAACCTTTATTCAGCTTGTTTTCCCTTCATACAGGCGGTTTGTTAAGTAAGGCTCATGTATTTCATTGCTTGAGGCAAGTGTGTAATGTTCATGCTCCGGCTTGATTTAATTTAGTGTTTTCTTGGAACTAGAACACAACCAAACAGAGCTTCTGGAGCAAATATTACTTTTTAGCTCATTCCTCACTTCTTTGCAGTGTTGGGTTAAACAGACAGAAAGGATGGGTCTGAACGAGGCGGCATCTGTCCCTTCACGTGCTTAAGTGAATCCTGAGCAAAGAGTGGGGAAAACCTTCCTGCTGCCTAACAGAAAAGTGAGGAAGACAATTTTAGATATCTTAAGTGAATGGACTGGTTTTTATCCTTAATAAGGATCAATTCCCCTTCGTGTCAGAGTGTTTAGCTTCATAACATTTTGCCTTTGCAAGTTTTCATATTGTTTGGTTTGTATTTTGGCTAAATCATTTGAGTGAGTCTTCGGGATGCAATGCAATAATTAATAGCTTAAAAAAGAAAAAAAACAAAGGAGCATCTGATTACTTAGTTTCTGGTGGTTAAAACACCTCAAATACAAATTTTGCTGTGCTTTCTCTGTAGATGTTGCATATTTATAGGAATTACACTGTCACACCCCCCACTCCTC